>OY821518.1:11096599-11124099 GCA_963682025.1 Cordilura impudica
TATTATATTATATTATATTATATTATATTATATTATATTATATTATATTATATTATATTATTATATTATATTATATTATATTA
This sequence comes from Cordilura impudica, assembly GCA_963682025.1. NCBI lineage: Eukaryota > Metazoa > Arthropoda > Insecta > Diptera > Scathophagidae > Cordilura > Cordilura impudica. The sequence continues at coordinate 11,096,683 of OY821518.1, forward strand.
TATTATATTATATTATATTATATTATATTATATTATTATATTATATTATATTATATTATATTATATTATATTATATTATATTATATTATATTATATTATATTATATTATATTATATTATATTATATTATATTATATTATATTATATTATATTATATTATATTATATTATATTATATTATATTATATTATATTATATTATATTATATTATATTATATTATATTATATTATATTATATTATATTATATTATATTATATTATATTATATTATATTATATTATATTATATTATATTATATTATATTATATTATATTATATTATATTATATTATATTATATTATATTATATTATATTATATTATATTATATTATATTATATTATATTATATTATATTATATTATATTATATTATATTATATTATATTATATTATATTATATTATATTATATTATATTATATTATATTATATTATATTATATTATATTATTATATTATATTATATTATATTATATTATATTATATTATATTATATTATAATTATATTATATTAATTTATGTAATATAATACCAAAATTTGCCAAGAGAAGTTAACGTACAGTAATGCCAAAATGTACCAAGAGAAGTTAACGTACAGTAAAAGTAAAGTTCATTATCCACGCATAACTTTCCTCAAACACAACGAATTTGCCAAGAGAAGTTAACGTACAGTAATGCCAAAATATGCCAAGATAAGTTAACGTACAGTAAAAGTAAAGTTGATTCTCCACACATAACTTTCCTCGAACCCAACGAATTTAATAGCTCAAAAGAAGGAGCTTGATCCACTGAGTGTTCTTAGACCCATGTCAACAGCCTACGATAATTAGAACTCTAGTTATAGAGGTTTGAGAGAAGAAAAATATTGAAAAAAATCTTGAATGCAAAGTTTATTCATAAATTCTTTTAATATATAAGATTACCGAAAACAAGTGTCTATTAAACTCGATGAAACCACTATTTAGAATTTAAGAAAAATAATTCGGTTAATTTTTATTTATTTAACCCTTCAGTGCTCCTGGGATCAAAATAATCCATTGTGGTATATCTTTGATGCAATTACCTGCTTATTGCTCGCGAATATAAATTAAAACAACTTTTAACCAATTTTGTTATAAAATTATTTTTTATGTATAAAAACTATCTATATTTTTCTCAAAATCAAAAAAGACCAATAAATGATCCTGTAGTGAACCAAAATACCATCACTGTTATTACACAGCTGTTAGTTAAGTAAAGTGTTATAATATGTGAACAGATGTAATTTAGAACATAAGTTACAACATATGATTAGGATTAAGTTTAGGATTAAAAAAGTAAATAATAAAATAGCTTTAAGTACCGTTAGTTTTATTTATAAGTAGGATAAGAATATTAATAAAAATCAATAATTAAAGTGAACTCAAGCCGAGTAATTGGCTCTGGTTTTTTTTATTGAAACCACTAGCACTCCTAAGTGCTTTAACTCTGGCGACTTTGAAGTGCCGAGTTTTATGAAAAAGCCAGTGGCGATTGAAACGCCGGCCTAAGAATATTAACTTACAAAAATATGTACTTTTTATATTATATGGCGATCCTGCCATTTTAGTATTAACTAATAAAAGAGATTTTATTCAAAAGAATATTAAATATAAAATTAATATAATAATATAAAATTAAAGAAAAGCAATACTTATTGCAAGTCGTAAGTGACTACAGAAATCAATTTAAATCGCACACTAAATCATCCTTGAATACACCAAAATAAATAGAATTAATTTTATATTTCATATTCTTTTGAAGTTTTATTCTTTTAATAAGTTAACAAGGTGGTAATAAAACAATACTTAATATCTCAGTTCTAACAGGTATAGAGACTAAAACAAAAGTTTTTTGTTGGCCCAAAACTTTGTATTTCTCACTTTTTTTTTTTGCTATTCGCATATTTCTAGGCGGTGCCACCGAGAGTTTGAACACTTTTTTTTTATTAAGGGCCACCCTAATATATATATGTTCCCGTCATTCCTATAAGGAGCGTAGGGCCTCATTAAAGATAATTTGGAAGGTGGTTATAACATAGAGAATAGCCTAAAAACTGTCAGTGAAGTCACCTTTAACGTCTGAAATATTATATATTCGAATTTTTAGTAAAACAAATAGGAATAATAAATTAAAAAATACCTATTTAGTATTGAAGGTATGAAATATTAGTTAGGTATGTTACATACCGTCGGAGAGGTTAATTTGTCTAGTTTACACTTACACACTAATAGGAAAAAATTCAAATTAGTGCATCTGCTAAAAATTGAAAAACATTGTCTTGAGTTACAAAAAATTTTTTTTTTATAGATATCCCACTGGCATCCCACTAAGTTACCAGAAAGCTCTTAAAGGAAAAACCTAAGCTTTCTTTTGAGTAAAAAAAGGGGCCTTTTTTAAAAAAAAGTCACAAAATTTTTGATTTTGCAAAAAAAAGTCAAAAAACAAATTTTTTTTAAATTTTTTTTGCCGAAAGATTGAAGAAATAGATATCTAAGCTATTTGGGACAAATTTTGCTAAGACCAATAGGTAAAAAGTTACATGGATGAGAAAAAATACCTGTTTGGTCAAAATGTAAAATTTTGACCCCCTCTAACTCAGAGAGTTCTGGACCGATCTTGTTGAAAAATTGTGTCTAAACACTATCTAATAGGGCTAACCTTGGTGCAAATTTCATCCCGAACGGAAGACATCGGTTTCAAAAGTTGGGCCACTTGACATGAAATGCCCCATATATATTGGGCTATAATGGTTTAAAAAAGAATGCTATTTATAGTTTAATAAAACTGACTTAGAATTGTTCTGGCTCAAGATCAAACCTTTTTGCATATACTTAAATGAAAAAGTTATGGTCTATATTCAGTAAGAGAGATTTTGCCGCAGTATTTTGGATTGATTTATCATTATCTAGATAAATATCGTACAACTACTTACATTGTTGTTTGCTAAAAAAAAATATAAGAAAAGATATGTATTTATTTATTATAAGTTTTAAGTTCATTGCCTTATTTTTTACATCAATTCCACTTAAATCGCCAAACAATCGTTTACAATAAATATTTATAGCATTTGAAGAACAATATTTTTAAGCGTTACAATTTTAAATCCCCCAATAAATATATTTCAAATCCCTCCACCAAATCTCTGGCAATGAAAATCCACTTGTCTTAGAAAAAAATTTCTTGTTTTTTTCCTTGATATGATTTTGTGTGTGTGTTTTTTTTTATTTCGTTCCTGCCAAAATGCTAAACTTTAACTTTAAGTAGTAACTGAGTGTTAAAATTATAGTCAAAATGTTTTCTCAATGTTGTTGGGTTGAGTTTACGAAAAAAAAAAAAACAGAAACAGAAACAGAAACATTTGCCATAAATTATAATTTAGAAAATACTACCAACCCACATATAGGGAAAGCCAGTGGTTGGCTGGTTGGATGGTTGTTTATACGAGTATAGGTTTCTTAGCATAAGTTTACGGAGTACGCAATATGACTTAGAAACAACAAACCAAAAGCTGGGTAAGAAGTAACAAATTTGACACTTGTTTGGCAGAAGTAAAAAATTTCATAACAAAAACAGTAAATTAAGGGCAAAGTTGTTTAGCAGAATATAAACACTTGTTAAGTGTTGAAAGTCTTTAAAAGTGATTTGTTTATTAATAAATTGCAATAGAAACAAAATTATAATGATTTATTACCCCCAAAAATGTAACATTAAGATGTACAAGTGGTTAACAACATCTGAAGCATTAAGTGTCTATTGGAGAGTAGAGATGAATTTTTTTTTATATTTCTCTACTCAGGGAATTGGTTTGTTGGCAGATTATTAAAAATCATTTTAGTTAACAGATAGGTTTATAATTCATATTGAAGCTAATTTTATCTTAGGATAAAAATTACTTCTGAAATCGTGTACATTATGGGCATGCAAATTTTTAAAATACGAGATTGTATTTTAATTATAAAAAACGCTTTTGAGTAATTTTTGATAAAAACCTCTCTCAACAAACGCTTTTTCTAAAAAAAAAATTTTAAATAATGGAGGGAATGTTCACTTTCCAAAAAATGTAGTGGGGAAAAGAGAACACCGGTCTTAATAAATATAACGATCGTGAAAGAAATTAATATTTTCTGTAAAGCTTGTAATATCCTCTTTTATATCCCTAGTGTATAAAGACTCCAAAGATTTGGTTTAAGAAAGATTCGTTGGGTTCGATGAAAAAGTAGAAAACATATCGTTTCCATTCATAAGGAGGATTCCTTAGATTTTGTGATTTCAAAGTTTGTCTTGAATATTCGTCCTTCTCCTGCATATCAACACACTGAGTTTCGTTGAAACCAAGGGGAAAGGAGAAAGACGCAGTATGGTGGAACGATAATCTCTCTACAAAGAACCGAAGTTCGAAGGCTGGGTAATGGGACAAAGCGAAACGGGCAGTGGGACCTTTAGAGGGCCAAGCTAACTGAGTATAATAAAGAAATTGGGAAAGCTAAACGTATTAGCTTTAAAAAATTTTGTGAAAATATAGAATCTCTTCCAGAAAGACCAAGGCTACACAAAGCATTCGCGAAATGCGGGCCAGAACTGACAATGTCACTTAAGAAAGAAAACGGCCCAGAAAGGGCCGAGTTGTTATTAAAGACACACTTTCCAGGAAGCATGGCAGAAGAAAACGAACGGTTGAGTAACAGATCAAGAAACCCTAGTCGGGAGAGTAGGCAGATAGCAACCGAAATTTGTTCTAGGGAAAGACTATAATGGGATTCAGGCACCTTTCAACCCTATAAGTCCCCTGGAACGATGTAGTAGAAAAGGCAATGAACCGAAGAAGAGTAGATTCAGTGACATTAAAAGTGTTAGTAGAAGATCTCGGCACGAGATCAGCAGAAACATCAGCAGAAGGGAAGATCATGGCCGTCAACACAACCAGAGGATGGCCACAGGGTGGGGTTCTTTTGCCCTTAATGTGGAGTCGGGTTGTTTTTTTTTTTTTTAATTAATCAACACTCAGGGGATGCCCCCTACAGATGCAGTGCATTGTGTAGATCTCAGGAAAATAGGTTAAGGAGGAAAGAGGGAGTACTTCATTTTTTTTTTGCAGCGACATACCAAACCCTCTGGTGGGAATGGAACCCACGACCCCCGCATGATAGGTGAGCACGCTACCTACTCACCTACCGGGGTTTTGAATATCTCCGTGAGTGTGTGTGAGTATCTTAAAATTAATCTTTGGCCACAACAAGTCTATGGACAAAGTTTCAGATCCACCGGATGCGGGGAAGTGGGGTTTTAATCTCTCCGTGACTGTGCGTGACTATGTCAAAGTTAATCTTTTTTCACATCAAGTCTATCGACCAAGTTTTAGATCGATCGGATAAGGGAAAATGGGTTTTAAATCACTCCGTGACTGTGCGTGATTATGCGTGACTGCGCGTGATTATGTCGAAATTGATCTTTCTTTATAGCAATTATATACCAAGTTTCAGATCGGTCGGATGAGGGTAAATGAACTGTTAATGAAACTGTCGGAAGTAGGTATGGAATGTCGAGGCTACGCGGACGATATAGGCATAACAGCAAGAGACAAATTCGGGGAAACGCTTTGTGACATTGTGCAAAGAGGGCTGAAAATTAGAAATCAATGGTGTAGGGCAACAGGACTGAACATCAATCCAATAAAGACCACTATTGTACCATTTACCAGGGAAAGGAAACTTGAAAAGTGGAGGACAATTCAAATTGTGGGTGAAGTCATCGAACCAAAGGTAGAGGTAAAATATGTGGATATAGTACTAGACAGCAAGTTAACATGGAAAGCACATGTGCAAGGGTAGCGGGTAGAACCTGGGGATAAAGGGGGATAAACCTATAACCAGGCTTTATGAAGGGCAGTGGAACCGAGTAAGTTAAGTTAATGATTACTCCCCCTAGATTGTCCAATGGACAGGACTGAGAAGAAATACGATTTGAAGAAAAACTTTGTTACAAAAGAAGGAATGGAGTAGTTTGAGTGCAGCATATTCTCTAGAGGAGGATACAATCAAATGGTACACAGCTGGTTCAAAAAGCGGAAATGGAATAGGGGCGGAAGTCTTCGGGCCTAGAACCAAATACTTCGAATTAATGGGAATACACACAAGAATTTTCCAGGCTGAAATTTATGCAATCGATAGATGTGCACAGATTGACTTGATAAATCTGATAACCATATTATCAGAGCACTAAGCTCGTTTGAAGTAGATTCTAGTTAGTATGGGACTGTCTACAGAGAGTGAATGAGCTAGGCAGAACAGCAAAGTCAGCCTTTGTTGGGTCCCGGGGTATATTGGGATTCAAGATAATGAGCAAGCTGATGAGCTTGTCAGAAGGGGAGCTTCCACGAAGCTAATGGGCCCGGAACTACATTATGGAATAGGAAAAGGAGTATGGGAGGAACTAGTCTCAGGGAGCATCTGAGCAAGTTAGGAATTGTAGCAAACCCCATGTGTAGATTCTGCGATGAAAAGGCAGAATCATCGGAGCACATGAGGAAAAGAGGAAAACGCACCCGGGTCCTTTCCAAATACCAGGGAGCGAAATAAATTACTGGAACCAACCAACATCCTCGAATTTCTGAGTGCTTTAGGGGGTTGGGTGAGATTTTTTAGGGACAAGCTATTAACAGAGGGCAGTATAATAGATTATTCGGTCGCGGTACTTTGGACACCTCTTGATACAATACAATACAATTCGTTGAACTGCTGCCATTTCAGTGATTGCTATCGAATAAAATCTGAATTCATTTGTCCGACCCTCCTATGATAAGAAAAAATATTTTCTACTTATTTAAATGGCTTGCCCTCAGTTTGTACGAAAACTGGTTTTTAACTTGTATTGCTTTCAGCGTTTTGCTTGTTAACTTTAAAACGTTTTCTACAAGACTTATACATGTTATCCATATGATATATGGAGACAATCTGATCCCATTTTTGACGTAACCCATGGAGTTAGCACCACAGCCAACATATAAAATTTTTTTTATATCGTCATTACCGATGTTTTGAAATTCATCACCGTCTCTTTCACGCTCTTTTTTCTCCATATTTGACGAGACTTCTTATGGAGATTGATTCCATATAATGTAAGTACTTTTTATGTTGAAAATTTTACCTCCTAAGTTTCCGGAAAAGTTTTCCTGAAAAATCGAAAATTATGAAATTTCCTGAAACGGAGTTAGCACTAATCAAATCGGCATAAAATATTCGTTGACGGTATCTTCGGGCTCAAATTTTTTATATAAATTTTATCAAGCGGAATTTCGGCTCTCACTGAAGGCTAAACGCGGGTCTACGACCAATAAACATATATATGCGTTTACGGGTTCAAGAGATTGGGCATCAAGGAGTTAACTTTTAATTTCTTCACTTAATTGTACCCTATGCTACTATGTGGTAAGGGTACATGTTATTAACACTGTTTATTGGAATTGCTGATATAAATCCGCTCAGCTGACACAACGCATATTGAACTAAGGAGCAATTGAACTAGAAGAGCGAACTAGTTCAATAAACCGAAATGAATTAAAACGACCGTTCACTCAATTGAACTAGAGAGCACAAATCTAAAAAATAAAATCTTATATATAAAAAAATTTTTATTAAATTTTTTTTCCTTATGCATATGAGTTTTGAATCTCTCCCTGACTGTTTGTGACTATCTTACAATTAATCTTTGGCCATAACAATTGTATGGACAAAGTTTCAGATCGTTGGATGAGGGAAAGTGAGGTTTTAATCTCTCCGTGACTATGCGTGACTGTGCGTGACTATGTCAGAGTTAATCTATTTTCACAGCAAGTCTATCGACCAAGTTCCAGATCAATCGGATGAGGGGAAATGACATTTAGATCACTCTGTGACTGTGCGTGAATATGCGTGACTGTGTGTGGCTATGTGTAAGCAGAGTTCAGAAAAAAACACACACTGAATAAAAAACTCGTACATATATGTAAACAAACATAACTTCGACCAACACACACATATTTTTATTTTCATATCAATTATGTTTGTTTTTAAATTTTCTTCGGTGCCCAACACAACCATGACTGTGTTCGTTTTAATATTTCGTTATTTACACGAACATTTTTCTATCACGTACTTTTTTTTTCAATCACACATAAAGCACACATTTTTGAGTGTTGCTTTATTTGAAGTTCATGTTCTGGTACGTGTACTGAAAAAAAAACACAGAACATATACAATAAACAGGTTCGAGTTCAGTTATATTTTAAACACGACTTAAAATATAACTGAACTCGAACCTGTTTATTGTACATGTTGTGTTTTTTCTTACGAGCCACAACACGACTTAAAATATAACTGAACTCGAACCTGTTTATTGTACATGTTCTGCGTTTTTTTTTTCAGTACACGTACCAGAACATGAACTTCAAATAAAGCAACACTCAAAAATGTGTGCTTTATGTGTGATTGAAACAAAAAGTATGTGATACAAAAATGTTCGTGTAAATAACGAATTATTAAAACGAACACAGTCATGGTTGTGTTGGGCACCGTAGAAAATTTTGAAACGCACATAATTGATATGAAAATAAAGATATGTGTTGGCTGCTTTTGAACAGAACATTGTGTGTTTCGTGTGTGTATTTTCTGAACCTTGTGTGTAAGTTAACCTTTTTTCACAGCAAGTCTATGGACCAAGTTTTAGATCGATCGTATGAGGGGAAATGTCATTTGGATCACTTCGTGACTGTGCGTGAACATGCGTGACTGTGCGTGACTAAGTCGAAGTTAATCTTTTTCACAGCAAGTGTATGTACCAAGTTCCAAATCGACCGGATGTGCGCGACTGCCCCAAAATTAATCTGTAGTCACAGCAAGACTATGAGCCAAGTTTCAGATCAATTGGATAAGGAGGAATGGATTTAACCCGCGACAGACAGACAGACAGAGAGTATGAGTTAAAAGAAAGAGTTGAAAAATGGATGTATGTTTGTATGTCCTTTATAGGAGACTACACCACAGGACCGACCGTCTTGAAAATTTTATAGTAGGTAACTGCCTACCCTGAAGGAAAAATAGGCTATATTTTTTTTGGATGTTTCAAGTGAGCGTGGCACCTGCCATATGAAGTGAATTTTTAACATCAAATTTTAACATATAATATTTGGAGTACTGTGACAGCAAGAGCTTTGAAACTATGCACATGTACATATTGAACTATTTTGAAGAGTGGCGAAAATATGGCCGGAATGGGCCAATGGACGTGGCATCCACCATACAAAGTAAATATTTATCGCCATATATATAGATAAAGTCTTGGGACTTAGTGTGGGTTCATACGTCATCAACGTTAGTACTCGGAAAAAATGGGCGGGACCAAACCAGTGGGCGTGGCATTTCCCATACATGGTAAATATCTAGAGTAGTATGATTGTTAATTTAATTGGTTGTTAATTTAAGTAATCGTACCAAAATGGCCGTAATTGGGTTAGTGGGCATGGCACTTCCCATACAAAAAAAATATCTGGAGGACAGGGTGGCTGATGAAAGCCGCTACCAAAAAAAATTTTATAACTTTTTTTCAATTTAATGAATATGCTAAATATATTTTTTTTTAATTTTGAAACAAGAATTTGGATTGTCCGCCGCTATCAGGCACTGGATTCCGGAGTTTCGGTTAAAAGAGAATATAGGCGCACGTTTGTCGGCGATCCTCCGAGCAGATGGACCATAATGAGACGTGTTAACAATTTAAATTCCATTATTTTTAAAACCAATTTAGCTAAATTTAATGAAATTGAATGAGTTTTAACATGCATAAAAGAAAAACAAGTAAGAAATTATAGTCGGTCTAGACCGACTATACGATACCCTGTACCATGGTTTAGAGACCCTATCTCTTCGGTCCAACTAATTGCATGTAGAAAATAAGCATAAACCAAATTTGAGTGCCATTGTTATTAATTTTTTTTTTGGCTACAGATATGAAAAAGGCATATCGGGTCATATATTTATATGAGCACTAGGACGACAAATGGACCGATCCTGACCATACTTGGTAAAGTCACTTATATTTTGAAAAAATATACACAAACCTAATTTGAGAAAAATCTGTGCAATATTTTTGTTTTTTGAGAGATTTAAGTGCAGATCGGGAAGCAGCTCTATATGCGGCCTATGACTAAGAATTGTCCTATAGGGATTTTTTTTGGGCTACTGATTACTGGATACAATAAATATATACAAACCGAATTTGACTAAGATCTATGTTCTAGTTTGGATCTTATGGCAATTTATGTTGATTTCATAGGGGTCATTTGTATGGGGACTAGGTCTGAACACGGACCACTTTCAACAGCGTTCATCCTGTGGCCGATGAAAGCTTATATGCCAAACTTCATCAAAATATATTCATATTTGCGACCTGTAGTTTGATTACAAGGTTTACATGGACACACAGACGGACGGGCAGACGGACACCTCTAAATCGATTCAGAAAGTGATTCTGAGTCGATCGGTATAATAAAACCAAACCAAATAGTGGTATGGGGTATAATGAATTCCATACACTGAAAAAATAGTTTGAGTTTCTTAATGTAGCAATATTCATCAGCCACCCTGTATAAACCCGACAGTTTTGAGTAATGGGTGTGACAAGTTATGTGAAAAATGTGAAAATTTGGTGTATAAACTTTATAGGTCATAAGATGAACGCTATTGAAATTGGCGAAAATTGGTGCATGTTCTGATATAGTCCCCACACAAATGATCCCTGTGAAATCGACTTAAATTGCCATATGATCAAAATTGTCATATAGATTTTGGTCAAATTGGGTTTGTGTGTGTTTATAACACCTATTAATCAGTAGTCCAAAAAATAAATCTTATAGGATGATACTTAGTCATAGCCCCATATAAATCTGCTTCCCGATCTTCACTTAAATCTATCAAAAAACAAAACTATTGGACAGGTTTTTCTCAAATTTGGTTTGTATGCCAAACATGGTCAGGAGCGGTCCATTTTTGAACCTATCCCCATATAAATATAGCATCCGACATGAATTTTTTCATATTCAAAAGAAAAAAAATTAATAATAATGTTTTTATTTTCTCAAAATACGCTTTGTAGATAAAAGAATTTTATTTATGTTTATTTTATAAGAAACCTAAATTCTATGATTTTTTGAATTTGTGAATTTGCTCTAATGAAAAATTTTTTTATTGGCGTTTAATCTAAAAAAAGAGGATTTTTTTGGCTTTACTTTTTTAAAAATATTTTTCTGTCTTTTAAAATACCTCCAGTTATGTTTTTGGTTATTTTTTTTTTTTTTTTTTTTGCTATAGCCAGACATAATTTATCACCGGCAATGAAATGAAATGGAAATGTGCACTCATAAAACTTGACAACATTTATGGAATCAATTAATTTAGTTATGTGTCAATGAGTGTGAAAATGTGCCACATCATCCAACAATTTTTTGAATGTCGTAAAATATAAATATTTTAAAAGAAAATCAAAGCATTCCACACAAACATTTGGAATGCGCTACAGTGTTAAATTGGGATTGTAGTCAGTCTTGCAAGGTGAGATTTTTATTTCGTCTTACCGTCATGTTTAAATTTATAAAATACAGAGTGTAGTTAACAGAGGTTTCTGACATTTGCACACTTTGTTTTTTCAATTGCGAGCACACGAAGCCTTCATAATAATCATCCTTAATATGTTGTAGGGTATGAAAATTGCTTGTTAATCCAGAGAATGTTTACTTAATGGAATGGGTTCTCTTTCTATATGTTATATGTTGTACTAATATTAACGGTTACAGCCTTTATAACAACATCAGTAACAAGAGCTACAAAAAAACACATATTTTTCTGTATTGTGGCTTCTGTTGTAAATTTTTTTTGTGGCTCTTTTTTAGATTTTTTTTTTTTTTTGTTTGGGCTTAAATTCCAATTTAACTGGATTAACAGTAAAAATAGCTGAATACCCGGGTAGTAAAACTGAAGCTGGACAAGAACCAAGTTATGTAGTGGAAACGGCGGACCATTTTCATAAAAGACTGGGCTAAGGCTTTTGTTGTCGATATGAGTATTTTTCCATCAACTTATATATTGTATAAAAATACATTTGTACACATATTTATAAACAAAAATATATAAAACATATTGGAAATATATTCTATATATGTAAATGTTTGTAATAATGGAGTGGAAAAAACTTTAACAATTCTTTATAAAACCATAAATTTAAAAAGTTTTTATTGAAGGTTATGTTTGTTTTAAGGAGTGAGTAGTGAATATTTGTGCAGTGAATATTTAATTTATAAATAAATCCTTTAGTTTCCTATCTTAGCGCTTACGACAATAATCTCATTGAAACCTTTTTGTGTTTGTTTTCGTTAAAGGCCTTTTATCTAATCCTAGCAAATGTTATGTGTAAAATAAACCTAATCGTCTACAATTTCACACATACTCATGGAATCTGAACTTGACATTACACAATGGGCCAAACTCTTCAGTTTGATGGAAACTTTGTGTTTAAAAAAAAATTAGCATCTTAAACTGAAAATTTGATTAAATTAGATTAGAATTTATCGAATTCTAAATAGTGTAATTAATTTTTGGGATAAACGTTTAGAAACTTTTGGAGATATATACATATGGGGGATTTCATGTCAAGTGCACCAACTTTTGAAACCGATGTCTTCCGATCGGGATGAAATTTGCACCAAAGTTAGTCCTATTGGATAGTAGTTTAGACACAATTTTTCAATAAGATCGGTCCAGATCTCTCTGAGTTAGAGGGGGATCAAAATTTTACATTTTGGCCAAACAGGTGTTTTTTCTCAACCATGTAACTTATTACCTATTGTTCTTAGAAAATTTTCTCCTACAGAGTTTAGATAGCTATTTATTCAATCTTTCGGAAAAAAATACTTAAAAAAATAAATTTTTTTTTTGTGGACTTTTTTTTTGCTAAATTAAAGCATTTTTTGCCTTTTTTTTCAAAAAGAGCATTTTTTTTTTTTTTTTTTTCATAAGAAAGCTTAGGATTTTTCCTTTAAGAGCTTTTTGGTCGCTTAGTGGGATGGGAGTGGGATATCTATCAAAATAAATGTTTTGTAACTCAAGACAACGGTTTTTCAATGTTTCACAAATGCACTATTTTGATTTTTTTCCTATTTGTGTGTAAAACCTTACAAATAAAACTTATACTATGAAACTAGACAAACTAAACTTTCCGAAGGTATATAACATACCTAACTAAAATTTTACGCCCTCGATACTGTAATACCCAGAATATGTTAACCTCAGGGAAAAAATCGCTTTTTTTTCTATAGAAATGTTGAAAAATTATTATTTTTTATTTATTTTTAATAATAATTAAATTAATGTATAATAATAATATTTATAATAAAAAGATAAATAATTTATTAAAATTTAATCTTAATTGCATTAGATCCATTTATATCATAACTATTTTTATACCCTATACCACTATGGGGTTTGGGTATAATGACTTTGTGCTGCTGTTTGTAACAACCAAAAATATTTGACCTAGACCCATCTTTAATTATACCGATCGAATCAGAATCACTTTCTGAATTGATTTAACAATGTCCGTCCGTCCGTCCGTCCGTCTGTGTGTCCATGTAAAGCTTGTAATCAAACTGCAGGTCGCAAATATGAATATATTTTGATGAAATTTGGTACATAAGCTTTTATGGCCATGGGATGAACGCTATTGAAATTGGTGAGAATCGGTCCATGTTCAGACCTAGCCCCCATACAAATTACCCATATGAAATCGACATAAATTGCCATAAGATCCAAATTGTCATATAGATATTACTCAAATTGGGTTCATATGCGTTCATTACATCCACTAATGAGTAGTCCAAAGATTGTCCCTGTGGCCCCATATGGAGCTGCTTCCCGATTTTCACTTAACTCTATTAAAAAACAAAAATATTGCACTGATTCTTCTCAAATTTTGTTTGTATATATTTTTGCAAAATACAAGAGACTTTACCAAACATGATCAGGATTGGTCCATTTTTGGACCTAGTCCCAATATAAATATAGCAGCCGATATGAACTTTTTCATATCTGCAGCCAAAAAAATTAATAAAAATCCCACTCAAATTTGGTTTTTGCTTACTTTCTATGTCCAGTTAGTTGGGCCTAAGAGATAGGGTTTCTAAACGCATGGTATAGGGTATCGTATAGTCGGTCTAGACCGACTATAATTTTCTTACTTGTTATACTTAATTTTTTGTAGCTGATGAAGTATTTAAGTCTTGTAAATTTTTAAATACCCAGTCTTTCATCCAGCTTTTTTGTCGCCTTTATTTACTGCGTTTTTTTGTCAATCCTTTCTTGGCGTTACTAGGTTCAGCTGTTGATTTCGCTGCTGGTTTATTTGTTGTCTTTGGAAAGAAATCGCATTAAATAGAGGCAGAAAACTTTTTCAACTTGAGTCTTCCATCGACAAGCGGTATAAAAGCATGGTATTCAGCGGTGCCATCGATTGTTACCGCAGCATCGAATCTGCTCTTCAGTGTTTTCAATGTTTCCTGATGATCCTCCTTGATAATAAAAACTATTTTAGTTTCTTTACAATAATTCTTTGCCCAATGGAATAAAGCGGTCGCATCTGAAATGCGATCTTGATGAGAGCACTGTAGGTTATACTTTGCTGCATTTCTTTTTAAGGTTTGCTCCAATACCATCACATGCTCCTTTACCATGAGCAGTAGGATGAAAATGCCACTCAGCTGGCATTCCAAAATCTTTTTCATGAGCCATAAGATTTGCCAAGCTACTTTTGTTTTTAAAATGTTGACGAGCTCCGTCCGAAACGTAGTATACCTTCTTTACTGTAAATTTAGATTTTAGAAATTTTAGTATTCTCTTCTGGTACTCGTAAACTACAACGGTATCATGTTTTAAATCGTCGGATATGATTGCCATACTTTTGTGTTCCAGTTTTTCATCTTTCATGTTGTAAATAACTACTGTGAATATAGTTGCTTGGTTGTTATTGAAGTGGAATGCTTGTATGGCATCCTGAAAAACATATTTATAGTTTTCATATTTATAGAATTCACCAGACTTCAAATGTATCTTCAAATCCTTGAAGAATGAGCATTGCTCTTTGACTAAAAAGTCATGGTTTCTCAAGTTTAGCAATCCTGTACACATTTCTTCCACAAAATCATCCACATTTAAAATGATTGTTTTCAATGTGCATCTGTCAGTCTGAATCCAAGAATTAAATTTGACCTCCTCTATATATTATCGATCTAAAGAGTTGATTAAATTTTCTTTGATGAGTGTGGTTTTCGGGCAATTGGTACATTCACCTAAGTGGCAAGAAGTTGTTTCATTAGGACACATAGTCAATTTGAGGCAATCGCGGTAATCGTGTAAATCTTCTGCTGAATCATCTGGTAAAAATTTTAAGTTGATTTCCTTCAACATCAGTTTAACATTTTCATGGTAAATGCAAACGCATGCTGTATGAGTTCCGCTGCTTTCTGCCAAAACGCAATGTTTTGGCCTCATTTGGTTTAATTTCGTGAAGCCAATTCTAACATCCTCGTGTTCAGATTGAAATGTGCAAATAACTCTATCAGGTTACAGATAACCATTCTCTTCTGTTATGTTATGAAGGTATGTTACATACTTTCGGAAAGGCTAATTTGTCTAGTTTCTCAGTATAAGTTTTATTTGTAAGGTTTTACACACAAATAGGAAAAAATTCAAAATAGTGCATTTGTGAAAAATTGAAAAACCATTGTCTTGAGTTACAAAACATTTATTTTGATAGATATCCCACTCCTATCCCACTAAGCGACCAAAAAGCTCTTAAAGGAAAAATACTAAGCTTTCTTATGAAAAAAAAAAATGCCCTTTTTGAAAAAAAGGCAAAAAATGCTTTAATTTAGCAAAAAAAGTCTACAAATTTTTTTTTTAAGTTTTTTTTCCCGAAATATTGAATAAATAGCTATCTAAACTCTTTAGGAGAAAATTTTCTAAGAACAATAGGTAATAAGTTACATGGAAGAGAAGAAACACCTGTTTGGCCAAAATGTCAAATTTTGATCCCCTCTAACTCAGAGAGATCTAGACCGATCTTATTGAAAAATTGTGTCTAAACTACTTTCCAATAGGACTAACCTTGGTGCAAATTTCATCCCGATCGGAAGACATCGGTTTCAAAAGTTGGTGCACTTGACATGAAGTCCCCCATATATATATATATATTTATTCTCGTTTCGCTACACCCATCGTAACCGAAATAAACTAGGAATACATTTTTTTGAAAACCATTTTATTTATTTTTTACGACTTTTGATTTGTTGATTTTTGTTTTTGCGACTTTAGATTTTAGCGATTTTTGTTTTTCGCGATTTTCGGTTTTGGCGATTTTTGTTATTTTCGGTTTTGGAGAGTTTTGGCTTTGACGATTTTTGTTTCTTTGTTGCAATTTAGGTTTTGGCGATTTTTGTTTTTTGCGTTTTTTTTACTTTGGCGATTTTTGGTTTTAGCGATTTTTGGATTTTATCGATTTTTGGCTTTAGCGTTTTTTGGTTTTCTGTGATTTTTATTTTGGCGATTTTTGTTATTCGCGATTTTCGGGTTTGGCGATTTTTGATGTTGGCGATCTTCTTTTTTTGCGATTTTGTTTATCGCGATTTTCGGTTCTGGCAATTTTTGTTTTTTCTTTTTTTTTTCGATTTTTGTTATTTGCGATTTTCAATTTTGCGATTTTTGACTTTGAAGATTTCGGTTTTTTGTTTTGTGATTTTTGAGTTTTGGCGATTTTTGGTATTCGCGATTTTCAGTTTTGGCAATTTGTCAGAATGTCATTTTCATATGTAGTAGTACATATTATTTTGTATAGAAGGTGCCACGCCCATTGGTCCGATATCGCACATTTTTTGTTCGACTACTCACATTAATAACGCATGTTACAATATTCCAGATATATGATATATTATTGTATGGGGAGTACCACGCCCACTGATCTGATCCCGCCAATTTTCTTCTAGTACTAACGTTGATAACTTATGAACTAACACGCGGTCCCAAGGCTTGTGAAATAACAGTACTCCAGTTATATGATATTAAATGATCACTTTTTATGGGGGGTACGCCACCCACTGATCTGATCCCGCCCATTTTTTTCTAGTACTAACGTTGATAACATATAAATAATGCAAAGTCCCAAGGCTTTCGCAATTATAGTACTCCAGTTATATTAAATACTTATTAAATACATATTTTGTATGGGGGATGCCACTCCTACTGGTCCGATCCCGCCCATTATTTTACCGGAATACTCACATTAATTACTCATGATCTCAAACAAGGCTTTCACTATTACAGTACCAAATATATGACATTATATATTTACTTTGTATGGGGGTACCACGCCCACTGATCTTATCCCGCCCATTTTTTCCGAGCAGTAACGTTGGAAACGTATGAACTTACATAAAGTCCCAAGACTTTATCTATTATAGAACTCCAGTTATGTGCATGAAATACTTACTTTGTATGGGGGATGCCACGCCCACTGGTCCTATCCTGCCTATTTTTCAACAACTCTTCAAATTAGTTTAATATGTACATGTTCATAGTTTCAGAACTCTTGCTGCCGTAGTATTCCATATATTATATGTTAAAATTATATGGGAGGTGCCGCGCCCACTTATTCCAAATTCCAAAAAATATATAGCCTATTTTTCCTTCCTTATGAGATCGACTTCAGTTGCCATAAAATCCAAATTATCAAATATATCTCGATCTAATTTGGTTTATGTGTGCTTATTACACCCATTAATCATTCGCCCAAAAATAAACACTGTCAGACAATTTCTGGTCATATCCCCCATATGAAGCTGATTCCCGATCTTCTCCTGAATCATTAAAAAACAAAAATATCCCACAGATGTTTCTCAAATTTGGTTTGTATATGTTTTTGCTTAAAATAATTTACTTTTACAAATATGGCTAGACGCGGTCAATTTTTCGACCTGGTGCCCAAATATAGCGTCCGCTATAAACTTTTTCAGATCTGCAGGCAAAAAAAATTTATAAAAATTCCACTTAGGTTTGGTATATGTTTTTCTTCTACATCCAATTCGTTAGACGTTAGACTAATTCTCTAAGGACATGGTATATAATATTCTTACTTGTTTATTTTAGAGTAGTTTTCCAGCTCCAAAATGTTATCTTCGATCCTGACTCGGTCAATTATATTTTGAAACTGTAGCAAGGCATTGGCAACTCAAAAAAAAAAGGTAAATTTACCAGGCTTTAATATGAAAAATGGGCTTTATATTGACTTAGAGGAAACAATTTTCTTATATAAAGTGGTTGGCGCGTTTGTTTTTAATGGATGATCTCCGGAAACGATAAGAGCTATCGAGCAAATATTTACGCCATAGGTTAATTTAGAAGGCATGCCTCCTCTCTTACAAAGTAAATATTTAACATAACACATCTAGAATATTTTGAGTTAACTATACATTCCAACAGCTATTTTGGTGGGTGATAAATTATAAATAAGGGTGAACATGTTAACTCAGTAAACCTCCAAAGAGGTTTGCGCTCTCAGGTCAAATTCTTTTTTTGTGACTGTTTATTATTTTTTCCTGATCTTGATATTTGTTTTCTTAGCTTTTCAACTTTAACTTAAGAAGCTTGGTTAATTTCTCATTTCATTATTCAACAAATAGCTTCAGGAAATCAATTTGGACTAACTTTATCGAATGAAATCTTCAAAAAGCTGTAATTTTTACGCCTGCCTTCTATTTTGGGCTGGATGTAGTCCAGCAACAGATGAATGTAATTACCTCCTAATCGGAGCTGGATGTAATCCAGCTGTTAATACTACCTCACTTGGGCCTACCCTTTTTGGAGGTAGTCCAACTATTGGACGAATATAATTTGCCCCTACGCTATTGAATTGGTGTTAACGCCAATTTCCTCAGTTTGAAAAATTAATTGGAAATACATTTTATCAGATTCCTTATTTTTCTCCGAGTTCACCTGATGTCCTCTTCCTGAGTTGCACTTGTGAAATTCTCCGAGCACTTACCCCTTGTGCTGCTGTCGAAATAAGAGCTCATCCGCTACTTGTGCCTTGAGAGTTCTGCACCCTTTCCCGCTAGTCGAAATTAGAGGCTGTTGTCTCGTTCTCCGCTTCTTTTATATGACGATCTCCCACAACCATGTTGTTTTGTAGCTACCATAAACTCTCAGTGGTTGTAAGAGATTCGACGTACGTTGTGCTTACACGTCTAACACTATGCAGTTTCGATATTAAGGAGAGAGATTTTCAAACATAAGGTTTGAAAAGAGTACAACACTGCTTGTGGTTGGCTGTTGTTGGCTTTTTACTGTTGATATATGTCTTTGTACTTTGTGTGGCCAATTTTGGTTAGTACTTTCACCCTGACTTGGAATTTTTCTCACCCCCAGAAAATTACCCTGAAAATATATCACAGTATAATTATTATAAATTTAACCTTTATATATATGAGGAGGTCCATAACAAAACGCAATAATTCCACTTTTTATGTTTTTACTTTTTTTAGCTAAATCCGTTTCTACATATTGAAATCTATGTGCCTATTATTATAAAACATACCAAAAGTAATCAATTTTACTGTTATTCAATACCAAAAATAACGATTTAGACCAAAATGAAACAATTCCAATGGATATCCTACTGACTATAATTAAATTTATTAATTTTTTCAAAAAAATGTTCTGGTGGAATTATTGCGTTTGTTATGGACCTCCTCATATATACATATATATATTAGAGTGGCCCTTAATAAAAAAAATTTCAAACTCTTGGTCTCACCTTCTAGAAATATTCGAATAGAAAAAAAATTAAAAACAAAAAGTTTTGGGCCAATAAAAAAAAAATTAGAAAATGAAATCGTGTAAAATTACGATTTTTACCTTTTTTTATATTTTATTGGAACCGGAATTCCAATAGTCAGCCCGCCTTGTCCAATTCCTATAGCAAATAAATTATATTGTATAGTGCCCAGCTAAAATGTCCAAAATCATAAAAATCGGCCGATCAATAATAAAGTTATAAATTAAGCATATATGAAATATGAAGAAAAAATCGAATTATTTTTGAAATAAATATTTTTTAGAGTGGTCCTTAAAATTGAAAATGTTATTTTGGGGACTGTCGAGGTCCAGGTTGTGTCCTTTTTATATAAAAATAATAAATGTGAAGTTTGGGGACAATCGGATAATGAAAAGTCGCGCCGGAAATCGATTGAAAATTTCAAGTGTGTTAGTATGAGTAAAATATGCTTTTTTTTTTTCAGATTTTACGAAAATTTCGTTCTATAGTAAAATGTTTTCGGCAAGTTGTTAAATGAACCGATATCAGTACTAAATTATCTTTTCATAAAGCTATATAGCTTCAAAATTGAATAAGAACTTGCCAAAAAGTAGCAAATGCTAAAAAACACTAGGTCATGAATTATGGTGGCCCATTTTTCAACTTTGAGAAATTGATTAAAGCCATAATTTTGTTCTATTTCTATACTTAAAAGTACTCAGCTAGAAGTGTTGTTTTGTTATAACGTTGTTAACCTATTGCGCAATTAGGCCGAAAATGGGTAATTTTTTTGATAAAATTTTGCAAACTCCTTTTTCAAGTTTTAAAAAATTTTCTTTAACAAAATTTAAAAAATGGACTATAAGCACTATAAAGTTTTGTTAAATTTATGCTAGAGATTAACTGTGTGAATTTTTTAGTAAAGCACTCTGCTAGAATTTTTTTACAAGGATTTATTTTTTGTGGATTTCGATAAAAATTAGATTTTTGTAAAATATTTCTAAATACTTTGTATTAAAATTTAAACAGAGTTCTACTTTAAAATGTTTTTTTTTTTCATCGATATAACTATGGGTTAGGAAAAAAAATATTTGACGTCATGGACCCATTTGGACTTGGCGCCACAAATGACCCCAAGTTGGTTTAGAACGATTAAGTCAAAAAATCAAATAAATTGTAAATATGCTAAATTGTCTGCTTATTATCTTTGTTATTACTAGCAGATTCCAGGCCTCGAAATTCGAGTGCAAATTCTAGGAATTTTTTTTTTTTTATTAAATAAAGACCCTAAAAGTATGCTAATCAATTATTGCCAATTCACAAATCAACACAATAAACAAACTCATTTTTATTACAAACACATTAACAAATTTAATAAACACACACATAGCATTGTATAAGATAGATAAGATAAGATAAGGAAGGCTATACGCACTGCGTGATTTTCTCCCTCATTTTTTCTTTTATGTGTCCCACTGGAACACCACAGAAAGGTTCCGGACCGATGAAAGGACGACGGGCCCCTCGATTGGCTAGGCAATCGGCCCTTTCGTTCCCTACATGTCCTTCATGTCCCGGAATCCAGCATAGAGTTAATTTGTTACATCTACCTAATTCGTTTAGCCCTTCGATGCACTCCCACACCAGTTTGGAAGTCACTTTGTAGGCCATTATTGCCTTTAGTGCAGCATGACTGTCGGACAGTATATAAATGGGTGCCATTTCTGTCTTTCTTCTGAGACATTCAGTCACGCATATAAAAATAGCGAAGACCTCCGCTTGGAAAATGGATGGGTATTTACCCATGGGTAAGGCACGTTGAAAATTGGGACCAAATATGCCCGCGCCCGTGTCCCCATTTGTTTGTTTTGAGCCGTCTGTGAACCACACATGAGAACCTTGCTCCGGTTCCCAGGTCCCACTGGTCCATGTTTTCCGTTCAATATCATGGTTTCAAATTCCCTGATGAATATATTTTTTGGTAATATTCTGTCCGCGACTCTCGCCACCGGGTCGTGGATGAAGAGCCTCGCGACTCTCATGTGACCATTTAGGTCACCGTCCTTCATGCTACCAAAATCCTGAGGTTTACGGCACTCACGCACGCATCTTCAATGATCGAAATATGCAATGGTTGGACACGTTCTGTTCGCCTCTGTGATACCAATACAGGCAATGCGTTACACCTTCTTCAGGATTTCTTTTGCTTTGGTTTGCTCAACCTTCGGCCACCATGCAAGGGCAGAGTAGGTAGTCATTGGTTTCACAATAGTTTAAACGACCAGTAGATCATGTGGGACTTTAAACCCCATGTTCTACCAAATAGTCTTTGACAGGCATATAAAGCCATGGTGGCCTCTTTGGTAATTTGATCTAAGTGGGTGTTCCATGTGAGGGATTTATCCAGGATGACCCCAAGGTACTTGACCTCGTCCGAGAACCCTAATGTCAAGCCGTTCAGACTTGGTTCCATAAGGTTGAGTCTCCTTCGTTTAGTGAAGGGTATCAGTATGGTTTTTAATGGGTTCATAGATAACCCTTTTCTCTGACACCAATTGAGGGTATAATTCAGAGCATGTTGCATACGCTCCGATATTGTGCTCTCGTCAAATCCGGAGGCAGAGATAACAAGATGGTCTGCGTAGCCTAAGGCCCTGAATCCTAATTCATGAAGTTCCCCCAGCATCTCATCTATGACCAAGGTCCAAAGCAGTGGCGATAGAACGCCTCCCTGAGGACAACACCTAGTGGGACTTATGATCCTAAATGTGCTGCCTATATTCAGTGTGATGACCCTAGATTTAACCATCTCTAGCGTCCAGTTAATTGTGATTGGAGAAATATCCTTTCTCAACATGGCCTCTTCAATTGCCCTATATGACGTATTATCGAAGGCGCCTTGTATATCAATGAAGTCACAGAGAGATATTTGTTTGGCATCAAATGCCTTTTCTATCATTGTGACAACATTATGGACAGCTGATCCCGTGGATTTACCTTGTTGGTACGCAAACTGTAGTTCGTGAATAGGTTTGCGTGCCAGGTAAGTGTCCCTGATATGATGGTCCAGAACTTTTTCCATTGTTTTTAGGAAAAAAGAGCTTAGACTAATCGGTCTATAAGATTTAGGTAACTGTTCAGATTTTCTGCCTACCTTGGGTATATATACTACCTTTACTTCTCTCCAGCATTGTATAATTAGACTCTTTCTTTTAACTCATACTCTCTGCCTGTCTGTCTGTCTGTCTGCCATGGGTGGACGCCATTCCCCCTTATCCAATTGATCTGAAACTTGGCCCATAGTCTTGTCGTGACTACAGATTAATTTTGGGGTAGTCACGCACAGTCACGCGTGCTTATGCATGGTCATGCACAGTCACGGAGTGATCTAAATGTCATTTACCCTCATCCGATCGATCTGAAACTTGCCCCATACACTTGCTATGAAAAAAGATTAACTTTGACTTAGTCACGCACAGTCACGCATGGTCACGCACAGTCACGGAGTAATCTTAATGTCATTTACCTCATCCGACCGATCTGAAAATTGGTCGATATACTTGCTGTAAAGAAAGATCAACTTCGACATAGTCACGCACATTCACGGAGAGATTAAAACGCCACTTCCCCTCATCCGATGGATCTGAAACTTTGACTTGTTGTGGCCAAAGATTAATTTTAGGATAATCACACACAGTCACGCACACTCACGGAGATATTCAAAACTCATATGCATAAGGAAAGAAAGAGTTTTAATAAAAACTTTGTTTTTATGGTTTAGATTATTTTATGTATGTTTTAGTAGCAACTTTAAATACAATTTACTCAAAATAAAGGAAAAAAATTAGAAATCTTCAAAAGGGCTAAAAAGAAGTACTTTTCAAGTAATATATGTTTGGTCAAAATCGGGCTAAAACGGTAGAACAAAACATCGGTCACAAGAAATCGCCTAGCCTATTAATATTGTAGATTATTGATGTTGCAAAAAATATTGCAATTATATAAATAATTCGGAACTTAATGTTTATCCATAATAAAAAAATGAGAAATAAATTAAAAAAATAATTTGTTTATTTAAAAAAAAAAACAATTTTTTTTTAAATTTCAAAAAATAGGAATATCAAATAAAATATCAAAAAATTAATTGTTTTTGATTGCTGTTTTCACTACAAAAGTTTTAATGTTTATGTTTTTTTTTTTTTTTTTTTGTTGGAACTTTTACCCAATGGAACCAGACGTGTTAAGTAAAAGAAATAATACCATATACACCTCAATGATGCTATTTACCAATATTCATGAAACTCCAAAAAATTAAAAAATTATGAATAATTATCCACTGAAAAAAAATGTATTAATATTCTTATATTCGATCTTTGACCGCGATGTCTGATTTTTACCAATATCGTTGTTTTATAATTCAAAAAATGATGTCTGGCTCAGTGTGTCACTCATACAGACTATTGCTTCGAGTGCTTATCTATCTAGAAGATGTGCGTGTATGTGTTTGTGCTGTATATACTAAAATAAATGTCTGTTTTGTCTGTCTGTCTGTCTTTCTGTCAGTTAACTTCTTTAATTTTTTTTTCTCATTTTTTCTACATACAAATAAATGATGCTTTAATCCCAACAAAATTACTACACTAATGCTATTTTGACATTTTATTTAACTTGTAGAAAACTGATAATGATGACAACAACAAAAACAAAAATTTATGGCCTACAAAATTTTTTAGATCGTAAAGACTGGTAAAGATTTTTTTTAATTTAAAATTTAAATGGAAAAAAATTACAAAATATGTAATAATCATATATTTACTTTGCTGTAACTTTGTATAAGTCAAAATTAAATTATTATCTAATTGGCTTTTATAATGAAATGAAATAAGTCATTAATGATTTCATCACAGATCACATTGTTTATTCCATTATAAGAAATCCCCGGTTTATTAAAATGCCAAAGAGTTTTTTTAATTACAAAATTCAATCATGTATTTAAGAAAACTTTAGTTGTTGAAGTCGAACCTTAAGTGGTTTTGATGCTAAAGATTACAAAATTGAACTTAATGCTTAGAAAAGACTTATATCCGCCAATTTAAGTGTCAACATTTCCTTTTCAGTTAAATTTAAAAACCAGAAAATTGTCTTCTATTAAAATTTGTAAATTTATCTGTTTGCGTGCTCCGTATTTAAATGACAATTATTTAATGTCCCTTAAGGACCTTCACTCATTATGTTAATTTACTTTTCTACAGTTTTCAAACACTCAACAACAAAACATTTTAAATATTTGACTTTGTTAAGAGTCTGGCCCACCGCCTGTCTGTCTGTCTGTCTGTCCTTCTGCCAGCCGCCTGACTGTGTGGGTTGTAAAGATAATAATGTAATTTAGGATTTATGTGACATTCAATGTTAATTGAGCCGATAAATTGTTAAATTTTCTTAGTTAAAAAAAAATATTTAACTCAGACATTAAAAAAAGAAAAAAAAAAAGAAAAGAAAATTATAATCAAGAAATTGTTGAGAAAATTAAGGTTATGTTGAGAAATAAATATTTCTTAATAACTATATAAGTAACTAAAAAAAATTTCTTTTCGAGTTAATTTTCTGCGTTTTCTTTTATAATTTAATTACTTTTTAAGTTTAAGCCATAAATTAGCTTTATACTCTGCTTTATTTATTTGTGTTTCTTTTCTGTTCAGCTTTTTTTTTTTTTTTGTTCATATTTAAATGTAACTAAACTTTATTTAGCTGAATGCAGTTTGATATTTACTCGTACTTTTCGCAGGAACAGAAAAATCAATGCCGTCTTAGTTTTCTGTTGCTTTTTGTTCATTCTTAATATATTTACTACAATACCAAGACCAAGCAAAAGAACAGGAATATTCAGTTTGTTATTCTTAAGAAAATATGTAGTAATTTTTAGTTTTTTTTCTGCTTCTTCATAGTCTTAACAAAATTTCATATCGTAAAATACCGCCGCCATCTTATAGTCCATGTAGTCTTTTGTAGAACTTTTAAAATTATGCACTCGTTTACAACCATTTACTAGACTTTGTCGTCTTCCTGCTAAGAGAAAACCAAGCTGCAGCTTATATCTATGGCAATGCCATGGTATTGGACATCTGGAGGCATTTTGGTTATCTGTATGTGTATATATATATATGAAAGAGTATATATGTATCAATAGTTCTATTAGGCAGCCACTTATGAGAAAATATGAAACTTTTAAAATGTTATGGGTGTAATGACCATAGTAGGTTTTCTGGGCCACGGACTCTATTTTGATGTGGAAACATCTATACGCGCTGGGATGTAAATTTCTATTTCACAATACAATCACAAAAACAGCGTAACATGTGAGCCGTAAGACAAAATCGGTGTGACTTATGATTGTATTGGTGAAAAAGTTATGATATGTTTGAAAATGAAAAAAAAAAAAATTAAAAATGAAAAATTGAAAAATGAAAACAAAAAATTAAAAATAAAAAATTAAAAATGAAAAATTAAAAATAAAAATTAAAAATGGAAAATGAGAAATGAAAAATGAAAAATGAAAAATATAAAATGAAAAATAAAAAATTAAAAATGAAAAACGAAAAATGAAAAATCAAAATAAAATAAAAATGAAAAATGAAAAATGAAAAATGAAAAATTAAAAATAAAAAATTAAAAATTAAAAATTGAAAATAAAAATGAAAAATAAAAAATAAAAAATTAAAAATTAAAACTTAAAAATTAGAAAGTAAAAATTAAAAATTAAAAATTAAAAATTAAAAATTAAAAATTAAAAATTAAAAATTAAAAATTAAAAATTAAAAATTAAAAATTAAAAATTAAAAATTAAAAATTAAAAATTAAAAATTAAAAATTAAAAATTAAAAATTAAAAATTAAAAATTAAAAATTAAAAATTAAAAATTAAAAATTAAAAATTAAAAATTAAAAATTAAAAATTAAAAATTAAAAATTAAAAATTAAAAATTAAAAATTAAAAATTAAAAATTAAAAATTAAAAATTAAAAATTAAAAATTAAAAATTAAATATTAAAAATTAAAAATTAAAAATTAAAAATTAAAAATTAAAAATTAAAAATTAAAAATTAAAAATTAAAAATTAAAAATTAAAAATTAAAAATTAAAAATTAAAAATTAAAAATTAAAAATTAAAAATTAAAAATTAAAAATTAAAAATTAAAAATTAAAAATTAAAAATTAAAAATTAAAAATTAAAAATTAAAAATTAAAAATTAAAAATTAAAAATTAAAAATTAAAAATTAAAAATTAAAAATTAAAAATTAAAAATTAAAAATTAAAAATTAAAAATTAAAAATTAAAAATTAAAAATTAAAAATTAAAAATTAAAAATTAAAAATTAAAAATTAAAAATTAAAAATTAAAAATTAAAAATTAAAAATTAAAAATTAAAAATTAAAAATTAAAAATTAAAAATTAAAAATTAAAAATTAAAAATTAAAAATTAAA
>OY821518.1:11126599-11456599 GCA_963682025.1 Cordilura impudica
TGATTTTTTTAATGTTTTGAAAGTGTTAATTATTTAAAATATTCTTTTTTTTTGTGCAAGTCCTATTTCTTGATAAGGTACCTAATCAAAAAGTACATTTTTAACTCTGTTGAACCAGGTAGTTTATTAAAAAAAAAAAAAACATCCAAGTAAGAAATTAAGAATAAACCGAAAATAAGCATAAACTGATTCTGACCATATGTGCTAAGGTCAATAATTTTGTTTATAAATTTATAGTTGACCTATGAGTTTGTTGTGTGATTATTTTGTCTGGCTTTAGGTCATGTATTTAGAAACAAACTAAAACTAAAATTAAATTTTTGATGAGGTTTTTAAATATTTCTCTCTATTATTTCCGATATTTCGATTAGCTTCGCTAATCATCTTCCGGAATACTTTATTTTATATATTATAATGGTGAAGTTGAAATACGTCTGCTTTTGTCGGCTATCTTCCTTCAACTGAGTTGAGTTTTAATTGTGGAGTTGAAAAACGTCTGTTTTTGTCGGCTATCTTCTTTCAACTGAAATCCACAAATAAAACAAAAATTTTTTACTTTTAGAAAAAAAATAAAAACAAAATACATACTTCCTCACGATTTAACCGAAAAAAAAACTTGCTCAATAAATAAAATAAATTACATGTATAAAACTTAGTATAACTCAATTAAATTTCAATAGATTTTAGTTTTCCTATCAAATGCGAGCGCAACGAAAATGAAAATTTGTTGCGAAAAGTGAATTTTTTTTAACTTAAACGATCGTAGCTCACTCATTTTTGAACCGATTAAAAAAAAATAAGTCCTGTTTGAAATCGAAACTAATATCTTTGAAAGAAAAAAATATTTTTGAAAATCCGTTAAAAAACAGCAATCTTATGACTTATTGAAGCTATAACTTTAGGAATACCATTATTTCACTACATTTGCTGTTAAAAAACAAACTTAACGAAGTGATCGAGCAAAACTGTAAATATTTTCGTACTCTACGGACTCCAACAAAACAGAATTTTAACATGAGAACCCCTGCATATTTTTTGTGTAGCACAGTGTAATTATTATCTTGGTAAAGGCACTTATGTTAAAAAATTTTATTATATTGTTACAGTTTTAAAAACACTTTCTAACACTTCTATTTTATTAAAGGTACTTTTTGAGAAATTATACTTTTCATAAGAACTTTAACAAAAATTTGCTAGTCATTTTTAAATGGAATTTGAAGACCGGTTTTCATCATTGCTAACTAAATATTTATTAAAATAAGTATAGGTATCTTCCATTTTTTATTTAAAATAAAATATATGCGTCATTTTATAACATTTTTATATTAAAAAAAAAAATTTTTTTTTTTTTAAATTTTTATATTTTTGGAAAAAGGTAGTTTTTATAAAACATATCTACTTTTTCGAAAATTTGCTTTTTGCGAAGAGGGTAAATTGTTGAAAAGATACTTCTTTTAAGAAAACGTATTTTCGTAGAAAATAAACTTTATTTTAAAATTGATACTTTTTGAAAGAACTATTTTCTTGTCATAATTTTTTTGTAGAAAAGATTTCTTTTTGTGGTCTGTATTTTTGTGTTCGAAAAATTATGCTTTCAATCCTTTTCTTAGATATCTCTCCTTGATCTTCAAGAACTTTAATGCCACCCTTATATTTATTTACACTATAGAGCCAGCCAGAGAGATAGTAAAATATTTTAGCATCTTTGTTTAAAGTCATGAAAAGACAAAAGGCTGTACCAAAGAAACAGCAATACTCTTCCAACTATACAAACATATATAGATAAATATAAAAAAACTATCCCCATATTCCTTAAGGTGACTTAAGGTAATACAATTTTGTTAAATTTAAATATATTGTTAAACTATGCAACATAAATACACAAACACTAACACAAACATAAATATAAATATTTATAAACAAATTTACAAAATTATATTGAAACAAAAGACATCGTTTGAAATGTTTTAATTAAAATGGTATTATACAATTAATTAAAACAATATTTCAAAATAACTAGAAGTAATTTCAATTTCCATTATGCTCTGACAACTTAATGCTGAAGTTTTCTCCCCTTTTTAGAGTTTTAATTAGATGATTAGCATTCAGTTCATAGTTTTTTTTTTTGTGGCTTTTAAACCACAACAAATAGTTTCGCTCTTGTTAGAAAAATGTTACTAAATGCATTCATAAATGCTAATAATTAGGGTAAAACGTTGTCAAAAATGTTAAAATTTATTTAAGAAAATAATGTAAAAAGGTAAAATTTTGTATGCTTAAAATGTGTAATACTACGTATGAGTTATATAAATTATAATATTTATATCATTCATACGCACAATATTCTTTTTTCTTTATCTTTAAAAATACAGCTATAGACATTAAAATGAGTCAATTTGTATGGATTAAAAAAACTTCACCAAGCGCTTGTCCAAACCGGAATCTACGACGAATTCTAAGAAGGTTTGGCCAAGAAGCCATGGGGCTAAAGTCGAAACAGAGCTTCCCTTTTTTAAGGAGAAACTTTTAATTTCGTATTTTATATATATTTTTTAATTATGCTAAAATTAAGATAAAAAATTAAACGTATAAGAAAAATACATTAAAAAATTATCCAAAAATTGGCAAGCTCTTTATGCAAAATTATGTTACCTGTCCGATCATAAAAATTAAACTTAACAATTTTGCGATGTTTTCCAACTGTCAAACTTTATTTACTTTCATCTTCCGCCAAATCATATTTTAGTAAACAGAATTATTTTATATCTAAATTCAAAACAAAAACTTTATTTTTAAGGGCGAAAAGGAAAAAATTTTATACACTTTTTATTTCAGAATTACTTCTCTTTAAGGTGTTGTTTGCTATCCATTCTGGGTGTTGCGTTTCGACTTTCAACTGTTCCTTGAATGTATTGATTCGGAAGCGGCGGATCGTCAAATTCTATGTATTCGAGCAAGTGGTCAGAGAGTATGTTTGCAGTGAATTGCGACTCCGATGCAAGCACGGTGAATCCCTACATTGTTTTTCATGCACAGAATACCTCAATTTTTGCTTTTCTCATGCTACTTTACATTTGTACATAATAACAATTTCCCCATTGTCGTCTTTGAAACCTACATCATTAAAAAAAGCCGTAGCCAAACAGGCAGCAACTCTATCTGACACAGCAAATCTGTCGCACATCAGCATAATTAGGGGTATCAAAGCTTAACAATAATTGCCCTTTCTATATTTGATGTTTTGAACAAAAAATCATCATCAATTTTCATGTCCGATGTAAGATGAATCCCGAGCAGCAGTCAAAAATTCGTGTAAGTTATCTGGCGTCAAACCGCATGAACAATGATTACTTTGCAAACTGCACTTTCATTTTGCGATATAGAATAAGTCATTCATTGCCTCGACAAATGCGGTATATTTTTCAGATAAAGACTTGACTTTTCTTTCTTTGGAATATTTATTAAGCAAGATTTTCAGTTCAGTTATTATGGTTTTCTTCGTCATTATGGCAATATTCAACTTATTCCAAATTTTAATCAATTTATCCGCTACCTTTGAGTAAATGATGCGTATGAAAACATTTTATTTTCAGAAAAAAAAAAAAATATTTTAAAATATCGCGACCAAAAACGCTAAATTTGCATCTGGCATATGCAGCAAATTTGATTCCGTGTGACTTGACAATGTAATATCATTAGCAGAAGAAGAACCAATTAATATATCAGGCTCCAAAATTCATTCAATTACAAATAGCAAAAAGCAAATGGCAAATAGCAAAAGAAACTCAAGTAAGAGTTTAACAATTATTAATCGCAAAAAAGAACAGATAATAATAACATATCAATCAAATGCACTCTCCTTTAATTTGCTTTCTCTGAGGAGTTGATCATAATCATAGAAAACAAACAAAATAAAAAACAAAAAAAATTCAAATCGAATAAACAATCGATTGCATATATAACAGAAGCTGTATTGCATTTTTACTAAACGTTTTTTAAATAGTTTTAGATCACTATGTTAATTTTTGCTGATAAAATTTTTTAAAATTGAAATGCCTTATTGGCACTCAAAAGTTTGAATGGAAAATAAATTGCTGATCTACAATCAAGTAGTAAAACCAGTATGGACCTATGGATCGCTATTATGGATATGTGCAGCTAAAACACTCACAGAAAGTATTCAAAGACATCTAAACAAAATCCTTAGAGACATAGCTAACGCGCCCTGGAATGTCAGAATTCATGATATTCATCAAGCCACATAATCTAGTGACTAATATCATATAAATTGTTCTATGAAAATGAATTCATTCTTAGCTTAAGTTAGCTGTAAATTAATGAAATATACACTTTTGATGTCTAAACATCTATACGTGCAGGGCGGTAACTTTCTATTTCAAAATAAAATCACACAAAAATAGCGTAAGCCATAAAACAAAATCGGCGTGACTTATGATTGTATTGTTGAAAATCATATGAAATGTTTGAAAATTAAATATTAAAAATTAATAGTGAAAAATAAAAAATGAAAAATGAAAAATGAAAAATTAAAAATGAAAAATAAAAAACAAAAATAAAAATAAAAATAAAAAATAAAAATAAAAAAAAAAAAAAAAAAAATGAAAAATACGAAATGAAAAATAAAAATTGAAAAATGAAAACCAAAAAATAAAAAATGAAAAAAGAAAAACGAGAAATGAAAAACAAAAAATGAAAAAAAAAATGAAAAATAAAAAATGAAAAATGAAAAACGAAAAATTAAAAATAAAAAGTGAAAAATGGAAACTGAAAAATAAAAAATGAAAAATAAAAAATGGAAAATGAAAAATAAAGAATGAGAAATGAAAAATAAAAAATAAAAAACGAACAATAAAAAATGAAAAGTAAAAAATGAAAAATAAAAAGTGTAAAATGAAAAATAATAAATTGAAAAATGAAAAATAAAAAATGAAAAATGAGAAATAAAAAATTAATAATAAAAATTGAAATTATAAAATGAAAAAAAAAGAAAAATGAAAAATGAAGAATGAAAAATAAAAAATTAAAAATTAAAAACGAAAAATTAAAAATAAAAACTGAAAAATGAAAAAATTAAAAACAAAAGATGAAAAATTTAAAAATTAAAAATGGAAAACGAAAAACGAAAAAATCTATATATATAAAACTCATTTTCTGTTTGTTTGTTTGTTTGTTTGTTTGTTTGACCACTATACAAATTTTTATTTTTCAACGGATTTTCCTGAAATTTTGTACACACGATCTCTATACCCCAGGAAAGGTCGCCATATACTTTTTACCAGCCACGCCTACCTTTACGCCCACTTTTTATGTAAAATTCATGTTCTGTTTTATTCATATTTGTTCACTATACAATTTTTTATTTGTTAACAGATTTCTCTGAAATTCGGTACACACGATCCCTGTACTCCAGCTAAAGTCGACCATCGACCACGCCTGCTTTTGCGCCCACTTTTTGTATAAAATTCATTTTCTGTTTTTTGGTAAATTTGTTCGCTATACAAATTTTTATTTTTCAACGCATTTCTCTGAAATTTGGTACACAGGATCTTTGTACCGCAGGCCAGGTCACCGTGTGATTCTTGCGGCCACACCTACTTTTACGCCCACTTTTTGTATACAATTCGTTTTCTGTTTTTTGGTATATATCTTCCCTATACAAATTTGTACTTTTAAACGGATTTCTCTGAAATTTGGTTTACACGGAAATAACTACACGGTGAACAAATTCCCCAAACTTAAAAAAAAGGTACCCAAAAGAAATGAACAAATTCCCGATTTTTTTTTAATCGAAATAAAAAATGAACTTACTCCCCAAATTCATTCTTAAATTTTTACATATTTTTATTTAATGAGTTTTGCCAAATATTTATTTTAGTAAACATTTGCATACTGCTCTCAATATATGTACTACAATAAATGCATCTAAAATGAGTATTCTCTTCAATAGCATTATTTCGTTGCACGGAAGCTACGCGCACGGGGAATACAGCTTAGCTAGAACATTCGAATGATCTGAAAAATATATTTTGACATTTAAAATAAGTTGGCAACGACTGCGCGGCAGCACGGGTGTGGCTGCCAAACGCGCGGAAGCGGCGCGTGACCGCGGCCTCTGACGCGACGGATGCGGACGCGACGCGCTCTCGGAACACAGCTCAGTTAAAATATCGCAATGCTTTCAAAAATATGTTTTAGGAATTAAAATAAGTTAACGAAAACTAAGCGGCAGCACGGGTAGCTGCGAGGAAGCGGCGCGAGGCGCGCGGATGTGACTCCATCGCGGAACACAGCTTAGTGAAATGTCATATGATAAATTTTATCTACATATGTGAAATAATTACCTGTTGATCAAAATAGGCCACACATATACTATAAGCAGTTGCTTAAAGAAACCTTGCGACACAATGTTAAACGTCGCATTAGTCTTTCATTTCTAAAACTTGAATTTGACGTCTCTGCTCAATGATGATCACTTATTGAATGAAGTAATTAAATTTTTAAAAATTCTGATTCCTTTAATTTGCGAACCATTCCGTTATATTTGATGTTTATAAATAAACTGAAAAAAAAAAACTTATAGCGGTTTCGCAGCTTATTTTTGAAGCATTTTTGCTGCAGCATCTTATAAAAAACTTCTAAATTAAAAAATCAAAAAATTTTTAATTGAAATAAAAAATGAATTTACTGCCCATACAAATTTTTGGGGAGAAAGTTCATTTTATTGGGGAATTTGTTCATTGGGGACTAAGTACTCAGCGCCTGGTAAGTATAGTGAACCATTTTTCAAGTCAAAGTCCTTTTTATCCCGGGCAAGACCGGATAAAAACAGCTAGTTTAATATAAAAAAATAAAATTTAAAATAAAAAATTAAAAACAAAAGATGAAAAATAAAAAATGAAAAACGAAAAACGAATAATGAAAAATGAAAAAATTGAAAACAAAAAATTAGAAATGTGAAATAAAAAATGACCTTGAGCATAAAAAATTATTTATATTAAAATAACAACAAACAAGTAAGAAAATTATAGTCGGTCTAGACCGACTATACGATACCCTGTACCATGCGTTTAGAAACCCTATCTCTTAGGCCCAACTAACTGGACATTGAAAATAAGCAAAAAACAAATTTGAGTGGGATTTTTATTAATTTTTTTGGCTGCAGATATGAAAAAGTTCATATCGGATGCTATATCTATAAAGGGACTAGGTCCAAAAATGGACCGATCCTGATCATGTTTGGTAAAGTCTCTTGTATTTTGCAAAAATATGTACAAACAAAATTTGAGAAGAATCAGTGCAATATTTTTGTTTTTTAATAGATTTAAGTGAAGATCGGGAAGCAGCTCTATATGGGGTCAAAGGAATTATTTGTGGACTACTCATTAGTGGATGTAATGAACGCATACAAACCCAATTTGAGTAAGATCTATATGACAATTTGGATCTTATGGCAATTTATGTCGATTTCATAAGGGTAATTTGTATGGGGGCTAGGTCTGAACATGGACCGATTCTCACCAATTTCAATAGCGTTCATCCCATGGCCGATAAAAGCTTATATACCAAATTTCATCAAAATATATTCATATTTGCGACCTGCAGTTTGATTACAAGCTTTACATGGACACACAGACGGACGGACGGACGGACGGACGGACGGACGGACATTGTTAAATCAACTCAGAAAGTGATTCTGATTCGATCGGTATAATTAAAGATGGGTCTAGGTCAAATATTTTTGGTTGTTACAAACAGCAGCACAAAGTCATTATACCCAAACCACATAGTGGTATAGGGTATAAAAAGCTCGAATAACACAAAAACGAAAAATTAAAAATTAACTGGTTGAAATAATAAATAACAATAAATATTTTTGTATTAGCAGAGCCCCAGCAGTTGATTTCTATAAGTGATACACAGGTGACGCTCTCCGTTTGATTTTAAAAAAGCGCCATACAAAAATCTTTTATTACTAGATGTTTACACACCTCCCCAGTGATCGGTCTCACATGATTTTTTTTTTTCTTATTAAATAAAACATTTCAAAAAAACTTTTAACTAAACATAAATAATTTTGTAAACGAGATAAATGCCCCTTTAATTATATATTTATACCCTATACCACTATGTGGTTTGGGTATAATGACTTTGTGCTGCTGTTTGTAACAACCAAAAATATTTGACCGTCCGTCCGTCCGTCTGTGTGTCCATGTAAAGCTTGTAATCAAACTGCAGGTCGCAAATATGAATATATTTTGATGAAATTTGGTATTTGATCTTTTATCGGCCACGGGATGAACGCTATTGAAATTGGTGAGAATCGGTCCATGCTCAGACC
Source organism: Cordilura impudica (assembly GCA_963682025.1). Taxonomy (NCBI): domain Eukaryota; kingdom Metazoa; phylum Arthropoda; class Insecta; order Diptera; family Scathophagidae; genus Cordilura; species Cordilura impudica. Next base: position 11,134,959 of record OY821518.1, read on the forward strand.
TAGCCCCCATACAAATGACCCCTATGAAATCAACATATATTGCCATAATATCCAAATTATCATACAAATCTTAGTCAAATTGGGTTTGTATGTATATATTACACCCATTAATCAGTAGTCCAAAAATGATCCCTATTGGACAACTGTTAGTCATAGGCCCCATATAGAGCTGCTTCCCGATGATCACTTAAATCTATCAAAAAACAAAAATATTGCACTGATTCTTCTCAAATTTTGTTTGTATATATTTTTGCAAAATACAAGAGACTTTACCAAACATGGTCAGGATCGATCCATTTTTGGGCCTAGTCCCCATATAGATATAGTATCCGATATGAACTTTTTCATATCTGCAACCGAAAAAATTAATAAAAATCCCACTCAAATTTGGTTTATGCTTATTTTCTATATCCAGTTAGTTGGACCTGAGAGACAGGGTCTCTAAACGCACGGTATAGGGTATCGTATAGTCGGTCTAGACCGACTATAATTTTCTTACTTGTCTCTATATTTTTTTATACTTATATAACAATTTTTTCAATACTAAATATTAATTTACAAATTTTATCTTCTTTGGAAAGTTTTCAGAGTAATAATTCCGACATATTATTACTTACTTTACGCAATATTTAACAGGGTTGTTACATTAACAAACAATAGCTAGTCATAACTTCTAACATTTATAAATATATCAGTAAACTTGTCTACCATTTTTTGTATGAAGAATGTTTCTAGTAGATACAATATACAGGTCAGAATATACGAAAGTGAAGTCCCAAATCAGGGTAAAAGTAGTAGACTAGAAGAGTAAATTTCCAAAGGGTTTGGCATTCTCGGGCCAAACTTTTGCTATGACCTTTATATATTTTTTTTTTTTGCTAATTTTGGTTTTTATTTGCTTAGTTTTTCAGTTATAACTCAAGAACCATTGGTATTTTCTCATTTCATTCTTCAACAGGATTGTAGCTAAGGCTTTAGTAAATAATTTTTATTAACATATCCATGTAAAAATAGAAAAAATACTGATGCTGTTTTATATAATACTAGCTGATTCTAGCTTATTTCTAGTGAATATTTTTGGTGTTAGTTAAAAAATAAAGAATGTATTGTAAGTGTCAACCATTTATTTTCTCAATACAATGTATTTCTTTAACGTAAAGAAAATTTAAATAAAAACTTAAAAAAATATTTAGAAAAAGTTTTATTTTCTGTTGATATTATCTTCGTGGAATGAACATAGGAAATATATATTAGAAAAAAAATTGATATTACGTGAAATCTCCATTTCCCTATCACTGTTTTTATACCCTCCACACCTCAGTGGCAGAGGGTATATATAGGTATGTCATTCCGTTTGTAACACATCGAAATAAATTCCTGAGACCCCCAAAAATATATATTTTCTTGATCCTTATAACAAGGGAAGTTGATTTACCGATGACCGTCTGTCCGTCTGTCTGTGGAAATGACATCAAGCCGTCAATATTTAAGCTATACTGTTCGTTTTTGTATAATATCGTTTACTAACATCCCAAAGGAGTTGCTATTGAAAATCTTCAAAATCGGTCAATGGGTTCTCGAGCTATGAATGAAACTTTGAAAAAACTCTTGAAAAAATAACATTTTTCAGTGTGTTTGTTGTTTTTCTTAAGATACATATGTTGTATATGTTGTAATTCTTCGTATGTTGAAGTCATTACAGTTGTGTGTATATTAATACTGCACGTGTCACATTGGCCTAAGCAAGTTTTACCACATATTTTTATCATTAAAATTAAATATTAAAAAATAAAAATTAATAAAAATAAAAAATGGAAAATGAAAAATGGAAAATGTAAAATGAAAAATGAAAAATTAAAAATGGAAAATGAAAATTGAAAATTGAAAATTGAAAAATGAAAATTGAAAAATTAAAAATGAAAAATGGAAAATGAAAAATTGAAAATCGAAAATGAAAAATGGAAAATGAAAAGTGGAAAATGGAAAATGAAAAATTAAAAATGGAAAATGAAAAATGAAAAATGGAAAATTAGAAGTGGAAAATGGAACATGAAAAATTAAAAATGAAAAATGAAAAATGGAAAATTAAAAATTAAAAATTAAAAATTAAAAATTAAAAATTAAAAATTAAAAATTAAAAATTAAAAATTAAAAATTAAAAATTAAAAATTAAAAATTAAAAATTAAAAATTAAAAATTAAAAATTAAAAATTAAAAATTAAAAATTAAAAATTAAAAATTAAAAATTAAAAATTAAAAATTAAAAATTAAAAATTAAAAATTAAAAATTAAAAATTAAAAATTAAAAATTAAAAATTAAAAATTAAAAATTAAAAATTAAAAATTAAAAATTAAAAATTAAAAATTAAAAATTAAAAATTAAAAATTAAAAATTAAAAATTAAAAATTAAAAATTAAAAATTAAAAATTAAAAATTAAAAATTAAAAATTAAAAATTAAAAATTAAAAATTAAAAATTAAAAATTAAAAATTAAAAATTAAAAATTAAAAATTAAAAATTAAAAATTAAAAATTAAAAATTAAAAATTAAAAATTAAAAATTAAAAATTAAAAATTAAAAATTAAAAATTAAAAATTAAAAATTAAAAATTAAAAATTAAAAATTAAAAATTAAAAATTAAAAATTAAAAATTAAAAATTAAAAATTAAAAATTAAAAATTAAAAATTAAAAATTAAAAATTAAAAATTAAAAATTAAAAATTAAAAATTAAAAATTAAAAATTAAAAATTAAAAATTAAAAATTAAAAATTAAAAATTAAAAATTAAAAATTAAAAATTAAAAATTAAAAATTAAAAATTAAAAATTAAAAATTAAAAATTAAAAATTAAAAATTAAAAATTAAAAATTAAAAATTAAAAATTAAAAATTAAAAATTAAAAATTAAAAATTAAAAATTAAAAATTAAAAATTAAAAATTAAAAATTAAAAATTAAAAATTAAAAATTAAAAATTAAAAATTAAAAATTAAAAATTAAAAATTAAAAATTAAAAATTAAAAATTAAAAATTAAAAATTAAAAATTAAAAATTAAAAATTAAAAATTAAAAATTAAAAATTAAAAATTAAAAATTAAAAATTAAAAATTAAAAATTAAAAATTAAAAATTAAAAATTAAAAATTAAAAATTAAAAATTAAAAATTAAAAATTAAAAATTAAAAATTAAAAATTAAAAATTAAAAATTAAAAATTAAAAATTAAAAATTAAAAATTAAAAATTAAAAATTAAAAATTAAAAATTAAAAATTAAAAATTAAAAATTAAAAATTAAAAATTAAAAATTAAAAATTAAAAATTAAAAATTAAAAATTAAAAATTAAAAATTAAAAATTAAAAATTAAAAATTAAAAATTAAAAATTAAAAATTAAAAATTAAAAATTAAAAATTAAAAATTAAAAATTAAAAATTAAAAATTAAAAATTAAAAATTAAAAATTAAAAATTAAAAATTAAAAATTAAAAATTAAAAATTAAAAATTAAAAATTAAAAATTAAAAATTAAAAATTAAAAATTAAAAATTAAAAATTAAAAATTAAAAATTAAAAATTAAAAATTAAAAATTAAAAATTAAAAATTAAAAATTAAAAATTAAAAATTAAAAATTAAAAATTAAAAATTAAAAATTAAAAATTAAAAATTAAAAATTAAAAATTAAAAATTAAAAATTAAAAATTAAAAATTAAAAATTAAAAATTAAAAATTAAAAATTAAAAATTAAAAATTAAAAATTAAAAATTAAAAATTAAAAATTAAAAATTAAAAATTAAAAATTAAAAATTAAAAATTAAAAATTAAAAATTAAAAATTAAAAATTAAAATTGAAAAATGAATAATGAAAAATTAAAAATGGAAAATGGAAAACGGAAAACGAAAAATTAAAAATGGAAAATGGAAGGATTTTCGACTTAGGCGGTTAATGCTTGTGATCACAGATATATAGATTAAAACAAGCAAGAAAATTATAGTAGACCTAGACCGACTATACGATACCCTATACCATTGTTTACAGACCCTATATTTTAGGCCCAACTAATTGGATATAGAAAATTATCATAAATCAAATTTGAAAACGTTACTATCGGATGCCATATTTATAAGGGGACTGTGTCGAAAAATGAACCGATCCTGACCGTATTTGGTAAGGTCACTGCTATTTTGAAAAAATATACACAAACCAAATTTGAGAAAAATCTATGCAATATTTTTGTTTTTTGATAGATTTAAGTGAAGATCGGGAAGCAGCTTTATATGAGAGCTATGACTACGAATTGTCCTATTGGATTTATTTTCGGACTACTGATTCATGGATGTAATAAACATACCCAAAACCAATTTGACCGAGATACATGAGATAATTTGGATTTTATGAGAATTTAAGTCCATTTCGTAGTGGTCATATGCACCGATTTTCATCAATTTCAATAGACAGACGGACGGACGGACATCACTAAATTGACTCATAAAGTGATTCTGAGTCGGTTGGTTTAATAAAAGGTGGTTCTAGGTCAAATGTATTTGGTAGTTACAAACATCAGCACAAAGTCATTATACCATGACCACACAGTGATATTAATTGGCTAGGCGATTTCTGGTGACCGATGGTTTTTTCTATCGTTTTATCCCGAATTTTAAAAGACGTATATGTTTTGATAGGCATTTCTTTTTAACGTTCACCAAACTTACAGATTTTTAAATTTTTGCCTTTATTTTGAGTAAATTGCATTTAAAGTTTCTACTAACACATACATAAAATTATACAATGCTATGTGTGCGTGTTCATTAAATTTGTTAATGTGTTTGTAAGTTTGTTTTCTTCACTCACAATAATAATAAACGAAAATAGTGTTAGTTTGTGGTTTGGATAAGTTGAAAAAAAAAGTTGCCTAGAATTTGCATTCGAATTTCGAGCGCTTGAATATGCTGTAGGGTTGTTTTGATTTAATATTAAAAATATCAATCATACATCTCTTCTACTCAACTAATAAATAAAATTATACGCCCTGAATATGTTGTTTAAAAAAAAAAATTTATTAAAAAAGGGAAAAATAAATTTTTTTTGCCAACCGACTATACGATACCTTATACCATGCGTTTAGACACCCTATCTCTCAGGCCCAACTAACTGGATATAGAAAATAAGCATAAACCAAATTTGAGTGGGATTTTTATTAAATTTTTCGGCTGCAGATATGAAACAGTTCATATCGGATGCTATATCTATATTGGGACTAGGTCCAAATATGGACCGATCCTGACCATGTTTGGTAAAGTCTCTTGCATTTTGCAAAAATATATACAAACAAAATTTGAGAAGAATCAGTGCAATATTTTTGTTTTTTAAAAGATTTAAGTGAAGATCGGGAAGCAGCTCTATATGGGGCCTATGACCAAGAGTTGTCCCATAGGGACCGTTTTTGGACTATTCATTTATGGATGTAATAAACACATACAAACCCAATTTGACTAAGATCTATACGACAATTTGGATCTTATGGCAATTTATGTCGATTTTATATGGGACATTTGTATGAGGGGTAGGCCTGAACACGGACCGATTCTCACCAATTTTAATAGCGTTCATCCCATGGCCGATGAAAGCTTATATACCGAATTTCATCAAAATATATTCATATTTGCGACCTGCAGTTTGAGTACAAGGTTTACATGGACACACAGACGGACGGACGGACAGACGGACGGACGGACATCACTAAATTGACTCATAAAGTGATTCTGAGTCGATTGGTTTAATAAAAGTTACAAACATCAGCACAAAGTCATTATACCCTGACCACACAGTGATATTAATTGGCTAGGCGATTTCTGGTGACCGATGTTTTCTTCTACCGTTTTATCCCGAATTTTAAAAGACGTATATGTTTTGATAGGTATTTCTTTTTAGCTGTTCACCAAACTTACAGATTTTAAAATTTTTGCATTTATTTTGAGTAAATTGCATATAAAGCTGCTACTAAAACATACATAAAATTATACAATGCTGTGCGTGTGTATTTATTAAATTTGATAATGTGTTTGTAAATTTGTTTTCTTCATTCACAATAATAATAAACCAAAAAGTGTTGGTTTGTGGTTTGGCTAAGTTGAAATAAAAGTTGCCTAGAATTTGCACTCGAATTTCGAGCGCTTGAATATGCTAGTAGGGTATAAATAGTGATGTTGTGATTTAATATTAAAAATATCAGTCATACGTATACACCTATTCTACTCTACTAATAAATAAAATTATACGCCCTGAATATGTTATGTTTAAAAAAAAAAATTATTAAAAAAGGGAAAAATACATTTTTTTGGCCAAGTTGAATAAAAATATGAGAAATCATCAATACTTCTTGAGTTGTAACTGAAAAGCTAAGCAAAGAATCATGAAGATAAGTTTGTGCTGGCGACAGTAAACCCTTGAAGATTTTACTACACTGGCCTAGTACTTTAACCCTTGACTGAAAATTACTCACCCCCTCCTAGAACGGCTGCTGCAGTGTGTAATGAGCCATATAATTTTGCTGTGTATAAGTGTGTTATAGAGTTAAAGTCAAAATGTTTTAACATGTTTTGTTTAAATTAGTTTTTTTTTTTTTTTTTTTTTGATTGAAATGCCATCCAGTCTTTCATTCATTTCTGATATTTTGTTAATTTGGTCGAGTTTTTAAAAACACTTTATCACTGTCAATTTGTTAAAATTCTCATTTAGACGCACAATGAAAACAAGTTAGAAATGTTAACACTTTTTTTTCGTCTTTTTGGATCTAACACATACAAACAAAATAAACTGACAAAGTTTATTTGTAAATTAATGGTTTGGAAATGTGTCTGCAAATGACCCCCTTTTGCTAAAAAAAAAACATTCCAAATGAACAAACAACATGAGAAGCACATACAAATGTTGCTGTTTCTATAGATGAAGAGTAACTAACGCACTTTTCAAAATATAAAAAAAAACAAAAACAAGAAGGGTGCATACATCAAAACTAGATTTCAGTATCACTCATACCATCTCATATACAGACATTGAAAATTGTCAATACAAATTACATAGAAATGTAAGACACGTAAATGATGAAGTCCATCACATAAGAACACGTTGCCATATGCCATAATACGGTTTATTACCAACTCTACAGGCCAGCAACACTAAAAATGTGTTGCAATTTATAAAAGGTACTCGTGGCAGTATGATATATTTACCACTACTCATTCAATGTTGTTCAAAATATGACAAGTGTGTCATTGCGGAACTCAAAACAATACTACTCGTACTAGAGACTTAAAATATGGGGTTGTAAGCTTTAAAAAAAAAAGTCGTTAAAAAAACTCGCAATAGCAATTGGTACATTTTGTTCTATTTGATGTGATGTGATGGTATTTACTTAACTTATCACATTGACATAATCTAAACTGTAAAGCAAAAATGTTTGCCAACTAAAAGGGAATTAACAATACTTTAGTTATTCTGGCATTCAGTTTTTATTTCTTTTTTTTAATAAATACTTGAAATGACATGATACGACTTAAGCTTAAATTTGAAATTCTTTACCATATTATATTTAATTCTTCAATGTTTGCCAATATTGAACATTCTTTCCAGTCACGTTCTAGCTAACGCATGTATTAAATATACGTCCTCATCCAAAATTCTCTTTAAGGAAATATTGAAGGTATTTTCTATGTCAATATCCTTTAGTAAACCATAAATGTTTAGCTTAGTTATTGTTTTGCCAGGACAAAGAAAAAAAGGAGGAAGATGTATATAAATTTTTGTTAGTATTGTACATATAAATATATACATAGATATATTCGATATTAAGGTTGGCTAACCACGTATTGTGCGAGTATGATATTGGATTAGTGACGAAGTAAATTTTCATTTTGCAGTTCCACGAAAAAAAGGAACAATTTTTGAACTTTATTAATTTTAAAACGGGGTTTTGCATCATGCATAGTTGAAAAAAAAAACATGTGAGTCCGATCACAGGGTAGATGTGTAAACACGTAGTAATTAAAGATGCTTTTGTGGCAATTTTTTAAAATCAATCAGAAAGTGTCATCTATGTATCAGCTGCAGGGGCTCTGCTAATATAAAAATATTTATTATTATTTCAACTGATTAATTTTCTATTTTTTTATTTTCGTTTTTTCATTTTTTATTTTCCATTTTTAATTTTTCATTTTTTTATTTTTAAGTTTTTATTTTTTATTTTCATTCTCAATTTTTCATTTTTCATTTTTTATTTTTCGTTTTTTATAGTCCATTTTTTTTCATTTAAAATTTTTAATTTTTAATTTTTAATTTTTTGTTTTTCATTTTTTATTTTTCATTTTGTATTTTCCATTTTTTATTTTTCATTTAAAATTTTTCATTTTTCATTTTTCATTTTTTGTTTTTAAGATTTTATTTTTCATTTTCTATTTTTCATTTTTTACTTTTCAATTTTCAGTTTCCCTTATCATTTTCATTTTCATATTCATTTTTTATTTTTCATTTTCCATTTTTCAGTTTTCATTTTTCATTTTTTATTTTTCATTTTTCATTTTTCATTTTTCATTTTCATTTTTCATTTTTCATTTTTCATTTTTCATTTTTCGTTTTTTAGTTTTTATTTTTCATGTTTTATTTTTCATTTTTTATTTTTCATTTTGTATTTTTCATTTCAATTTTTCAATTTTCATTTCTCATTTCTAATTTTGATTTTCATTTTTTATTTTTCATTTTCCATTTTTCATTTTTCATTTTTCATTTTTCATTTTTGATTCTTCATTTTTTATTTTTCATTTTTTGTTTTTCATTTTTAATTTTTCATTTTCCATTTTCCATTTTTCATTTTTCATTTTTGATTTTTTATTTTTGATTTTTCATTTTTTATTTTTCATTTTTAATTTTTCATACTTCAAAACGTTTTTATAGCGCTATTCGCTCCCTCATTTTATCTCCAAACACTTCCTAATGAAATCGTGCCTTCATTTTTTCTCCAAACACTTTCCAATGAATTGGCCCTCCATTTTATCTCCAAACACTTCCTTTTTACTGTAATTCGTTTATTTTTTATTTTTATTTACTTTTTATTTATGTTTGATTAGCATAAATATTGAATGCAGTGATAATTGTGTTCGTTATATGGAATAAATTAAAACGTTAAGAATACTTCTAAATGATTGAGGAAATTAATTATAAATGTTTATAAAAAGTGAAGAAATATACTGCAGGAAACAGAGACAAAAAATTATTACATGTCATAATATTTTCACCAATGCAATCTTAAGTCACACCGATATAGTCTTACATCTTACATCTTACGCTGTTTTTGTGATTGTATTGTGAAATAGATTTTTACCCCTTGCGCGTATAGATGTTTAGACATCAAAAAAGAAATGTGTTTTAAAATACAGTCCCTAATTGTGGAAATTGGGAGTATAAGTACAGAAATACTCTATATTCAAAAATAACGGTTGTATGTTTCACAGTATTGTATCTGAGATTAATTGATTGAGATTAATGGGAAGCATGACAAAAAAGTTCAAGTACGAGTGTATGTGAGATAGAAGCAGTTTCAAATCTCACGGCCGCCCTAAGTACAAAATTTCGTATAGAAACAATTTATTGATTATAACATCTATAAGCGTAGGCGATTTCTTGTGACCGATGTTTTGTTCTACCTTTTTATCCCGATTATGACCAAACGCATATTATTTGAAAGGGATTTATTTCTAGCGGTTTTGCAGAATTACAGATTTTTAAATTTTTTCCATTATTTGGAGGAAATTGCATTTAAAGTTGCGACTAACACATACATAAAATTATACTTATGCTATGTATGTATTTATTAAATTTGTTAATGTGTTTGTAATAAAAATGAGTGTATTTTTTGTGTTGATTTGTGAATTGGCTATAATTGATTAGCATAACTTAAGGGTCTTTATTTAATGAAAAAATAAAATTTCCTAGAATTTGTACCCGAATTTCGAGGGCTGGAATCTGCTAGTAACAATTATTACGATAATTAATATAATCAGTGATAAAGGCTGAAATGTCAAAAAAACGTTCTGATTAAGTACAAAATAGTTAAGAATTTTAATATTATCGTGAAAAGTAGTTCTGAAAGAACCGAAAAATATTTTCAACTTGTTCCAATTCATTCTATTTAATTTTGAAAGAAACTGGTGAATATTGCAAATTTTTAGAAATATTAAGCGTAGGAAAAAAAATTATTAGCCAAGGAAAATAAAATATTTGTTGGAATAAGTTAAGACTACGGCTGCTACAGCATTCTTCTAACAAATAAACTCAGAAAAATAAAAATTTCCAATATCTAGAAATATTACTACAAATTTTGAGTTGCATCCAATTATTTTTTATAGCCTCGGCAGTGTGTACGGGGTATACATACGATTGTAATTTAATTTGTAATAATTAAAAAAAAAAAATCTGGACTCCATAAAATATACATATAATAAGGGTGATTAAGAACTGAATGTTGGTTTTAAGATTATTTTGGACGCTGAATCCAAATCTGCACTTCCTTTTTTTCTATCAGCTCGAGTTTTCGCGATATACCGTTATGTCCAAAAATAAGGCACTTCCACTACATTTATTGGAATAACTTGAAAGCGGTTCACCATATTTAGTTTAGAAAAATTCAAAACTCGTCAACAATATTATCTTTAGGCCGTGCTTACATTGGATTTCAATATGCCCAGAAACTTCAGAGATATCGTTGAAGTTTTAAAAAATAAATAACAATTTTTAAAAAAGTCAAAAATACGATTATTAAGTTAAAGATGCGAGCTGCTGGAGAAAAAGGGAGATTATATTTGAAATCAGCGGCCTCAAGTTAGTAAAAAATTGCAATAAAGTTCCAGTCAACACCAAAAAGTTGAATTTTGTTCCCTTGTGTAATCTGCCCATATTCTGACATTTTAAACATTTTGCTCCAAATAAAGATATCCAGATTTGTTATATTTAATTTCAAGTCATTAAATCCCATTTTTTTTAATTAAAATAACGTTTCTTTAATCAAACTTTGAAGCAATAATTGAAATCTAAAATTTATAAAAATTCTTACAAGGAATATTTTATTGACCAATTTAAAAGAAGGAAATAACACACTGATGTTTAATTTATACTTAAAAATGATGAGTAAAATTTATTAATGAAAATTGTAGTTTGGACGACCATAATTTGAACAAACTGTATTTTTTAGTTGTCAATATAATTTTTTTAACAAAAATACAAATGAACTAAAAACTGTTAGTGAACAATAATTTAAGAAGAAAATTTTTGATTGAAAAATATTTGACTTAGAAAATTGTAAATAATTGTTATGAAAAAAATATATTATTTTCAATTCCTGATAGTAAATGTTTCTATTATTTTGTCAACAGCATAGAAATAAATAATTTTAAGTTTTGTTATTTTTTATAAAAAGAAAGAATACCTTTCAGTTCTCTTATTATTTTAAGTCGTAGTGTTAGCTTGTCTGCCAACAAAACTTTGGATCGATTTTTAACCTTTTCTCATGATCCAATCAAGCTGAAACTCTCGCGGCGATGATAAAAATTTTCTAAATTACCGGATCGGATCAGGGGGTGACACCTGCCATACATACTTATTATTCGCTATCAATAATCGCAAGTTCTATAACAAGGAGAGATCTGATAAATTGGTGTAAGTAGTTGTACCGAAAATGGGCGGGATCCGATCAAGGGACGTAACACCTCTCATAAAAAATAATTATTCAATAGTAAATATTTCGAGATCTACAAAGAGAGAGCTTTGAAAATTGGTGTGAGGGCATCTAGTCGTACCGAAAGAAAGGGAGTATAATAAAAACTCGGTTTTGATGGGCAAATTTTTAATATTTTTTATTTTTTTAAAAATAAAACATACACATTTTTAAATTAATAAAAGAATTTTTAATTTTGTGAACAAATTTTTGGTATTGACCCTTCAAGTGGTCAAAAATATATTTTGTAAAAAGTTTCCATTGTATTGTGGCTCATTGCATATGTATGTACATTAGGGTGGCCCTTCATTATATGGAGGGGAAAAAAAGTGTTCGAATTTCGAAATATGCAAATATGGAATATGCTACCCAAACAGGAAGATCATTATTTAATATTGATGCATAAAATTACACGGATATACATTGAACCAAGTAAAATTCGTTTAATTAAGCCATCAACTAAAATCTTAATCATTACAAAAATATAAGGAAACCCTAATCCATCAAAAATGATCTTTTGAAATTTAAAGGATTTCTTAATAACAATCGCTACTACTTGGGAACTAAAATCTCTTATAAAATTGTAGTTGTCAAGAACTACTCTATGTCTTTCCTTTAAATGACTTTCTTTTTAAAATATTTAGTAAATCTATTCTATGGCTCACTTCGATAAGGGACCTAACATTAAATGGTAATAAATTGAATCCATTGATTCCTTTGATAGATTCTTGTAATTCCTAAAAATTCGCTATTTTATCTTCTAAAGAAATAACCTCGGGTTGACAAAGAACTTTAGCTATTTTTAAAAACTCTTGAATTATCGGTGGTTTGGATATAGATCTTTGAGTTTCATTGGAAGTAGGAAAGGAGTACTTTTTTTAAAAAAAAGGATACTTTTTAGAAAGGGTACTACTTTTGCTTAAAAAAAAAAAAAAACTTTTATGAAATAAGGGTTCCGTTTTTTAATATAGGTAATTTTTTATGAATTATAACTTTTTTTCGTATACTTTATTATATCGTGATAGCGAAAAAGAAATATGTAGCTACACTTGCTTGACATATCGTCGCACTTGCAATGTAATCATACACATGAAGCAAATGCCACAACTACAATGATTACAACAGTAAGAAGAATTTCAAAATTTTTTTTACAATCTTAAGAAAAACACCAAACATGTTTTATTTTTTCAAGAGTTATTTCACATTTTCATTTATATCTCGTGATTCTTTGGATCAGTTTCAATGATTTTAAATAGCAACTCCACTGGGATGTTGGTAAACAATCTAATGCAAAAACAAAGAGTTATTGAGGGTGTGATCGTGATTTTTAGAGACAGGCGGACAGACGGTTATCTCTAAATCAACTTCCCTTGTTGTAAGTATCAAGGAAATTTATAGTTTTGGGTTCTCTTGAATTATTTTTGATGCGTTACATACGGAATGACAAACCCAGGGGTGCGGAGGGTTTAAAAAAATATTTTGTGTATTAACAAAATCTGTTGTTGGAGCAATTTAAATCAAAAAATTAATTGTATTTACGAAAATAGTATTTACTTATGACAATTGAATTGTCTTTATTTCAATTAAAAAATTAATTGTATTTACGAAAATAGTATTTACTAAGACAATGGAATTGTCTTAATTTCAATTAAAAAATTGATTGTATTTACGAAAATAGTATTTACTATGACAATTGAATTGTCTTTATTTCAATTAAAAAATTAATTGTATTTACGAAAATGGTATTTAATATGACAATTGAATTGTCTTTATTTCAATTAAAAAATTAATTATATTTACGAAAATAGTATTTACTATGACAATTGAATTGTCTTAATTTCAATTAAAAAATTAATTGTATTTATGAAAATAGTATTTACTAAGACAATTGAATTGTCTTAATTTCAATTAAAAATTTAATTGTATTTACGAAAATAGTATTTACTATGACAATTAAATTGTCTTAACTTCAATTAAAAATTTAATTGTATTTACGAAAATAGTATTTACTATGAGAATTGAATTGTCTTAATTTCAATTAAAAATTTAATTGTATTTACGAAAATAGTATTTACTATGACAATTAAATTGTCTTAATTTCAATTAAAAAATTAATTGTATTTATGAAAATAGTATTTACTAAGACAATTGAATTGTCTTAATTTCAATTAAAAATTTAATTGCATTTACGAAAATAGTATTTACTATGACAATTGCATTGTCTTAATTTCAATTAAAAATTTAATTGTATTTACGAAAATGGTATTTACTATGAGAATTGAATTGTCTTAATTTCAATTAAAAATTTAATTGTATTTACGAAAATGGTATTTAATATGACAATTGAATTGTCTTTATTTCAATTAAAAAATTAATTGTATTTATGAAAAAAGTATTTACTAAGACAATTGAATTGTCTTAATTTCAATTAAAAATTTAATTGTATTTACGAAAATAGTATTTACTATGACAATTAAATTGTCTTAACTTCAATTAAAAATTTAATTGTATTTACGAAAATAGTATTTACTATGACAATTGAATTGTCTTTATTTCAATTAAAAAATTAATTGTATTTACGAAAATAGTATTTACTATGACAATTAAATTGTCTTAACTTCAATTAAAAATTTAATTGTATTTACGAAAATGGTATTTAATATGACAATTGAATTGTCTTTATTTCAATTAAAAAATTAATTGTATTTACGAAAATAGTATTTACTATGACCATTAAATTGTCTTAACTTCAATTAAAAATTTAATTGTATTTACGAAAATAGTATTTACTATGAGAATTGAATTGTCTTAATTTCAATTAAAAATTTAATTGTATTTACGAAAATGGTATTTAATATGACAATTGAATTGTCTTTATTTCAATTAAAAAATTAATTGTATTTACGAAAATAGTATTTACTATGACAATTAAATTGTCTTAACTTCAATTAAAAATTTAATTGTATTTACGAAAATAGTATTTACTATGAGAATTGAATTGTCTTAATTTCAATTAAAAATTTAATTGTATTTACGAAAATGGTATTTAATATGACAATTGAATTGTCTTTATTTCAATTAAAAAATTAATTGTATTTATGAAAATAGTATTTACTAAGACAATTGAATTGTCTTAATTTCAATTAAAAATTTAATTGTATTTACGAAAATAGTATTTACTATGACAATTAAATTGTCTTAATTTCAATTAAAAAATTAATTGTATTTATGAAAATGGTATTTAATATGACAATTGAATTTTCTTTATTTCAATTAAAAAATTGATTGTATTTACGAAAATAGTATTTACTATGACAATTGAATTGTCTTTATTTCAATTGAAAAATTAATTGTATTTACGAATATAATATTTACTATGATAATTGAATTGTCTTAATTTCAGTTAAAAAATTAATTGTATTTACGAAAATAGTATTTACTATGAAAATTGGGCTGTCTTATTTTCAATTAAAAAATTAATTATATATACGAAAATAGTATTTACTATGACAATTGAATTGTCTTAATTTCAATTAAAAAATTTTATTGTATTTACGAAAATAGTATTTACTAAGACAATTGAATTGTCGTAATTTATTATTTTTGTACACTTAAGAAATGACTCTTTCCTTAACCTCTGCTAAGTG
The DNA here is from genome assembly GCA_963682025.1 of Cordilura impudica. Taxonomy (NCBI): domain Eukaryota; kingdom Metazoa; phylum Arthropoda; class Insecta; order Diptera; family Scathophagidae; genus Cordilura; species Cordilura impudica. The sequence continues at coordinate 11,150,364 of OY821518.1, forward strand.
TTTTGTGGTCTATATAACAATAATATTAAACATGAAATACCTATACATATGTGGTGGTATGTTAATATATGTGTGTGTGTGTATTCGCTATTAAAGGCACCAGCTACTTTGTTGTTTGTGGATACATATAAGTAATCGTTGAATAGTCGTACACTATGATTTGAACATGTTTGTATTAACCAAACATTGACAAATCTATCACTAACACCTGACACATAATTTCTATACATACATATATGTATATAAAAATTTAATACATATATATTGTTTACACATACGAGTATACTGTTTTTTTTTTTTCTTTCAAATCTTTTCTTCTAGTCATTGTTCTGTTACCTTAAGCTGGTCTAAGTTAAAGTTTTCTATGAATTTCATGTCTTTCGTTGACGACTTTTGTAGAAGTCACTCCTCCACCATTCCCCGCCAGCTAGTTGCGTTTTCTTATCACGCATAGCTATTTATTCTTAATAGCCACCGTAAAATCAAGTTAAAAAACAAAACTTTTTTCCCCCATTTATGCCATTGTTGTTGTTGTTGTTGGCTTTGCTATCGTACATTCGTTCATACATACATCTAACAAGGATAATACTCAATTTTCTCTATAAGTCGAGTAGTATCGTATGCATATCATGATTTGGAAGTTTTTTTCTTCTCCTATTGTTGCTTCCTTTAGTTCTAGTTTTTGTGTGTTTTTTTTTTTCGTAGGCTTAAAATAAATTACCTAATTCTAACTCTTCTAACTAAGAGGAATACACATACAAAAACCCACCAATACATACTCGTATATATAGTCGTTCATAGCTAAGACTTGGTGGACATTATTTCTTTGTTTGTTTGTTGTTCTATTTATTTATTTTTTTATTGTTTGTTTATTCCTGGTCAGTTTATAAATGTTGTCAATTTTTATGGATATTTGAAGATATTGTCTGTCCATTTTACAATGTTCGTTGGTGTATTTTCGTTTGGTTTTCCTTCATTTAAGTCACGTGCATTATCCATTGAATTCACTGGCATAAAAATGACCTATTCAAGCGTTAAATTGTATACACGTGTGTATGTGACTGTGAATTTGTGTGTGTGTGTCTATGAGGAATAGATTTGATTTCGTTTCCAATTTTATTTTTCTATTTTTCAGTTTGTTTTCTTGAGATTTTGACAATTGTTACTTATTATGCAAATGTTTTTTTTTATAACCATATTATAAGATTTCGTTTTAAATAACGATTAAGGTAAACGATTTATTTAAATATTAGAAACATATTGAAGGAACGGCTAGCCTGACTGTTTGATAAAGGAGTTTTAAATTTTGTTAGAGGAAGGTCAACAATTTAAACATTTTGTGTAGTTTTTCATTATAGATTATTATGTGGAATTCGCCAATTAAACAAACTTTTTCTGAAGAAATACAGTGAAGAGATAAAGTACTCGTAGATTTACGTATATTTTAAAAATCATTCATTATTAATATCAGTTATAAATTGGTCCAAAGCTTTTTATTTTCCTTGCAAGAAATACTAAAAATTCTGAAAGTCAGAAAAAGTTATCGTCCGTTTCATATTTCGTAAAATTTTTCACTAGTAACAATTCGATTTATTAAAGATATACAATTTGACGGTAAGTATTTTTTTTTCTGTTAAATACAATCGAAAATTATACAATATAGACGATGGGACGTAAAGCAAAGTACACCTGGTAAACTTGGTAAAGAAAGGACGTTCCAAAAAAGGTCACACACCTCTTGGTATATTCAAAATAATAACACTATGCAACAAAATGAAAACTTAAATTCTATGGATGAGTTTTTTTTTGCTCCACCTATTTTAATCATAACGTGTGAACAACTTGACTATTTTCGTTATAAAAAACTGATGATGGGACATTTTATTTGCTAGCTTACGAGAGAATCCATTATAATAAAAAGGCTTTCAGGCAAACAAGCGCCCGAACTGCAACCAGCATAAATCGTGCATAGACCATGTTAACAGCCTTCGGGTAATAGTGTAGCAGTCTGTAGAATGGCGGTAACCATTACACCTCATATTTATAGATTTTGAGAAGGCGCTTGATACGTTACCGCATGAAGTTATTTGGTAGTCCCTAGCATGCAAACAAGTTCCCAGAAAGCTGATATCTCTAATCAAAGTGCTATATAAGAAAGCTAGTTGTCGGATCCTGCATGAAAATAGTCTAAGCAGAAAGTTATTCGTTAGTAAAGGTGTAAGACACAGGCAAGTAATATCCCCAATGCGTTATAATATCGTGTTAGCTTAAGCTATGAGGCGTGCAACAAGAGGAGGACGTGGAATAATAAGGGGTCTACAAGCGCAATTGCAGGACCTTGATTATGATATATGTGTATTATCTCATAGTTTTGCAGACATTAAGACCAAGTTGAAAGCATTCGTCAACTCACCAGCTGCAGTCTAAGGGTAAATGTATCCAAAACCAAGATGTTATGCACAAATTCAGATATATCCTAAGAATTTGGATTTCAGGAAAGAGTCAATGAAGAGGTCTATTCTTTTTGCTATTTAGGTAGTATCCTGAGGAAAGTCAGAGGGCTAGTACGGATATCGCAAATAGAACAAAAACTGCTAAGCAAGCCTTTGGTCGCTTTGGCAATGCACACTTCAAAATTCTACCAAACATTTTTTTCATACAAACCGATGTCACCTGTGCTTCTAAAGTGAGTCAATTCAAAATTTTTCAATTTTGCAAGAAAACGATATACACTAGTCATATCTATCCACTGTAAAAATCTTACGTCGATTTTTCTAGTCTTTCGCAGAAAAAATACAGTTGTAACCCTCTTTGTGTTAAAGGAGTATCTTCTTTAGAATCCACTAAATAGGCATTTTTTGAGTTGCACCCAAAAAAATTTCTATTTATGATGATCACTGAAAAAATCGCAAAAACAACGACTGTTTTATACTTATAATTCGCAATTCTTTACAATGAAACAAATGTTTTTAAATTTTATAGTAAATATTAAGGTTTTTTGCCTCTACTGAAAATTTGTAAATTTTGAGTTGACTCACTTTAGAGGTACAGGTGCGAAATGTATATTAAGGTGGCAACTATTTTTTTTTTATGTGTAAACATCTATACGCGCAGGGGGGTAAATTTCTATTTCACAATACAATCACAAAAACAGCGTAACTTATATCGGTGTGAGCTGAAGGAGATAACGCTGTGTCACTTATGATTGTATTGGTGAAAAAATATTTTCAAGAGAAACTGTTCATGGGCAATTACCCAATGCATTCGAAATTGGAATTGTGGTAGGAGAGACAAACCTAGGTAACTCGTGTTTTTAACACTTTTTTTAATTTTCAAATTAGCTCCATAGACCAAATATTTGATACCATTTTTTTTCTTTTTAAACATTTTCTTGAACACTACCTGACCAACTATTTGTCAAATAGTGTACACATTATTTATTTTACTAGCCGACTGTATTTTGTGGAATTTTTGATTTGTATTTTTATAAATACTTTATTCCTCAATAAACTATAATTAAGTTTTTATTCACAAACCACAACGATTTGTAGAATTTCACCAAAATATTTCTGTATTTTCTTAAGTTTTATTTGAGTTCTAAAGAAATCTTTTTTTCTGTTTTTATTACATACGAATGACGATGTAATAATAGAATGCAAGTAAAGATAATGCAAAAGCAGTGTTAACTGACATGGTTGTCTTTGTTCGTACCTTTTTCAATATAGTTAGTTGGCAACGCCTCAGACCATATAAACAATTATATGTTAACAACTTTCATTAATAAACATTTTTAGTAATTATTACTATTAAGCATTAAATTGATTCTTACTAAGCATTAAATTGATATAAATTTGGAATATTTTCCAATAACTAGGATATAATATAAATAAATTTTGTTAGTTGAAATTTTAATTAAATTTAATTAGTTAATAATAGCTTTAAGTTCCATTGTACATCATAAATCAATTTAACACATGACGACATCTTAATATAAAATGCAATATATAATACCGTCATCCAAGTAAAGAAAAGCGTAGGAAAATCGTATCATAAAAAAATACACTCAAACCTGTTTTTGTGCGAGGGTTAGGGACCGCATTAAAAAAACTCATACAAAAAAATCGTAAAAAAAACTTCACGAGTAGTTATAAAAAACCGTTTTCGCGACGCAACTAAAAATTATTGGTTTAATGCGGTGAATTGGGACCGCATAAAAAATTCTCATTAAGAAAATAACTCAAAACCTTACAAAACAACTAAACATTTTTCAATTGTCTTTCAGAAAATATCAATTGTATTTCAGAAAACATCAATTCTATATCAGTAAGCAGCTATATAATTTCAGAAAACATCTTTTGAATTTCAGAAAACATCAATAGAATTTCAGAAAACATCATTCAAGTTTCAGAAAACATCAATAGAATTTCAGAAAACATTAATTGTATTTCAGAAAACATCAATAGAATTTCAGAAAAAAAAAATGTTTTCCAGAACACATCAATAAAATTTCAGAAAACATCAATAGCATTTCAGAAACATCAATTGTATTTCAGAAAACATCAAAAGAATTTCAGAGAACTTAAATTGTACTTCAGAAAACATCAATTAAATTTCAGAAAACATCTACAGAATTTCAGAAAACATCATTTGAATTTCGACAACATTAATAGAATTTCACAATTTACTTCAGAAAACATTAACAGTATTTCAGAAAACATCAATAGAATTTCAGAAAACATCAATTGTATTTCAGAAACCATTAACATAATTTCAGATAACATCATTTGAATTTCAGAAAACATAAATAGAATTTCAGAAAACATCAATAGAATTTCAGAAAACATCACTCGAGTTTAAGAAAACATCAATTGAATTTCAGAAAACATCAATAGAATTTCAGAAAACATTAATACAATTTCAGAGAACATCATTCGAGTTTCAGAAAACATCATTTGAATTTCAGAAAACGTAAATAGAATTTCAGAAAACATCAATATAATTTCAGAAAACATCATTCGAGTTTCAGAAAACATCAATTGAATTTCAGAAAACATCAATAGAATTTCAGAAAACATCAATTGTATTTCAGAAAATATCAATTGTATTTCAGAAAACATCAATTGAATTTCAGAAAACATAAAAAGAATTTCAGAAAACATCAATATAATTTCAGAAAACATTCGAGTTTCAGAAAACATTATTTCAGAAAACATCATTCGAGTTTAAGAAAACATCAATTGAATTTCAGAAAACATCAATAGAATTTCAGAAAACATCATTTGAATTTCAGAAAACATAAATAGAATTTCAGAAAACATCAATAGAATTTCAGAAAACATCAATTGTATTTCAAAAAACATCAATTGTATTTCAGAAAACATCAATTGAATTTCAGAAAACATAAAAAGAATTTCAGAAAACATCAATATAATTTCAGAAAACATAAATAGAATTTCAGAAAACATCAATAGAATTTCAGAAAACATCAATTGTATTTCAGAAAACATCAATTGTATTTCAGAAAACATCAATTGAATTTCAGAAAACATAAAAAGAATTTCAGAAAACATAAATAGAATTTCAGAAAACATCAATTGAATTTCAAAAAGCATTATTTGGATTGCTGAGAACATTAATTGTATTTCAGAAAACATAAATTGAATTTCAGAAAACATCAATTGCATTTCAGAAAACATCAATTGAATTTCAGAAAACAGCATAATCGACTTATTTTTTATGCACTGGAAAATATGATGTCGATGTTTTCTTTAATTATTAGATGTTTACACATCTCCCTTGTGATCGGACTCACATGATTTTTTTTAATTTCAAGACGTGCGGATCGGATTATTGTGACACTGGATCTAGAACTTTAGTTCGCAAAACTTGAGCCAAATCGGATAATGCTTTCTGGACGCGCATTGAGTTCAAAGTTCAAATATGCATTTATATGTAAAAATTATCAAAAGTATCATTTTTCACAAAATTTTTTATACTAATAATTGCGTTTCAATTAAATTAATTAATAAACGATAATCTAGAGTAAATTTTCTTTCTACTGAAATAACAAAATCTATTATCGGTTGAAAAACAGCCAAGTTATATCAAGTTCCCCAGGCAATAAATGTGCCGCAGACCATTTTATTAAGAAAATCGAGCTCACATTTTTAATGACATCGAAATAATTTACAATAATAATATTTTTTCATTCTCCTGATTCCACAATGATGCTACGGAAAGTTTTTTTAACCTCGTCTATTGCTATGCCGTTCTAAATTAATGTCAAATCGGTACGCATTTTTGAGCACTATTTCAAAATCTCCAATTTTATTTTTACAAGAATTTTGTTCAAGAAATTTATCGAAATCAACGATTGGACTTTAAAATCATATTAACTAAATATATGTGATTAAAAATGCCAAATATTGTAAGTATCCTGTTCTTAGTTTGGCGAGGGCAGCATTTTTATTTCAGCGGATTTGAAGAAAAATGTGATTTTTCATACTTTTTCAACTTTCAGGCTACATCTTTTTGGTGTTTTTATATTTCAAATATCTTTTGTGAAAATATGATACTACTTGATATAAGTTCTTAATATAACAAATTAAGGCTAAATTGAAACATTATAAACTGTCCCACTTTTATTAAAGTAAAATTTCGAAATAATATATATTTGTGGAAGGATTTCGGTAAAACTTGTTTATAATATTTTAGTAATTCTAAAAAATAATAATAACCGCACTCCTCTTACTAACCGCTGTCACCTAAAGGTATCTATACCATTAATAGGCTAGGCGATTTTTTGTTACCGATGTTTTGTTCTACCGTTTTATCCCGATTTTGACCAAACGTATATTATTTGAAAGGTGTTTCTTTTTAGTTATTCACCAGCTTTACAGATTTTTAAACTTTTTTCTTTATTTTGAGTAAATTACATTTAAAGTTGCTACTAACACATACATAAAATCACACATATGCTATGTGTGTGTTTATTAAATTTTTTAATGTGTTTATTAATGAGTTTGTTATCTTCATTCACAATAATAATAAACTAAAAAAGTGTTGGTTTGTGAATTGGCTAAGTTTAAAAAAAAAAAAATTGCTCAGAAATTGCACTTGAATTCCGAGCGCATGAATCTGCTAGTATACATTATTACTTTAAACTATTAAATAAATTAAAATATGTTACTTTATTGAAAAGAGCTGAAGGTCTATGATGATATTGTTAAACGAAAAATAAATAAATAAATATTTGCAGTGTATGTAGCTTTATGATTTAGTAATAAAAAATGTCATTTTCGATTTTTTTGAATTTTTAAAATATAAAAATATTTAAATTTTGCGTAAAACAAATATTTTTTTCACAATTTTATTCTCAATAACTCAGAAACTCTTGAGTATATAAAAAAATTAAAAGCATGACATAGAGTAATTTAAACTAATTTTTTTTTGATTATTTTTAAAATTGGACCAAGCAATTCAAAAGTAATGATAAATCAAAAATCCCAAGTTTCAGAAATTTATTTTTTTAAAAACTTATTCACAAATTTTTAAATTTACGTTGTTTTTTTGTTATTTTTATTTCATTTTGTTAATGCATATTGCAGCTTACAGATTTGCAAATATAGCATACTAAGTCAACTTGAAAACCCAGCTGTATCGAAGGAAAATAAGAAAAATTGTTTAGGGTATGCGAAGACCATGGTCCAGTTCATTGCAATAAGTTTAACTTATTTAAGCCTGACGAAAAAATTAAAGTACGGCGAAAGTCAAACAATGAGTTGCACGAAAATAGCCCAATAAGTTCAGTTGGATATGATGGAGAATCGCAAAAGTATTGGGGCTGCATGATTGCGAAAGTAATTTGAGATACGTAAGAAAAATTTTCAGCGAATTATCGACAAAATGAGCCTCATAAATATTATATATTCATTCAAGATAATGAATTAAACATGTGACCCTAAATACAAAGCTGCGAACCTTCCTCAATATATCAAAATGGATCGAGACCCCTCGTCAATGCCCATATATTAATCGTATAAAATATATTTGGGAAATTCTGGAGCAAAATATGAAAAACCGCACATTTCTAAGCAACAATTGATAATGACCCTAAAAAGGAACGGGACAAAATTGAGGACGATATTACTTCAAATTTGGTAAATTTAATACCTAGACGATAGGACTGGTTATAGTTAATGAGGGAGGTTCAAGAAAATATTAAGTTTTTATATTATTATAAGCTGTAATACATATTTCAAACTGCGGACGAATATCTTTTCTGTTTAATTTTATGCACCTTCGGAGATCAGCAATTAAATTTTTTCGCTATTCATAGTCACTCATGAAATTCTAAGTATATGTGAGTACAGATCATTGAAATTCAACCACTCTGATGTACTCATACTTACAGAAACGTTGATTTAAAAGTATAAATAGCAGTAAATATGAATCCAACATCAAAATCATACTCAGACCATCTCACAACTGTTTGATTCACAATTTTAGGAAATTATTTATTATACTTAAATAATATATATTTACCATAGTAATGCAACAAAGCAAACACTTAACTTCTCAATGAGTAATTTAATGTTCGTCGTTGAATTATTCTTATTTTGTTGCTAAGTATGAGTATCATGTGTACCTTAAACTTTAGAGTGAGTATGAGATTCGATAATATCTCATTAAGTATGAATGCGTATAAGTACAGGAAATTATAAATCGCGATTCAACTCTACTCACTTTTTCAGTACTCATTGCAGATACCTGGTGCCTTTATTATTTTTGCAATTTTTTACCAATTATAAATGCGAGTTGGATTTAAAAAAATATTTTTTTGTACTAGTTTACCAATCAAATTATTCTAAAGCTTAACAACTCAAAGTTCGGTTATTGGCTCCAGCTCAATTTGATTTGTAATTAATTTGGTAACCACACTGAATCTCTTTTCTGTATGTCTTTGCATGACTAATGAAAACAAAAAAAAAAAATGGAATCGGCGAAAACTGTATGTCTTCACTGTAAAGGTCAAGATAATTTAATAAATTTGCAAATATCGCCCAAAGTGGTGGCACTTTTAACATTTCAAACTCATGAAGGCTAAGAGTTGAAATTGCTAATCAACAAACACCTCGTTTCAAAAAACAAACGACTGGTCAAGTTACATTCATCGCTACGAAACAATTAACCCTAAAGGGGCTAAATTATGTATCCCCCATCATACTCACCCAAAGAAATGGTATTATATTCCAGATTGCGACTCGGACACAATTCATCAATAGTTATTGAACAAAGAAGATGTTCCCATATGCAACACTTGCAAAACACCACAATCAATCAATCATATCCTAGACTTTTGTCAAAAATATTACCATGGGGGAATATCAATATTCAATTCACCAATACCCAGTTCATTGCTTAAAAATAGTAACCATCATAATATTTCCAAGATATACCTTTTTGTTAAAAGTTGAAAATTATTAAATTTAATTAGCAGATTTCAGCCCTCGAAATTCGAGCTCAAATTCTAGGAATTTGTATTTTTTCATTAAATAAAGACCCTAAAAGTATGCTAATCAATTATAGCCAATTCACAAATCAACACAAAAAACATATTCATTTTCATTACAAACACATTAACAAATTTAATAAACACACACATAGCATTGTATAATTTTATGTGTGTGTTAGTAGCAACTTTAAATGCAATTTACTCAAAATAAAGGAAAAAATTTAAAAATCTGTAAATATGAAAAATAGCTAAAAAGGAATACGTTTCAAATAAACTAAGTTTGATCAAAATCGGGATAAAACGGTAGAACAAAACTTCAGTCACAAGAAATCGCCTAGCCTGTTAATATTATAGATGTAATTAAAAAAAAAATAATTCTCAGAGTCGAAGGTCTCCGTTGCTCATACTCGATATTTATATTGTATATTATGTGCTATAATTTATTGTATTATATAATTCCAAAAATGTAAAAAAAAAATTATTAATTTATTTTTGTCAATAAACAAACGTCAATTATGGACATTTGATTGAAGGCGAAAACGTAGATTTGTATAAAGTAAATGAAATTCTGAACCTTTGAATTTACTCCTTAGTTGTTTTATTATTATAAAAAGTTATGATCTGAACTTTATCTATTATAATTTTAATTGATGGCGATCGAGATCCAAAATTTAAAAATATTCACTTAATCATTTTGCTGCCTTAAATTTTCTTGACATGATTTTGGTCTACTTCTACTGCCAACATATAATTTTAATATCTAAATAACTTCTTTCCTTTTCATTACTACTTTCATTTATGTACTAACAACAATTTCCTCTTGCAAATTAGTTTTACTTATTTCGTACACCTCCTTTAAAGAAATTCCAATATGAAATTTTTCTTCCTTTAGTTAAACTATCATCCCTATTAAAAATTCATCTTACATACAGAGTAGTTTTTTTTGTGTTTTCTCCTTTTTTTATACATCTACATGTTTTCCATCTGTCAATTATCATAACGGAAATTATTTTTAAATTGAGATCAAGTGAATGTTTTTTTTTTTTAGGGAAATATTCATTTGTCACGTAACTGACAAACAATTACTGATGGAGCACAGAAGAAAATAAATTGAAATGATATTACTACATATTTAAATGAAATTTAAGCGATATAATGAAAGATTTCAATTGAAAATAATAATTAGTTCATTATAACAATTATTTTCATTTTCATTATTCAATATTCCAAAAAATTAAAGAAATAGTTTTATTTATGTAAGGATGTTATTAAAAACTTCCACTGAAGTATTGAAATTAGGTATTTGGTAGAAACAAGTAAAAAATGTAGTTTGACTAGACCGGGATCCACAGCAAGTGCATACAATTGGAGCAAGAACTAGGACTTGAAGTGAAGGAAGATAATATTTTAGAGGCAATATTCAGATTTGAGCGAAAAGTTGAAGTGAGAGGAAACAAAGGAAGTTACTATGTTGATTAGCTAAGTCTATCCCACCTTAACAGGCAGTACCGCAGTAAAAAAAGGATGAAGATGGAGGTGATTTTAGTCGGTAGTAATCGTACATACCAAGGTATGTTCGCGAATATTATGCCAGATTTCTACCTCCCGAACAAAAAAAAAAAAAAAAAACAGACAGACATACAGTCAAATAGGCAGACAGAAAGACGGACGGACAGACATCGTTTAATCGTTCAGAAAGTGATTCTGACTCGATCGGTACAATGAAGATGGGTCTGCGTAAAATAGTTTTGGTACATTTTTGTACCCTGACAATATAGTGGTATCTTATATATAAAAATGGAGTTTTGTGTGTTTGTACGTTTGTTTGTGGTTTATAGGAGACTACACCGATGGACTGATCGACTGGAATTTTTGACAGTATGTAACCGCCTATCCGGAAGAAAAAATATATCTAAAGCACTGTAATAATGAAAGCCTTGCAACTTTGTCAGATTTTATGAGTTATTAATGTGATTAGTCTGTTAAAAAAAGCGGGATCGGACTAGTGGGCGTGGCACCCTAATTCAAAATAAATATATATGTCATATAACTGCAATACTATAATAGATAAAGCCTTGAAACTTTGTCAGTGTTCATGGGTTTATATGAGTAGTTAGACAAAAAATGGGATCGGACCAATGGGCGTGGCACATCTTATACAAAAAATATGATGTACTGTGAAAAGGACAGACTTGAAACTTTTGACAAGTACATTAATTACCAATTTGAGTAATCGCAGAAAATAAAGACGGAATAACCAATCAATAATCGCCAAAACCAAAATTTGCGAATACCAAAAATCGCCAAAACTAAAAACCGCCAAAATCAAAAATCGCCGAAAACAAAATCGGCAAAATTAAAAATCATAAAAAAAGAAAAATCGTCTAAGTCTAAAATAGCAAAAATCGCAAATAACACAAAATCACCAAAAACAAAAATTGACAAAAAAAAAATTGCCTGAACCGAAAATAGCGAATAAGAATGTCGCAAAAAACAAAAATTGCCAAAATAAAAAATCACAGAAAAAAAAACGCTAAAGCAAAAAATCGATAAAGTTCAAAAAAGCTAAAAGTCAAAAATCGCCAAAATAAAAAAATCGCGAAAAACAAAAATCGGCAAAATCAAAAACAGCAAAACAAAAATTACCAAAACCGAAAATCGCGAAAAAAAAAAACAATATTCGCCAAAGTCAGAAATCGCCCAAATCCTAAAATCGTAAGAACAAAAATCGACAAAATCAAAAATCCCCAATAATAAATAAAATGGTTTTCTACAAAATGTATTCCCATTTTTTTTATTTCGTTACGATGGTTGTAGCGAAGCGCATTGGGTTACTGCTAGGAGTGTATGTATAAAAATTCGCAACAAAATTTGCAATTAAATCCGGTACGGTCGGATCTAATTATACTGAATATTGAAATCCCAACGCTTTTAGAAATGAAGGTGAATAGTATTATTAAACGTTACAATGACGCCAGAGGATTGCAAAGAAAAAAAACCAAAAGTTTTTGCAAAAGAGAAGATAGAAGAAAGTACAGCATTCTGTAAAATACAATCATGATATCTCTTGTTTTATAAAAAATCATAACTAGTCTTATGTTTATTGGATAATACGGTCAGTAAAAACTAAACTATTAAATATTTTGTACACCACTGAACATGCAATTGAACCTTATTTGCAAAGATATATAAAATTCAATGAAGTTATAAAAATTTAAGCTGCCCTTCACGAAAAAAGCTACAAATGTGTGTAAGTTTCATTCTGTTGATAAATTTAATCTATTCGATTTCTTGTGACCGATGTTTTATTCTACCGTTTTATCCCGATTTTGACCAAACGTATATTATTTGAAAGTTATTTCTTTTTAGCTGTTCACCAGATTTACAGATTTTTTAATTTTTCCCTTTATATTGAGTAAATTGCATTTAAAGTTGCTATTTGCACATACATACATAAAATTATACAATACAATGTGTGTGTTTATTTAATTTGTTAATGTGTTTTTGTAATAAAAATGAGTTTGTTTTTTGTGTTGATTTGTGAATGGGCTATAATTGATTAGCATACCTTTAGGGTTTTTATTTAATGAAAAAATAAAATTTCCTAGAATTTGCACTCGAATTTCGAGGGCTGGAATCTGTTAGTATAATATTAATAGGCTAGGCGATTTCTTGTTACCGTTGTTTTGTTCTACCGTTTTATTCCGATTTTGACCAAACGTATATTATTTGAAAGTTATTTCTTTTAAGCTGTTCACCAGATTTTTATTTTTTTTTTTCATTATTTTAAGTTAATTGCATTTAAAGTTGCTACTAACACACACATAAAATTATACATATACTATGTGTGTGTTTATTAAATTTGTTAATGTGTTTGTCAATCGCAATAATAATAAACCAAAATAGTGTTGGTTTGTGAATTTGCTAAGTTGAAAAATAAAGTTGTCTAGAAATTGCACTTGAATTTCAAGCGCTGGAATCTGCTAGTAGAATGTTAATCGGTAAGGCGATTTCTTGTGACCGTTGATTTGTTCCACAGTTTACTCCCGATTTTGACCAAGCATATCTTGTTTGAAAGGCATTTCCTTTAGCTGTCCACCTGGTTCAAAGATTTTTAAATCTTTAAATTTTTTTGGAGTAAAATACACTTAAAATTGCTACAAACACATACATAAAATTTTACAATGCTGTGTGTGTGTTTATTAAATTTGTTCATGTTTTTGTGCATTTGTTTTCTTCATTCATAGTAATAATAATTATTAATTATTAATTATTAATTATTAATTATTAACTATTAATTATTAATTATTAACTATTAATTATTAATTATTAATTATTAATTATTAATTATTAATTATTAATTATTAATTATTAATTATTAATTATTAATTATTAATTATTAACTATTAATTATTAATTATTAACTATTAATTATTAATTATTAATTATTAATTATTAATTATTAATTATTAATTATTAATTATTAATTATTAATTATTAATTATTAATTATTAATTATTAATTATTAATTATTAATTATTAATTATTAATTATTAATTATTAATTATTAATTATTAATTATTAATTATTAATTATTAATTATTAATTATTAATTATTAATTATTAATTATTAATTATTAATTATTAATTATTAATTATTAATTATTAATTATTAATTATTAATTATTAATTATTAATTATTAATTATTAATTATTAATTATTAATTATTAATTATTAATTATTAATTATTAATTATTAATTATTAATTATTAATTATTAATTATTAATTATTAATTATTAATTATTAATTATTAATTATTAATTATTAATTATTAATTATTAATTATTAATTATTAATTATTAATTATTAATTATTAATTATTAATTATTAATTATTAATTATTAATTATTAATTATTAATTATTAATTATTAATTATTAATTATTAATTATTAATTATTAATTATTAATTATTAATTATTAATTATTAATTATTAATTATTAATTATTAATTATTAATTATTAATTATTAATTATTAATTATTAATTATTAATTATTAATTATTAATTATTAATTATTAATTATTAATTATTAATTATTAATTATTAATTATTAATTATTAATTATTAATTATTAATTATTAATTATTAATTATTAATTATTAATTATTAATTATTAATTATTAATTATTAATTATTAATTATTAATTATTAATTATTAATTATTAATTATTAATTATTAATTATTAATTATTAATTATTAATTATTAATTATTAATTATTAATTATTAATTATTAATTATTAATTATTAATTATTAATTATTAATTATTAATTATTAATTATTAATTATTAATTATTAATTATTAATTATTAATTATTAATTATTAATTATTAATTATTAATTATTAATTATTAATTATTAATTATTAATTATTAATTATTAATTATTAATTATTAATTATTAATTATTAATTATTAATTATTAATTATTAATTATTAATTATTAATTATTAATTATTAATTATTAATTATTAATTATTAATTATTAATTATTAATTATTAATTATTAATTATTAATTATTAATTATTAATTATTAATTATTAATTATTAATTATTAATTATTAATTATTAATTATTAATTATTAATTATTAATTATTAATTATTAATTATTAATTATTAATTATTAATTATTAATTATTAATTATTAATTATTAATTATTAATTATTAATTATTAATTATTAATTATTAATTATTAATTATTAATTATTAATTATTAATTATTAATTATTAATTATTAATTATTAATTATTAATTATTAATTATTAATTATTAATTATTAATTATTAATTATTAATTATTAATTATTAATTATTAATTATTAATTATTAATTATTAATTATTAATTATTAATTATTAATTATTAATTATTAATTATTAATTATTAATTATTAATTATTAATTATTAATTATTAATTATTAATTATTAATTATTAATTATTAATTATTAATTATTAATTATTGATTATTAATTATTAATTATTAATTATTAATTATTAATTATTAATTATTAATTATTAATTATTAATTATTAATTATTAATTATTAATTATTAATTATTGATTATTAATTATTAATTATTAATTATTAATTATTAATTATTAATTATTAATTATTAATTATTAATTATTAATTATTAATTATTAATTATTAATTATTAATTATTAATTATTAATTATTAATTTATTAATTATTAATTATTAATTATTAATTATTAATTATTAATTATTAATTATTAATTATTAATTATTAATTATTAATTATTAATTATTAATTATTAATTATTAATTATTAATTATTAATTATTAATTATTAATTATTAATTATTAATTATTAATTATTAATTATTAATTATTAATTATTAATTATTAATTATTAATTATTAATTATTAATTATTAATTATTAATTATTAATTATTAATTATTAATTATTAATTATTAATTATTAATTATTAATTATTAATTATTAATTATTAATTATTAATTATTAATTATTAATTATTAATTATTAATTATTAATTATTTTTTATTAATCACAATTATTAACAATTATTGTGTTGAAATGAAAAATAATTTAAGACATAAACCAATAATTGGACATAAACCAATAACGACAATAATCGACATTTAAAAATTGTTGAATTGTGAGTTGGCTAAAATTGATTAGCATACCTTTAGGGTCTTTATTAAATGAAAAAGTAAAATTTCATAGAATTTGCACTCGAATTTCGAGGGGCTGGGAACTGCTAGTGTATATTATTACATAATCGTTTATTTCGTAACCATCTAGCTATGCTCTTACACTTACTGTTAACCATTCGTTCACATGTACAAAAATAGAGTAATAAGGAAAAGGAAATGTTTGTGTATGCATCGCTTATACATATCTATAGGCGTATGTTGTGTTTCGTATAAACATTTTTCACTATTTTTAGTATTTTATATGAAATTTCATAGCATTTTTTAAAGGTGCCTCCATTTTTTAGAGCATATCTTTGCACAGTGACGCCCGATTTAACCCGTTTTTAATATCAAAGTACCCGAAATAATGGCAAGTAATATTATCCTAATCTTATGTAGGTAAGTGGTCCACTTTGTGATTGAGCGTGATTTTAACAGCCGTGCGCAGTGGTGTGCAGGTTATAAAAAAGTTCAGAAATAATTTTAATTTGATGGTGGAGACTTTTATTACGGCAAATAAATCGAAATACTTGGGGGTTTTAACACAGTGTTTTAAAATATGTATATTCCAAAAACTTAATACTTTTTATTGCAATGGACAAATTTCGACCAACGAATGGAAGCCAATTGCTCCAGAGCATTTAAAAAACTTCTTTTTGCACTGAAGTTTCTACAAAGTAAAAAATTTAAATTTGTAAGGCAGGCGTTTCATAACGTGGACTTGTTTCTAAAAATTTATTACTTTTTTCAATAAAACCGTTATTTGTGGAAAACTTGTTTCTAAAAATTTATTATTTTTTTCAATAAAGCCGTTATTTTGGAAACCAAAAAAAAAATTTAGATTTTTGGAATCAAATATCTTCTAAACCATAAGCGATAATATGTTTTATCTTAGCTTTTGTTTGACGTAAATTGCAAAAAGTATTAGTATTAGAAATAGGTTCATATTCAGAAAATTTACATTGCCTGAAATCCTTTTCCACTCGAACGTTTCCGTATTGGCTTCCCGTAACTCCTCTTGTATTGTAAAAAGTGTCTCCAAATGTAATATTCAAAAGCCTATATCCTTAGCTACAATACTCCCAAACATAGTGATCCCATCTGACCAATAGTGAGTGAGGCTATAAATCCGTTTCGACTTTTGATGATGAACCCTCATACCGGACTTATTTGTTTAGCTGGTTTTTTGTGTACTATCGTGGTCGTCCAGAAAACATCGATGATACAAGAGAACTGATATTTCAAGATTGCCATGTGACTTATTCAAGCGGTTTTTTTCTAATAAAAAAAAGTTATAACTTTTGTACAAACCGATTTCGTGTGAACGATGCTTTAATATCCGCAAAAAAATAATAGCTATGAGTATTTAAGTTTTTAATATGCATTAGTATTTTTTCTTATGCTTTAAACTTAACAACATATTATTTTGAATATTCAAATAACAACAACAAGAACATTTTTCTTCCTCAAGTCATACTTTTAATTCCCTGCAGTATTTTCTAGCAAACAATACGAAAATTCTAGGAACAGTATAATGTTGTTTGTTTGCTAATGTATGGATGAACTCCTGGTTCTCCTTTTTTTTTGGTGGAGGGCAGGCAGAACACCAAAAGAATCCTTAAAACAGCACAGAGTAACCTAGAAAGAATAACAGTGAATTTCAATTTTAAATTGATATGCAACACATCACATTTTGTATTTTTGTTGTTTGTTCCGCATATATGATGACATGACTTAAAGCAGAGAATGAAACAGTTAATACGTGTGGCTGTCTGGTTGTATGTATATATGCACGACAGTGAATAAGCAAATGTGCGAATAAACCTTGAAACTCTTACACTCAAAACAAATCAATCTTCGTGCATGCATGCCATAGCAGCAGCAGCAGCAGCGGCGGTGTGAGTTAAGTACAATTTTCTCAAAAAAAAAAAAAAAAAAAATCCAAAGAAATGTCAATATATTTCTTATTCATACATGGCGTTTGCTTCATGTATCACTCACTCACTACTGGCTGGATACTTACGTATATACATACGTTCGAATGTGTTTATGTGTTACAAAATATAATATTCTAAACATTTGTCTTCGTTTGCATGTTGTACAATGAGGAATATATCTCTGTTTTATTTTTGTGGGATGTTTTTTGCGAAATCATATTCGGGATATGTTGTTAAAGTAATAAATCATCTGAGCTATACAGGGTGTTATTGTAATGCAATATATCTTTTGGGATTAGAAATTGAGATTGAAAGGAATTTCAAAAAAGAGAAACACAAATAGAGAGATGAAAGTTAGAATATTCAAATTGTTTGTTGTGAAACTTATATTATTCCAGAAAGAAAACCAAAAGTGTATAAGTATCATGTTCTAGTTTTAGGGAGTTTCTTCTGAGCAGTTCTTCATTTCTTTATAATATTATATATCTATTCTTTGTAAAATGGATGACAATCATATCATTGGCGCTTTTGCGGAAGCAATTATAAATATGTGAGTTTATCCATTTCCTTCCACTACTTGACGTTGAAATTTTTTATTTAACTTTTAGAGGTTGCTTCTTTTAGTCCCATGAAGAAAATTAGAAAGTTTCAGATTTTTTCCGATTTTTTTATTTCCAAAAGAGGAAAATTCGAAAAATCAAGTGATGACTAAATGTACTGTCATGTAAGAATAAAATGAGATTTTAAAATAAGTAAGATTTTTTAAATTCGGCTGTGCCGAATCTTTGATACCCTGCACCAGGGTTTTACGTTTAGATTAATATGTGGACTTATTGCATTACTTGTAACGAATTTAAACAAAATATCTGTAAAAGAAAAACAATAGGCTATACGATTTCTTGTGACTAGTGTTTTGTTCTACCGTTTAATCCCGATTTTGACCAATCGTATATTATTTGAAAGGAATTTCTTTTTAGCCGATTTGCAGATTTACAGATTTTAAAATTTTTTCCTTTATTTTGAGTAAATTGTATTTAAAGTTACTACTAACACATACATAAAATTACACATATGCTATGTGTGTGTTTATTATATTTCTTAATGTGTTTGTAATAAAAATGAGTATGTTTTTTGTATTGGTTTGTGAATTGGCTATAATTGTTTAGCATACTTTTAGGGTCTTTATTTAATGAAAAAATAAAATTTCCTAGAATTTGCATTCGAATTTCGAGGGCTGGAATCTGCTAGTACTAAATTATTACAACAAACACACTGACTTTAGAAGTGGCTTCTTATCTTTGGACATATCTTGGCACAATGATGCCCACTTTACCCCATTTTCAAACATTATTAACTATCATAACTTTACCCAGGAAAATTCCTATTTTTGATGTGTGAACATCTATACGCGCAGGGGGGTAAATTTCTATTTCACAATACAATCACAAAAACGGTGTAACACGTAATAGGTGAGAGCTGACACATAACGCTGTGTGACTCATGATTGTATTGGTGAGAAAATTATGATATAAAATTGTTTTTTATGCCACTTTTTTAAAAGCGTCATCTATGTATCACTTATATACGTTTATATTGGGATATTTTTAACGTTTACAGCAAAGGGTTGTTGAATTAGCTGAAACAGTTTTTGCTGTAAGTGCAAAAATAGATGACGCTTTCTGTTTGATTTTAAAAAAATGACATAAAAAAATCTTTAATTACTAGATGTTTACACATCTTCCCTATGATCGGACTCCCATGATTTTTTTTTTATTAATGTGAGTAGTCTGGTGAAAAATAGGCGGAAGCGTACCAGTGGGCGTGGCTCCCCCATACAAAGTAAATGTATATGTCATATAACTGGAGTACTATAACAGATAAAGCGTTGGAACTTTGTCTGAGTTCATGAGTTATTATTGTGTGTAGTCGAACAAAGAATTGGCGGGATCTGACCAGTGGGCGTGGCACCTCCTATACATAAAATATGAAGTACTATGGAAATGAAACTTTTGAAACTTTTGACAAGTACAATAATTACCAATGTGAGTAGTCGTAGAAAATATGGGCGGAATCACTAAAGTCAAAAATCGCCAAAAAGCAAAAATCGCGAATATCAAAAATCGTCTAAATCAGAAATCCCCAAAATCAAAAAATCGCCAGATCACAAAAAAAAAAAAAAAAAAAAAACAAAACTCGTCAAAGTCAAAATTTGCCAACTCCGAAAGTCGCAAATAAAAAAATCACTAAAACGAAAAATCGCTAAAAAGAAAAATCGCTGAAAACAAAAATTTGCAGAACCGAAAATCGCGAATAACAAAATCGCAAAAAACAGAAATAGCCAAAGTAAAAAAGCGCAAAACCGAAAATCGCGAATAACATAAATCGCCAAAATCAAAAATCACAGAATACAAGAAACGCTAAAAACAAAATCGATAAAAATTCAAAAATCGCTAAAACAACGAAAATATCAAATAAAAAAATCGCTAAAAAAAAATCGTCGAAAACAAAAATTTGCAGAATCGAAAATTGCAAATAACAAAATCGCAAAAAACAGAAATAGCCAAAATAAAAAAGCGCAAAACCGAAAATCGCGAATAAAATAAATCGCCAAAATAAAAAATCGCCAAAATCAAAAATCACAGAAAGCAAAAAACTAAAGAAAAATCGATTAAATTCTAAAATCGTTAAAATAACACCGAAAATCGAAAATAAAAATATCGCTAAAAAGGAAAATCGTTGAAAACATAAATTTGCAGAAGCGAAAATCACGAATAACAAAATCGCACAAAAAAATGACCAAAATCAAAAAGCGATAAACCGAAAATCGCGAATAATATAAATCACCGAGAACAAATAACGCTAAAGTCAAAATCGATAAAATTCAAAAATCACTAAAATCAAAAATCGCTAAAATTAAATACAAAAATCGCCATATTCAAAAATCAACAAAACCTAGAATTGCGAGTAACAAAATTCGCCAAAATCAAAATTTCCCACAATCGAAAATGGCAAAAACAATCATCGCCAAAGTAAAAAATCGCCAAAATCTAAAATCGAAAAAATCAAAAATTGCCAAAAATATATAAAATGGTTTTCTACATAATGTCTTCCCAGTTTTTTATTTCGTTACGATGGGTGTAGCGAAGCGCATCTAGTTACTGCTATTAATTTATAAAAAAAAACACAAATCTGTCACTAGATAGGCTAGAGCCGAAACGACGGACAGACGGACGGACGGACATCGCAAAATCGACTCAGAGAGTGATTCTGAGCAAATCGATAAAATTAAAGATGGGTCTATGTAAAATATTTTTGGTAGTTACAAACATCAGCACAAAGTCGTTACACCCTGGCGTTGAAAAAAGAAACAGTTCTTCTGTTAATTTTTGTTTGATTTATAAAGTGATACAATAATTGTTTGGTTGGGATAAAGAGATTTGTATGTCTAATTTTTCGTTTTTTTAATGCAATTTTAATAAAATTTCCAATTTTCATTACCATTGAATTTATGGAAAAGTTCTGAATGCTATTTGTCATCGCATAAAATGCCCAACATTCCAACGTATTTTCTATTTTGTCCGTAAAAATAATATTCGGTTTCTGATCATAATATATATCAGAGGGGTGGGGTACATCAGCTGATGTCGCTAGATTTATCGGGAGCAGTCCAATAATTTTTTTATAATTTGACTGCACTTTTTATAGTGATGGCAAAAAGCACTATGGTCATTGCACATTGATATTAAGTATATATGAATATTTTATTAAATAAAATTTTATAAATGCTATGACAATTGCAAATTCTACTGCAGTTGCAAAAGGTCATTATATGAAATTAATAAGAATAATTTTTTTACTTTTAGTGGATAATCTTACCTTAGTTTTTTGTCTTCTTCAAAGATTTACTTCTTCAATTGTCGTACTACACATTAGGGTGGAGTGACGTTGCATGGGAATTTTTTTCTTTATAATTTACCTCCCACGTAGAGCTGTTCATAAAGACGTAAATATGCTACATATTTCCTCCTCTAATGGCACAGAAAATTGCCAAAAATATAAATTTAAAATTATTTTAATAATTTAAATTTTTTAAAATCAATTCTCCGTGATGTGTAAGCATGTATACGCTCAGTGCGGTAAAAATCTATTTCACAACAAAATCACAAAAACAAAGTGAGACAAAAACGATGTGAGGTACGATTGTATTGGTAAAAAGATTAGGAAGTGTTTGGAGATAAAATGAAAGCACGATTTCATTAAGAAGTGTGTGGAGATAAAATGAGGACGAAAATTGCGTTATAAAAACGTTTTAAAAAATAAAAATGAAAATTGAAAATTAAAAAATTAAAAATGAAAAATGAACAATGAAATATAAAAAATTAAATATAAAAAAATGGAAATGAATAATAAAAATGAAGAATGAAAAATTAAAAATGAAAAATAAAGTTTTAAAAATGAAAATTTAAAAATAGAAAATTAAAAAAGAAAAATGAAAAATAAAAAATGAAAGATGAAAAATAAAAAATTAAAAATGAAAACTGAAAATTAAAAAATTAAAAATAAAACAAGAAAGATAAAATATTAAAAGCAAAAATGAAAACTAAATAATGAAAAATAAAAAAATGGAAAGCAATATATCAAAAATATAAAATTAAAAATGAAAAATTAAAAAATGAAAAAAGAAAAATAAAAAATTAAAAATAAAATATTAAACATGAAAATGAAAAATAAAAAATTAAAAATAAAAATTGAAAAATAAACAAATTAAAAATAAAAATGAAAAATCAAAAATGGAAAATTGAAAATGGAAAATGAAAAATTAAAAATAAAAAATAACAAGTAAGAAATTTATAGTCGGTCCAGACCGACTATACGATACCCTATACCATGCGTTTAGAAACCCTATCTTTTAGGTCCAAATAACTGGACATAGAAAATAAGCAAAAACCAAATTTGAGTGGGATTTTTATTAATTTTTTTGGCTGCAGATATGAAAAAGTTCATATCGGATGCTATATCTATAAAGGGACTAGGTCCAAAAATGGACCGATCCTGATCATGTTTGGTAAAGTCTCTTGTATTTTGCAAAAATATGTACAAACAAAATTTGAGAAGAATCAGTGCAATATTTTTGTTTTTTAATAGATTTAAGTGAAGATCGGGAAGCAGCTCTATATGGGGTCAAAGGGATCATTTTTGGACTACTCATTAGTGGATGTAATGAACGCATACAAACTCAATTTGAGTAAGATCTCTATGACAATTTGGATCTTATGGCAATTTATGTCGATTTCATGGGGGTAATTTGTATGTGGGCTAGGTCTGAACATGGACCGATTCTCACCAATTTCAATAGCGTTCATCCCATGGCCGACAAAAGCTTATATACCAAATTTCATCAAAATATATTCATATTTGCGACCTGCAGTTTGATTACAAACTTTACATGGACACACAGACGGACGGACGGACGGACGGACGGACGGACGGACGGACGGACGGACATTGTTAAATCAACTCAGAAAGTGATTCTGATTCGATCGGTATAATTAAAGATGGGTCTAGGTCAAATATTTTTGGTTGTTACAAACAGCAGCACAAAGTCATTATACCCAAACCACATAGTGGTATAGGGTATAAAAATAAATGAAGAATGAGAAATGAATAATTAAAAATGAAAAATAAAGTTTTAAAAAAAATGAAAAATTAAAAATAGAAAATTAAAAAAGAAAAATGAAAAATAAAAAATGAAAAATGAAAAATAAAAAATTAAAAATGGAAACTGAAAATTAAAAAATGAAAAATAAAACAATAAAACTAAAAAATTAAAAGCAAAAATGAAAATTAAAAATTGAAAAATAAAAAAATGGAAAGCAAAATATGAAAAATATAAAATTAAATATGAAAAATTAAAAAATTAAAAATGAAAAATAAAAAATGAAAAATAAAATATTAAACATGAAAATGAAAAATAAAAAATTAAAAATAAAAATTGAAAAATAAACAAATTAAAAATAAAAATAAAAATGAAAAATCAAAAATGGAAAATGGAAAATGAAAAATTAAAAATAAAAATAAAAATAAAAAATAAAAAATTTAAAATGAACAAGTAAGAAAATTATAGTCGGTCTAGACCGACTATACGATACCCTATACCATGCGTTTAGAAACCCTATCTCTTAGGCCCAACTAACTGGACATTGAAAATAAGCAAAAACCAAATTTGAGTGGGATTTTTATTAATTTTTTTGGCCGCAGATATGAAAAAGTTCATATCGGATGCTATATCTATAAAGGGACTAGGTCCAAAAATGGACCGATCCTGATCATGTTTGGTAAAGTCTCTTGTATTTTGCAAAAATATATACAAACAAAATTTGAGAAGAATCAGTGCAATATTTTTGTTTTTTAATAGATTTAAGTGAAGATCGGGAAGCAGCTCTATACGGGGTCAAAGGGATCATTTTTGGACTACTCATAAGTGGATGTAATGAACGTATACAAACCCAATTTGAGTAAGATCTATATGACAATTTGGATCTTATGGCAATTTATGTCGATTTCATATGGGTAATTTGTATGGGGGCTAGGTCTGAACATGGACCGATTCTCACCAATTTCAATAGCGTTCATCCCATGGCCGGTAGAAGCTAATTTGCCAAATTTCATCAAAATACATACATATTTTCGACCTGCAGTTTGATTACAAGCTTTACATGGACACACAGACGGACGGACGGACGGACGGACATTGTTAAATCAACTCAGATAGTGATTCTGATTCGATCGGTATAATTAAAGATGGGTCTAGGTCAAATATTTTTGGTTGTTACAAACAGCAGCACAAAGTCATTATACCCAAACCACATAGTGGTATAGGGTATAAAAATAAAAATGGAAATTGAAAAACGTTAAACCAAAAATTTATAATAAACAAGTAAGAAAATTATAGTCGGTCTAGACCGACTATATGATACCCTATACCATGGTTTAGAGACCCTATCTTTCGGTCCAACTACTTCGATATAGAAAATAAGCATAAACCAAATTTGAGTGGGATTTTTATTAATTTTTTTGGCTGCAGATATGAAAAAGTTCATATCGGATGCTATATCTATAAAGGGACTAGGCCCAAAAATGGACCGATCCTGATCATGTTTGGTAAAGTCTCTTGTATTTTGCAAAAATATGTACAAACAAAATTTGAGAAGAATCAGTGCAATATTTTTGTTTTTTAATAGATTTAAGTGAAGATCGGGAAGCAGCTCTATATGGGGTCAAAGGGATCATTTTTGGACTACTCATTAGTGGATGTAATGAACGCATACAAACCCAATTTGAGTAAGATCTATATGACAATTTGGATCTTATGGCAATTTATGTCGATTTCATATGGGTAATTTGTATGGGGGCTAGGTCTGAACATGGACCGATTCTCACCAATTTCAATAGCGTTCATCCCATGGCCGATAAAAGCTTATATACCAAACTTCATCAAAATATATTCATATTTGCGACCTGCAGTTTGATTACAAGCTTTACATGGACACACAGACGGACGGACGGACGGACATTGTTAAATCAACTCAGAAAGTGATTCTGATTCGATCGGTATAATTAAAGATGGGTCTAGGTCAAATATATTTGGTTGTTACAAACTGCAGCACAAAGTCATTATACCCAAACCACATAGTGGTATAGGGTATAAAAATGAGAAATAAAATATGAAAAACAAAAAATGAAAAATAAAACATGAAAAATAAAAAAATTAAAAATAAAAAATAAAAAAAAATAATAAAAAATGAAAAATGAAAAATTAGAAATGAAATATGAATTAATATTGAAAAATAAAAAACGAAAAATTACAAATTAACCAGTTGAAATAATAAATAATAATAAATATTTTTATATAAGCAGAGCCCCTGCAGTTGATTGCTATAAGTGATACATAGATGACGCTTTCTGTTTGATTTTAAAAAAGTGCCATAAAAAAATCTTTAATTGCTAGATGTTAACACATCTCCCCTGTGATCGGATTCACATCATTTTTTTTAGTTTTTACAGCTTTCACCGAAACAGACTTATTGAAAATGTATTAAATTTTGTTTTCTAAGATGTTAAGTTGACTTTTAGCAGATAGCATATAGTAAATTGAATTCCAATCAATATTTGCTAAATTAAAAGCTATGACATTATTATCCATATGTTAAAAGTCATAATATGTGGCATCATTCATAATAAGTTGAATCTGGAAATGAAAAGTAAGAAAAATTATGTCTCGCGTAGAAAAACAACATGCTGAAATCTGATCATATAGTAAAACTTTTCCTTTATCACCAACAAATATTATGACCAACAGCGTGTTTGCTGTAGCTGAAAAATATTTTTGAACTGTTGTATTTGTGGGATAAAGTCCAATTTCTTCCATATTATTTACCAAATAATTTTCAACTAGAAGATTTGAGTTGAAATCATCACATTTAACTATATTTTCAAATTTTACTGTTACATTCTCCATAGTTTTGAAAAAATTTTGCATATCAATATTGTGATGAGGTCTGTATACACAACCCACAAGAATTTTGTTTCCATGTGCTGAAATTTCTACAAAGAGATGTTCAATCTTTTCCATTGGCTTGGATTTAAAATACAATTTACTAATTATTCCATTTCTAGTATGTGTATATATATGGCAACAACACCTGCATGGGTTATAGTTTTGCAAATCAAAAATGGTATCAGGAACAAGCAGGTCAAACCACGTCTTAGACGCACATGCAACATCAACACCTGAATTTTCAAATATAAAGGAAAACTCATCCATCTTGTTGTTTAGACTTTGCGTAGAATTTATTTAATATTTATTTTTCTAATTATTCTATTTTCCAAATGTTTAGTGGCTTCGGGTATCCTTAAGATTATTTACGATACGCCTTAAGAATAGCATCTAATATTTTTATATCTTTTTGTGCATAGATCCAGCTTAGTAATTGTAGCTTCATCTTACTTCTCCTTATACTTTTAAGAATTCCATATTCGACAATAGATTTCCATAAGTTCAATACGTACTTATTGTAATCTTTTAACAAGCAATTTTTCGCTACAATTGATGATTTACAATACATACATACATAACAACCAACAAATACACTCATAATTTTTATCAATCATAATAAGCCGCTTAACTGTCATTGTATTTTGTGAATGTATGTGAATTCATAATCATAAGACCCCTATTGTTGCTGAAATACCTTCAAGATAAGCTATGGATCCATTTGTAAGCCGAAAAAGAGAAAAAAGCGTCAACATACTGTTGCATGACAATAAATAGCGATAAAGAGCAATAAATTGCATGATTATGATTAACAGAGACCCCAACAGCAGTCACCACCGTATAACAAAAAAATGCAAATACAAAATATTTTTATAATATTTTATTTATGTACGAAACGAAATGAAAAGAATTTGTTTCTACAAATAACTAACAAAAGGATTTATTTTAAGTCGCAAAAAATAAAGAAAAAAAAAAAAATTAACAAAAAAAAAAAGCAAAATAAACGATTGTGTATTAAATTTTTGACTTATGAATATAATAAATGATACAGTTTCATAAATATGACAACAACGAAAATATTAGACCTCCTTTCCTACCATAACATTCACAAAAACTACTAGTTATGACAGAGCAACATAATCCTTCGAGGGCCAATTGGAAATGATAAAGTTGGTTAGCCAATAATTTCCAAATCATTTTTCAAACAAATTTTCTGCTAACGAGTTTTTTTCATTAAAAAAAATTTATAGTAAAAATTTTAAAAATTGGTTTTTAATCACAAAAGATTTTGTATTGCTCAATAAATGTCTTCTTCTTAATATTAAAAAACAATTGGATTATTTTTTTCTATGTAAGTTTCAGAATATTCTGTAGCAGAGTATCTTAAATTTAGCACTTATTGTAAAACTTTTTTGAGAAAATGTAGTTTTCTAATAATAAGAACTTTCTTACGAAGAGTTACTTTTTTAAGAAGAGGTACATTTAAAAAAAGGTATTATGTTAAAAAAGCTTCTTTTTTGAGAAAATTTAATTTCTTAAGAAAATGTACTTTTAACCAAAAGATACTTTTCGACAAAAGGTATTTTTTGACAAAATGTACTTTTTAAGAAAAGGAATTTTTTTAGAAAATGTAATTTTTTAAGAAAAGTTACTTCCTTAAGAAAATGTTTTTACTAACTAAAATTTACTTTATTTATTTAAAATTTACTTACTTTACAAAAGGTACGTTTTTTAAGAAAAAGTGCTTTTAAAGAAAAGGCACTTTTTAAAGAATGGCATTTTTTAAGAAAATATGCTTTTAAAGAAAATTGGATTTTTAAGGAAAATGTACTTTTTTAAAGAAAGGGTACTTTTTTAAGAAAAGGTGCTTTTTAAAGAAAAGTACTTTTTAAAGAATAGGTAATTTTGAAGAAAAGTGGCTTTATGTAAAAAAGTAATATTAAAGAAGAGCTAATTTTTTAAGAAAGAAAATGTGCCTTTCTAAAAAACACAATTTCTTAAGAAAAGGCACATTTTGCTAAAGAAAAAGTACTTTTAAAGCAAATGTACTTTTCAAAGAGAAGGTAATTATTAAACAGAATGTTATTTTAAAGAAGAGCTACTTTTTTAAGAAGGAAAATGTACCTTTCTAAAAAACGCAATTTCTTACGAAAAGGCACTTTTTTTTTTAATAAAAAGTACTTTTAAAGCAAATGTACTTTTTAAAGAGAAGGTAATTATTAAAGAAAAAGAGCTTTATTATAAACAAAGGGTACTTTTTAATAAAGGTGTGCTTTTTTAAGAAAAAGTATATATAAATGTAAATGTACTTAATTAGAAAAATGTATTTTTTTTAGAAAAAGGTATATTTTTAGGAAAATGTACTTGTTTATGAAAAGGTGCCTTTTTTAAAAAGGCAGTTTTTAAAGAACAGGTACTTTTTTTAGAAAGGCTATTTTTTAAGAAAATTTAATTTTTAGGAAAAGGTACTTTTTAAGAGAAGGTACTTTTTAAGAAAAGGTACTTTCTAAGAAAAGGTACATTTTAAGAAAAGGTACATTTTATATACTTAAAAAAAAATTTACTTTTAAAAAAAAATATACATGAGAGAAAAAGCACCTTTTAAAGAAAATGTGCTTTTTAAAGAGAAAGTACATTTTAAAGAAAATGGCGTTTTTTAACAAAACGTACTTTTAAGCTAAGGTATTTTTATAGAAAAAAGCAATTTTTTAAAAGCAGGTACTTTTTTAGAAAAAGGTAATTTTTAAAGGTTTGAAAAAAATTTAATTTTTTTAAAAATTTATTTATTAAAGAAATTGTACTCTTTTGAGGAAACATACTTTTTTAGAAACGGTAATTATTTGACGAAATGTACTTTTTTAGAATAGGTAATTTTTTATGAAAAGGTACTTGTTTAAGAGAAGGTATTCCTTTTAAGGGGAGGTACTTTTTCAAGAAAATCAGCTTTTTTAATAAAAGTCTCTTTTTTATAAAAATTTCATTTTTTAATAGAGGGTTTTTTGTGTTTTAAGAAAATGTTCTTATTTAAGAAAGGGTGCATTTTTAAAGATACTCCTTTTTTAAGAAAAGCTATTGTTTTAGATGAAATTAGTTTTTAAGGAAAATATGCTAGGCATTATTCTTAAGAAAAAAAATTTTTTTTTAAGTAAAGGTACTTTTTTTAACAAAAGGTACTTATTAGAAAAAGGTACTTTTTAAAGAAATGTACTTTCTTAAGAAAAGCTATTTATTTAAGAAAAGGCACTTTTTTAAGAAAATGTACTTTTTTGAGAAAATGTACTTTTTTGAGAAAAGGTACTTTTTTGAGAAAATGTACTTTTTTTGAAAAGGTGCTTTGTTTAAAAAAAAATTAAATTTTTTAAAATGCTGTTTTAAGAAGAGGAACTTTTTTAGAAAATACACTTTTGTAAGATAAGGCATTTTCTTAAGGAAATGTACTTTTGAAGAAAAAGCATTTTTTAGGAAAATTTACTTTTCAAGCAAATTTGATTTTTAAAGAAAAGGTAATTTTTTAAGAAAAGGTACATTTTAAAGAAAATGTGCTTTTTAAAGAAAATACGCTTTTTAAAGAGGAGCACTTTTTAAAGTTAATTTTGAAGAAAAGGAGCTTTATATATAAAAGGTACTTTTTAAGAAGATCAACTTTTTTAAGAAAATGTACTTGTTAAAGAAAAGGAACTTTTAAAGAAAAATTACTTTTTTAAAGAAAAAGTACCTTTTAAAGAAAAGTACTTTTTAAAGAAATGGCACTTTGTAAAGAAAATTTACTTTTTAAAGAGAAGGTAATTATTAAAGAAAAAGAGCTTTATTATAAACAAAGGGTACTTTTTAATAAAGGTGTGCTTTTTTAAAAAAAAGTATATATAAATGTAAATGTACTTAATTAGAAAAAGGTATTTTTTTTAGAAAAAGGTATATTTTTAGGAAAATGTACTTGTTTATGAAAAGGTGCCTTTTTTAAAAAGGCAGTTTTTGTAGGAAAGGTACTTTTTTTAGAAAGGCTATTTTTTAAGAAAATGTAATTTTTAGGAAAAGGTACTTTTTAAGAGAAGGTACTTTTTAATAAAAGGTACTTTCTAAGAAAAGGTACATTTTAAGAAACGGTACTCTTTAAGAAAAGGTACTTTTTATATACTTTAAAAAAAAATTACTTTTTAAAAAAAATATACATGAGAGAAAAAGCACCTTTAAAAGAAAATGTGCTTTTTAAAGAGAAAGTACATTTTAAAGAAAATGGCGTTTTTTGAACAAAACGTCCTTTTTAAGCTAAGGTATTTTTATAGAAAAAAGCAATTTTTTAAAAGCAGGTACTTTTTTAGAAAAAGGTAATTTTTAAAGTAAAAAAAATTTAATTTTTTTAAAAATTTATGTACTAAAGAAATTGTACTCTTTTGAGGAAACATACTTTTTTAGAAACGGTAATTATTTGACGAAATGTACTTTTTTAGAATAGGTACTTTTTTATAATAAGGTACTTGTTTAAGAGAAGGTATTCCTTTTAAGGGGAGGTACTTTTTCAAGAAAATCTGCTTTTTTAATAAAAGTCTCTTTTTTATGAAAATTAAATTTTTTAATAGAGGGTTTTTTGTGTTTTAAGAAAATGTTTTTTTTTTTAAGAAAGGGTGCATTTTTAAAGATACTCCTTTTTTAAGAAAAGCTACTGTTTTAGATGAAATTAGTTTTTAAGAAAAATATGCTATGCATTATTCTTAAGAAAAAAAAATTTTTTTTAAGTAAAGGTACTTTTTTTTTAATAAAAAGTACTTTTTAAAAAAAGGTACTTTTTTTTAATAAAAAGTAGTTTTTAAAAAAAGGTACTTTTTAAAGAAATGTACTTTCTTAAGAAAAGCTACTTATTTAAGAAAAGGCACTTTTTTAAAAAAATTTACTTTTTTGAGAAAAGGTACTTTTTTGAGAAAAGGTACTTTATTTAAAAAAATTAAAATTTTTAAAATGCTGTTTTAAGAAGAGGAAATTTTCTTAAGAAAATTTACTTTTGAAGAAATAGCATTTTTAAAGCAAATTTGATTTTTAAAGAAAAGGTAATTTTAATTTTAAAGAAAAGGTACTTTTTAATGAAAATGCGCTTTTTAAAGAAAAGTGCTTTTTGAGGTTAATTTTGAAGAAAATGAGCTTTATATGCAAAAGGTACTTTTTAAGAAGATCAACTTTTTTAAGAAAAGGTACTTGTTAAAGAAAAGGAACTTTTAAAGAAAAATTATTTTTTTAAAGAAAAAGTACCTTTTAAAGAAAAGTACTTTTTAAAGAATTGGCACTTTGTAAAGAAAATTTACTTTTTAAGGAGAAGGTAATTATTAAAGAAAAGCAGCTTTATTATAAACAAAGGGTACTTTTTAAGAAAGGTGTTTTTTTTAAAGAAAAAGTATATATAAAAGAAATTATACTTAAATAGAAAAAGGTATTTTTTTTAGAAAAAGGTAAATTTTTAGGAAAATGTACTTGTTTATGAAAAGGTGCCTTTTTTTAAAAAGGCAGTTTTTAAAGAACAGGAAAGAAAAGGCAATTTTTAAGAAAAGATACTTTTTAAGAGAAGGTACTTTTTAAGAAAAGGTACTTTCGAAGAAAATGTACATTTTAAGAAAAGGTACTCTTGAAGAAAAGTTACTTTTTATATACTTTAAAAAAAATTTACTTTTTTGATCAAAACGTCCTTTTTAAGCTAAGGTATTTTTATAGAAAAAAGTAGTTTTTTTATAGCAGGTACTTTTTTAGAAAAATTTAATTTTTTAAGATATGCTAGGTTTAAAAAAAATTTAATTTAAAAAAAATTTATTTATTAAAGAAATTGAACTCTTTTGAGGAAACATACTTTTTTAGAAAGGGTATTTTTTTGACGAACTGTACTTTTTTAGAATGGATACTTTTTTATGAAAAGGTACTTGTTTAAGAAAAGGTATTTATTTTAAGGAGAGGTACTTTTTTAAGAAAATCTGCTTTTTAATAAAAGTCTATTTTTTAAGAAAATTAATTTTTTTAATAGAGGGTTTTCTTTTTTGTTTTAAGAAAATGTACTTTTTAAGAAAATGTGCATTTTTAAGGATACTGCTTTTTTAAGAAAAGCTACTATTTTAAATGAATTAATAGTTTTTAAAGAAATATGCTAGGCATTTTTTTAAGAAATTGTTTTTTGAAGTAAATATACTTTTTTCAATAAAAGTTACTTTTTTAAAAAGGTACTTTTTAAAGAAAGGTACTTTCTTAAGAAAATCAACTTTTTTAAGAGAAGGTACTTTTTTGAGAAAAGGTACTTTTTTAAGAAGAGATACGTTTTTAGAAAAGATGCCGTTTTAAGAAGCGGTACTTTTTTTTAGAAAATATTCTTTTTTAAGAAAGGACATTTTCTTAAGAAAATGTACTTTTGAAGAAAAAGCATTTTTCTAAGAAAATGTTCTTTTAAAGCAAATTTGATTTTTAAAGAAAATGTAATTTTTTAAGAAAAGGTACATTTTAAAGAAAAGGTACTTTTAAAAGAAAAGGTACTTTTTAAAGAAAATGCGAATTTTAAAGATAAGTACTTTTTAAAGTTAATATAAGTTTATATATAAAAGGTACTTTTTAAGAAGATCAACTTATTAAAGAAAAATTATTTTTTAAAGGAAAAGTACCGTTTAAAGAAAAGTACTGTTTAAAGAAAAAGTACTTATAAAGAAAATTTACTTTTTTAAGAGAAGGTAATTATTAAAGATAAGGAGCTTTTTTATAAACAAAGGGTATTTTTAAGAGAGGTGTTTTTTTTTTTAAAAGCATCATGCATTTTAGAGAAAATGTACTTATTTAGAAGGCGTTTTTTTTTTTGTAGAAAGTCATTTTTAGGAATAGGTAGATTTTTAGGAAAATGTACTTCTTTATGAAAACTTTGCTTTTTTTAAAGAACAGGTTCTCTTTTAAGAAGGGGTACTTTTTAAGAAAAGGTTCTTATTAAGAAAAGGAACTTTTTAAGAAAGGGCACTTTTTAAAAAATGTACTTTTTAAGAAATGGTACTTTTTAAGAAAAGGTACTTTTTTGAGAAAAGGTAATTTTTTAAGAAAAGGCATTTTCTTAAGAAAATTTACTTTTGAAGAAAAAGCATTTTTTAAGAAAATGTACTTTTAAACAAATTTGATTTTTAAAGAAAAGGTAGTTTGTTAAGAAAAGGTATAGTTTAAAGAAAAGGTAATTTTTAAAGAAAATGCGCTTTTTAAAGAAAAGTACTTTTTAAAGTTAATTTTGAAGAAAAAGAGCTTTATATACAAAAGGTAGTTTTTAAGAAGATCAACTTTTTTTAAGAAAAGGTACTTGCTAAAGAAAAGGTACTTTTAAAGAAAAATTACTTTTTAAAGAAAAAGTGCCTTTTAAAGAAAAGCACTGTTTAAAAGTATTTTTAAAGAAAATTAACTTTTTAAAGAGAAAGTAATTATTAAGAAAAGGAGCTTTATTATAAGCAAAGGGAACTTTTTAGGAAAGGTGTTTTTTTTTAAAGAAAAAGTATATATAAAAGAAAATGTAAAGGTATTTTTTTTTTAGAAAAAGTAAATTTTTAGGAATAGGCACATTTATAGGAAAATGTACTTGTTTATGAAATATATCCTTTTTTGAAAGAACAGGTACTTTTTAAGAAAAGGTACTTTTTAAGAAAATATACTTTTTAAGAAAATATGCTTTTAAGAAGAGGTACTTTCTAAGAAAACTTATTTTTTTAATTATTTTTTTTCAGAAAGTATACATGAAAGAAAAAGTACCTTTTAAAGCCAATGTACTTTTTAAAGAGAAAGACCTTTTTAAAGAAAATTAGCTGATTGAAGAAAACGTAATTTTTTACGAAAAGGTACTTTTTTAGAAAAAGGTAATTTTTTAAGCAAAGCTAGTTTTAAAAAATATTACTTTTTAAAAAAGGTACATATTAAAGAAATTATACTTTGAGGAAAGATACTTTTTTAGAAAGGGTAATTTTTTTACGAAATGTACTTTTTTGGAATATATACTTTTTTATGAAAAGGTACTTGTTTAAAAAAAGGTACTTAAAACTGCTGCTTTTTAATATAAGGTACTTTTTTAAGAAAACTTAATTTATTTTAATTGTGTTTTATGTGTGAATGGGTGCATTTCTAAGGAATGCTCCTTTTTAAAGAAAAGCTACTGTTTTAAGAAAGGGTAGTTTTTAAAGAAAATATGCTATTTTAAAATAGGTATTTTTTTAAATAAATAAATTTTGTAAAAAGGGGACTTTTTGAAAAAAGCTACTTTTTAAAGAAACGGTACTTTTTTAAGGAAAGATACTTTTTACGAAAATTAACTTTTTTGAACAGCGTACTTTTTGAAGAACAGGTATTTTTTAAAGAAATATTCTTTTTAATAAAAAGTACTTTTCTAAGTAAAGACAGTTTTTTAAGTAATTGTATATTTTGAAAAAAGTGCACTTTTCAATGAAATTGTCCGTTTTTAGGAAAAGTACTTTTGAAAAAATATTTGTTTTCAAGTTACTTAACATATGACCGACCCTTAATTTATGTATAAATTATGGAATATAATAAGAAATGAAAAATTTGTGTAACGCCACCATATGAAACAATCTAAAGTGGTTGTTCATACATGCAACACTTTTTTTTCCCCCAACATTTAAACCAAAAACAACTCTTGAAACAAATAAACAAACGAAAAAGAAAAATTGGGCAAAATATTACCAAAAAATGAGCCACCTTATGGAAATGGCTTTAAATCACGCTAACAATGTAAATAATCTCAAAAGCAAAGATACTTAAACAAGACTCATTCCCAGTGAATTTGAAATAAAGTCGAGGCAATGGGTTGGGTAGTTTATTTCTTAGTAAACATATAAAACACATAATTAGTGGCACGATTTTCCTACCGCACACGATACTCACACATACAAACATACACACAAGAGTTGTACTCATACAAAAAGACATTTGTAATATGAGAAAAATTCAAACCGGATATAATGAAAATTAAGTGAAAAGTCGCGCCAGACATATAATTTCACGACTCATATACACGCAGTAACATACAAATATTGTTGATGCTTTAGCATTGTATTACCGCATTGTGTGTGTGTGTGCGGAAGTGTTTGTATTTCTTCGTTAAATCCCTTAACCACCATAAAGTTTAATATTAGCGACCATTAGTTACATTTTTATACACACATCATAAAAACAAAATAAAAAATATAAAAGCGAACGAATTAAACAATATAAAAGACAAAAGAAATGCGATGTTTATGCATGAATTTCATGTTGCTGTTGTTATTATTATTGTTGTTGTTGTTGTGCGTGTGGGTGTTTTGTATTTATTTAAGAGTGAATGAATGAATGAAATGTTTTTGTTTTGAAATCGTGAAAAAAGGTCAGTGTTACTATTTAATTGGTATTAAATATTTAACAATTCTTTTATATAACAAATTTATTTTTTGTTTATTTTAGCACCCTACAACGGACAAAATGTGCTTAAGAAATGAGTCAACACTACTACTGGAATGTTATGATGGAGTTATAAATGCTGTGAGATAGGTTGACTCACTATACTTATACTGGATTATAGGATATTCTTCTTCGACAGGAAATTAAGAATGTTCCTGGTTCCACCATTGACAAAAATTCTTCTAAAGGAGGTGTTTTTGCAAATCATAGTTTTATATGATTTTGAGATTTTGTTTATGATAAGAAAGCGGAAATTACAAAAATAATAAAACATGTGCTCGAAAAAAGGGGATTACAAATTAAGCTCAATAAAGCTAAACGCGCAGATCGCGATGAAACTTGTATATTTAAAAAAAAAGAAAAAAATTTAATAAACCGAGTGACATTTAGATTGAATTGGATGCATGTCTCTTAAGCTATTTATGCGGTTATGAATCGATAAAAAATTGAACAGCAAAGAAAATGTTTCTGCAAATCCTATTCAACAGGATATAAGACAAGCACCCAGGGCCGTCTTAAGGCATGTCGGGATCCCTGGGCACAAAATAATTTGGGGCCCCACTGGAAAGTAAAAAAAAACGAATTACAAGATTTTAAATTTATTATGTTTAATACAAATTTAATACATCTATATATATAAAATTCATTTTCTGTTTGTTTGTTTGTTTGTTTGTTTGTTTGTTTGTTTGTTTGTTTGACCGCTATACAAATTTTTATTTTTCAACAAATTTTCCTGAAATTTTGTACACACGATCTCTATACCCCAAGAAAGGTCGCCATATACTTTTTACCGGCCACGCCTACTTTTACGCCCACTTTTTATGTAAAATTCATTTTCTGTTTTATTCATATTTGTTCACTATACAAATTTTTATTTGTTAACAGATTTCTCTGAAATTCGGTACACACGATTCCTGCACTCCAGCTAGGGTCATCATATACTTTTCATCGACCACGCCTACTTTTACGCCCACTTTTTATATGCAATTCGTTTTCTGCTTTTTGGTATATTTGTTCGCTATACAAATTTTTATTTTTGAACGGATTTCTCTGAAATTCGGTACACACGATCCCTGTACTCCAGCTAAGGTCGCCATATGATTCTTACCGGCCACGCCTACTTCTGCGCCCACTTTTTGTATACAATTCATTTTCTGTTTTTTGGTATATTTGTGTGCATACAAATTTTTATTTTTCAGCGGAATTCTCTGAAATTTGGTACACACGATCTATGTACTCCAGGAAAGGTCGCCATATGCTTCGTACCGGCCACGCCTACTTTAACGCCCACTTATTGTATACAATTCATTTTGTTTTTGGTATATTTGTTCGCTATACAAATTTTTATTTTTCAACCGATTTCTCTGAAATTTGGTACACACGATCTCTCTGCTCCGTAGAAGGTCGGCATATTCCTCGCACCGGTTACGCCTACCATTACGCCCACTTTTTGTATACAATTCCTTTTCTGTTTTTTGGCATATCTGTTTGCTATACAAATGTTTGTTCGTTAGCAGATTTCTCTGAAATTCGGTACACACGATCCCTGCACTCCAGCTAAGGTCATCATATACTTTTTTATCGACCACACCTACTTTTACGCCCACTTTTTGTATGCAATTCATTTTCTGCTTTTTGGTATATTTGTTCGCTATACAAATTTTTATTTATCAACGGATTTCTCTGAAATTCGGTACACATGATCCCTGTACTCCAGCTAAGGTCACCATATGATCCTTACCGGCCACGCCTACTTCTGCGCCCACTTTTTGTATACAATTCATTTTCTGTTTTTTGGTATATTTGTTCGCTATACAAATTTTTATTTTTCAACGCATTTCTCTGAAATTTGGTACACATGATCTTTGCACCCCAGGCCAGGTCATCGTGTGATTCTTGCGGCCACACCTACTTTTACGCCAACTTTTTGTATACAATTCTTTTTCTGTTTTTTGGTATATTTGTTTGCTATACAAATTTTTATTTTTCAACGGAATTCTCTGAAATTTGGTACACACGATCTATGTACTCCAGGAAAGGTCGCCATATACTTTTTACCGGCCACGCCTACTTTAACGCCCACTTTTTGTATACAATTCATATTCTGTTTTTTGGTACATTTGTTCGCTACACAATTTTTTTTTAACGGATTACTCTGAAATTTGTTACACACGATCTCTGTACTCCAGAGAGGTCGCCATATGATTCTTGCAGGCCACGCCTACTTCTACGTCCACTTTTTATACAAAATTAATTTTCTGTTTTTTGTTCACTATAGAAATTTTTATTTTTCAAGGGATATCTAAAATATGGTCACATGATCTCTATACTACAGGGAAAGTCACAATATGCTTCTTAGAGGCCACGCCTACTTTGCGCCCCTTCTATGTATATAAAACTTATTTTTTCCTTTTATTTGTTTCTTTATTTGATTGCTATACAAACATTTATTTTTCAATGGCTTTCTCCGAAGTTTTGTACATATTTCAGGGAAGGTCGCCATATGATTTTTACCGACCACGCATAATTTTACGCCCAATTTTCATATAAAATTTACATTTTGTTGTGTGGTATATTTCTTCCCTACACAAATTTGTACTTTTCAACGGATTTCTCTGAAATTTGGTTTACCCGGGAATAACTACATGGTGAACAAATTCCCCAAACTTAAAAAAAGATACCCAAAAGAAATGAACAAATTCCCCATTTTTTTGAATCGAAATAAAAAATTAACTTACTCCCCAAATTCATTCTTAAATTTTTAAATATTTTTATTTAATGAATTCTGTTAAATATTTATTTTAGTAAACATTTGCATACTGCTCTCAATATATGTCCTACAATAAATGCATTTAAAATGAGTATTCTTTTCAATAGCATCATTTCGTTGCGCGGAATCAATGCGCACGGGGAATACAGCTTAGCTAGAATATCGGAATGATCTGAAAAATATATTTTGACAATTAAAATAAGTTGGCAACAGCTCCGCGGCAGCACAGGTGTGGCTGAAAAACGCGCGGAACCGGCGCGCGGCGCGCCAACGCGACGGATGCGGACGCGACGCGCTCTCGGAACACAGCTCAGCTCAAATATCGCAATGCACTAAAAAATATGTTTTTGGAATTAAAATAAGTTAACGAGAACTAAGCGGCAGCACGGGTAGTAGCTGCGAGGAAGCGGCGCGAGGCGCGCGGACGCGACGGATGTGGACGCGACGCGCTCGCGGAACGCAGCTCAGCTAAAATATCGCAATGCTCTAAAAAATATGTTTTAGGAATTAAAATAAGTTAACGAGAACTAAGCGGCAGCACGGGTAGTAGCTGCGAGGAAGCGGCGCGAGGCGCACGGACGCGAACGCTCGGATGCGGACACGACGCTCTCGCGGAACACGACTCAGCTAAAATATCGCAATGATCTGAAAAATATATTTTGGCGATTAAAATAAGTTGACAACAACTGCGCAGCAGCACGGGTGTGGCTGCCAAACGCGCGGAAGCGAACGCGACTCGCTCGCGGAACACAGCTTAGTGAAATGTCGTATGATAAATTTTATCTACGTATGTGAAATAATTACCTGTTGATCAAAATAGGCCACACATATACTATAAGCAGTTGTTTAAAGAAACCTTGCGACACAATATTAAACGTCGCATTAGTATTTCATTTCTAAAACTTGAATTTGACGTCTCTGCTCAATGATGATCACTTATTGAATGAAGTAATTCAGCATCTTATAAAAAACTTCTAAATTAAAAAATCAAAAAAAATTTTATTGAAATAAAAAATGAATTTACTGCCCATACAAATTTTTGGGGAGAAAGTTCATTTTATTGGGGAATTTGTTAATTGGGGACTAAGTACTCAGTGCCTGGTAAGCATAGTGAACCATTTTTCAAGTCAAAGGCCTTTTTATCCCGGGCAAGACCGGGTAAAAACAGCTAGTGTTATATAATGTTATAAGAAATATAACCTAGGTATTTATGTTCTGATTTAAATTGGCTACCCTAAAGGTTTTTTTCGGGATTTCTGTGCTGCAAAATCTTCTATTATATCCCCAAAATCAATTTTTTGAAGGACATCACTTTCAATCAAGGTTCAGAAAATACACACACGAAACACACAATGTTCTGTTCAAAAGCAGCCAACACATATCTTTATTTTCATATCAATTATGTGCGTTTCAAAATTTTCTACGGTGCCCAACACAACCATGACTGTGTTCGTTTTAATATTTCGTTATTTACACGAACATTTTTGTATCACATACTTTTTGTTTCAATCACACATAAAGCACACATTTTTGAGTGTTGCTTTATTTGAAGTTCATGTTCTGCTACGTGTAATGAAAAAAAACACAGAACATGTACAATGAACAGGTTCGAGTTCAGTTATATTTTAAGTCGTGTTGTGGCTCGTGTAGTAAGAAAAAACACAACATGTACAATAAACAGGTTCGAGTTCAGTTATATTTTAAGTCGTGTTTAAAATATAACTGAACTCGAACCTGTTTATTGTACATGTTGTGTTTTTTCTCACTACACGAGCCACAACACGACTTAAAATATAACTGAACTCGAACCTGTTTATTGTACATGTTCTGTGTTTTTTTTCATTACACGTAGCAGAACATGAACTTCAAATAAAGCAACACTCAAAAATGTGTGCTTTATGTGTGATTGAAAAAAAAAGTACGTGATAGAAAAATGTTCGTGTAAATAACGAAATATTAAAACGAACACAGTCATGGTTGTGTTGGGCACCGAAGAAAATTTAAAAACAAACATAATTGATATGAAAATAAAAATATGTGTGTGTTGGTCTAAGTTATGTTTGTTTACATATATGTACGAGTTTTTATTCAGTGTGTGTTTTTTTCTGAACTCTGCTTTCAATGCACATAATTGACAAGTTAGTTAGGCGTTCATGTAACATAGACGTTCGTAATTCATTTCAATTGACCACTCTCCACTACATTTAGTGATCATTAAACAAAGAAATATTCATTAGGAAAAGTTTCTTCTAACTTATCGGACTTTATTAGGTTATGTAAAGCTGAGATACTCAAATCCGAAGATTCCGTTGTTATGTTCTTGAGGTAGTGCCTTAAATGAAAACATTCTGATATGAACTCCTTAGCATTAATGTCTTTGTGGTAGAATTCGGCAAATTCTTTGCATTTTTTTTGACAACTGGTCAGAATCAATTGTTATTAATTGAGAAAGAAAACTAAAACTTTCATCAATTTCTTGGTATGCAGCAGAACGCTTTTTTAAATGAACATGTAATGGGTCAATTATGGGAATAAACGTTTCTACGCGGAATTTTTGTTTGCCATTTAACTGTACAGTCTCCGCTGATCCGTCAAAAAAATAAGACGTTTGCTGCGAATATTTTTTCTTTCAAACATATCTTTATAGTCACCATTTTTTTTCTTTAACGGCCGATTCGTACTGATCGAAATTATCGCGTGCGTTACTGACATAATCGATTAAAGATGCGTAAAGTTTTGTTGCAACGTCCTGTGTCA
Organism: Cordilura impudica; assembly: GCA_963682025.1. NCBI lineage: Eukaryota > Metazoa > Arthropoda > Insecta > Diptera > Scathophagidae > Cordilura > Cordilura impudica. The sequence continues at coordinate 11,192,074 of OY821518.1, forward strand.
AATTGTTTTTTTTGTAAACTTATGTTTGTTTTGTTTATAACTCCTAAAAGATCATTCCAAATCTCCGTTAGAAGCATAGTCTCAAATTTTTCCATTTTTTTGATGTCATTTGCAATTGATGTTAAAGCTTCATATATATGAAAATAACCACTTTGCAAAGCATTAATAGCATTAGCACGTGCAGACCATCTAGTATCCGGGAGAGACTTCAATACTTTATTTGTTCCCAAATTCGCTGTCATAATTTTCCATCCGAGAAAAAATTAAAGAATTTTTGGACGAATTGGAAGTAGGATACTGCATCTAAAACACATTGAATAGCTTCAACACCTACCAAATTTAATGAATGTGCCGCACATGTACAAAAATGGCAAATTCACATTTTTCTTTTATTCTTGCCTGAACACCAGAATACTTTCTTGCCATATTTGATGCATTATCGTAACTCTGCCCTCGGCAATCTTTTATAGGAATATCAAGACTTTCAGTAAAGTTTAAAATGGCACCTGCTATGCATTGAGCATTATGTTCATCCATAGGCAAAAATAGCAAAAATCTGTCAATAGGCTCTCCGTCTTTGACGTATCTAACGATAAAGGTGAATTGGTCAACATGTGAAAGATATGGTGTAGAATCCACACTAATAGAGTAGTATTTTGCTGCTTTTAGTTCATTAACAATCACTTTTAGCACTTGCTGTCCCATTATATTAATAAATTCATTACAAATATTTGCAGAAAAATATGATGTAATTCCTATTCCACTATTTCCGCAGTTTCGCATGTGATCAGTAAGAAAAGGATCAAATTCACTAATTAGTTCTAAGCATCCCAAGTAGTTTCCGTTATTTTGAAACCCTAATATTTCATTATCACCAAGAAAAGCAAGTCCTCTGGAAGCCAAAAATTTCACTACTGCAACAATTCTTTTAAGTACATTCTTCCAATAATTGACTTGTGTATTATATTGAGACAAAAACTCGCTGTCAATTCGCCCAGTAGTTTTGCTTCTTGCGACATATTTCATCATTGATTCCCTGTGTTGTAAACTGTACTCATGCTCCATTAATAAATTACTTATATGTTTCCAGTCTTAATATCCATTTGGAGAACTCAAATTATGGCCAGTACCAGTAGTAGTATTAAATAGATTGCAGCAGCAGTATACAGAGTTCTTTGACGGTGAAAATAGGAGCCATTTTCTTTCTAAAGGCTCACCCTTCGTCAATATACGGGTGAACATATTTTTTGTGAAGTATCTAGTTTTTGTTTTACCGCTTGAATCTGGAAAAATTTTAGAAGTTTCGGAGAAGTCACACTCTTTATTTTGAAAAAATTCTGGCCCTTTTTGATTCCAAATATCGCGTACTTCTTCTGTTAAAATTTCATCACAGTACGTACCAGGATCAGGAGATACACTTTCTATGCTCGTAAAGAATATGACACAGAAGCTTGAATTGGAGGATTCAGCATCTAATGCACCTGTTACTGTCTCTACATCTGGAAGTTACATAATATTACCATTTTTGTCAGACGTAAATTCTTTTTCCCGTTGAAATTCGAAAGTAACCGGACTTGAGTTGATGAAGGCGAAGAATCAGTCATCCTGTTTGTTTCTTCCACCGTAAAAAATTAAGTGAGTTTAGGAAGTTTTTCGGCTATTTCTTTTGGAGCTAGAACTTTTTTCTTTTTTGTGAACCACTTAAATATGTTCTTTTCGACATAGTTAAATTAATTATAAAACAATATAGACAAGTTGTTTACGACTAAGACGTCAAACTGGTAAAATCTTCTTTTAAATAAGTTCAATAATTCACATTAAACACTTACACGCCTTCACTGAGTTGACCTTACACTTATTGATTACGTTAAACTTTGACATTCATACCGGAAATCCCCTAAATATACACAATGTCCTGGGCACGGGCCCCGTGTGCCCTTATGGCAAAGACGGAATTGCAAGCACTATCATGCTTAATTAAGAATACCTAAAATTTTATGAGGTTGAGGATATATTTCGGTAGTTTCTTTATTTTTTTTAATTGGCAGCTTTTTCCGAAGAAAACTTTAAAATTTTAATCCTGTGCATAAAATATAAGCAAATCTTTTAATTTTCTGTTTACTATTTTCACGTCCATATATTAACATTTCGATTTTCGTCATATTACCAGGACCATGTATAAGTTTTTTTTTCGGGTTTACTGGTTTAAAAAAAAAACTGCAATTTTCAAGGGTAATTCATTTTTTCATTCAAAACAAAGGCCATAGGTTTCGACGCATTTCGCCCACATTTCATGTAATTTATGCCAAAAAAAAAACTGGCAAACTTAATTTCGGTCGATTTTGCAACTTCCTTGAAATCGCTGAAACTCGACATGATCTCTGAATGATAACATAAAGCCGCTAGTTTTTGGCGGACTCAACTTGTTTGTGTTTGTAATTTAAATATCAGGTGTAATTTAAATATTCCGCTCTTGGTTAAACCGGAAAAAACTTATGCATACTAGTAAAGTGGCCGAATGTGACACTATGTGCAGCACAACCTTGATTTAGCACGTATTATTATTTTTAATTCATTACTTTGAAGTCAATTATTTCAATGCCATAAAAAGCGCGTATGCAATTATAATGCATATTGTTGAAATACCGTATTCGCCCTGAAAAACAGTTGTATGAAAACAGTTTCAGGTGTAGGAAAAATCTGTCAACCATTTCAAAGATTTATGCTGAAAACTATTTGCAATAATAAATATTCGTGCATATTATTAATTATTACCAAAAAAGAAAAATTTGACTTTTGACTTTATTTTTTTTTTATGTGTAAACATCTATACGCGTAGGAGGGTAAAAATCTATTTCACAATACATTCACAAAAACAGAGTAAGTAACCGTAAGCGTAAGATAAAATCAGTATAACTTATGATTGTATTGGTAAATAAATTATGATATGTAATGACCTTATTGAAAATTAAAAATTAAAATTGAAAAATTAAAATTGAAAAATGAAAATTGAAAATTGAAAACTGGAAAATGAAAATTGAAAATTGAAAAAAAAAAATTAAAAATAAAAATTACAAAATGAAAAATATAAATTGAGAAATGAAAAATGAAAAATGAAAAATAAAAAGCTAAAAAATAAAAAGTAAGAAATGAAAAATGAAATGAAAAATAACAAATGAAAAATAAAAAATTAAAAATTAAAAAGATTTGTGCATTTTAAAAATGGAAAACCAACAACGAAAAATTAATAGCGAAAAATGAAAACCGAAAAATGAAAAATAAAAAATGAAAAATGAAAAACGGAAAATGAAAAACGAAAAATGAAAACCGAAAAATTAAAAACTAAAAATGAAAAATGAAAGATAAAATATGAGAAATAAAAAATTTTTTTTAATTTAATTAATTATTTATTTGAAGAATGCAGTACAACAAGAAATAGATCTTATTAATATTACAGTACTGGGGAGATAAAGTTAAGACAGAAGGTGTTATTTAATTTAACATAAAATATATGACATAATTAAAGAATAATTTTAATAATTTGTTAAAAAAAAAAAAAAATAATAATTTTATTCAAAATTGATAGGTAGTTACACATAAATATTTATTTTAAATAAATGAAGAAAAAAAAAAATTTTTTTTTTTTAAAATGAGAAAGGAAAAAAAAATTTAAGTGCAACACAAAAAATTAAGTTAATCAAAGTGGCGAAATATTGCTGTTTTAAAGAGCTTTGTATTGCTAATGGTTTGTATATTATGAGGTAGTTGGTTCCAAAGTTTTATAGTTTCCACAAAAAAATGTCTTTCAGATATTTGTTTTTGATACCGAATTGAGTTTATTTTATTCCCTCTATTAGATCGGGAAAATTGTAGCATTTTATAAAGATAATCTGGTTGCTTTGTGTTAACTATTTTGCGCAGAAATATTAGAGTTCGGCATTTTAGCAGATTTTCGAATGAAACATTGTTTATACGCTTTGAAAACTGCGAGATTTCATCAAATCTTCTACGTCCAAATATGTATCTGGCAACATTGTTATAAGTTACTTTTAGCCTTTGTTTGCTTATTGAATCACAACTGGCAAATAGCTCACATCCATATAGAAGTGTCGGCAGTATATAGATTTTGACAAGGAGCATGCGAATATTTAATGGTGTAAAATATTGAGTCATCCACAGAGTTCTCAGCATACCATGCGTTTTACCACAGGCAGCATTTAAATGATCAGACCAGTTATGTTTTTTTGTTAAAAATTATCCCGAGGATCTTGGCAGTTTCAGTAACCTCAATAGCTGAGTTATCTAAAAGTAGTGGTGGCAGAGTGGTAGGTAGAATGTTAGAGTTTCCAATAATCATTGCTTTTGACTTTTTCGCGTTTAAACAAAGCCCATTGGCTGATGCCCATCTATATACTTTTTTTAGGTCTTCATTAATTTTTCTTATGCAGTTTATGGCATCCGACTGCATACAACTGATGTAAAGCTGCACATCATCTGCATACATTTGTATTTTACAATTTTCTAGTTGTGAAGGTAAGTCATTGGAGTATATGGAATACAAAAGTGGACCAAGTATTGAACCTTGAGGTACACCACGCTTAATTAGTAAAGTGTTTGATATCTCAGTGCCATTGTAAACAGATTGACTTCCACCATTAAGATATGTGTCAATAAGCTTTGTAGCGATAGGTGAAAAATTGCACATATTTTTAAGCTTTAAGCAAAGTGTTGAGTACACCACTGTGTCGAAAGCTTTAGAATGATCCAGAAGAACCAAGAATGACATCATATGGTTATCTAATTTAGTTCTTATCTCCTCTGAGACATCAACAAGAGCAGAGATACAACTGTGCTTTGGCCTAAATCCTGATTGCCTATCAGTTAGAAGTTTGTTTTGATAAAGATGTTGCCATATCTGTGCATGAATTAAGCGTTCGAAGACCTTCGATAAGAATGGCAATATTGCTATAGGCCTATAGCTCTTATCTTGTTTAGGAACTGGAATTATTTTCGCATGTTTCCACATTGAGGGAAAAGTTGATGTGCTTATTATTGTATTAAAGAGGTGTGTTATGTGCGGCAGTATGTAACTTAGGATTAATGTTATAAATTTAGGGTGGACTTCATCATATCCAGCAGAGCTCGATTTAATACTTAAAACAGATTTTAAGGCATCTATATGGGTAATATTTTTGAATTCGAAGCACATCGTCTGTAGATTGTTTGGGACATTATTATTTGTTGTACTTGAAGAGTTGTAGAAGTTTTCTTCGATATCTGGCATTGGTATATTGGCAAAATGAGAATTTAACTCATTTACATTATTTGTGTTGCCAGTTGCTATAGCATTAATATTGAGACCCATGTTACGTATTTCTCTCCATTTTTTCTTAGAACAGATAGCTGTCTTAAACTTGTCATCGAAGTATTGTGTCTTAGCAGTTCGTATCTTTAAATTCACTTGAGATCTACAGGATTTGAAGATAGTATGAAGTTCGGTCGTTTTAAATCTTTTCTAACGCTCAAAATGCTAAATTTCTATTATCAATTAAGGACTTTATTTCTGGTGAGAACCATGGCTTTTCACTCTTAAGTTTCTTTGTTTTCACCAAGACAAATTTATTGTATAAGCTTTGAATATTACTTTGGAAAAAATTTGTAAGGCATATAAAAAATTCGGTTCAGATTCATTGTAGCAAGTTCAGTTTTCATTGATAGAAAATCAATATTTTTAAAATCTCTAAAAGTTGTCGTTTGGTCTTGGACCGGATATTTAAAGTCGTATGATAAAAAAAACTAGATCATGTTTTGAAAACATACTTGCAGACAGCTGGTCATATAGCAGTAGTTTAGAAGGATTATCCATAAAGCATAGATCCAGTAGCGTACTTGAGGTAGATGTAAAGTGTGTTGGTGTTAAACTGTTCATTAGAATTAATCCAATGGCACTCATTTCTTCTATTAGACTTTTGTCTACTAGTACGTTTGTATTAAAGTCTCCGGTTAAGACAACATCAGTGTAACCAAGAGAAAGAGTTGTTAAATTAAAAATTAAAAATTAAAAATTAAAAATTAAAAATTACAAATTAAAAATTAAAAATTAAAAATTAAAAATTAAAAATTAAAATTAAAAATTAAAAATTAAAAATTAAAAATTAAAAATTAAAAATTAAAATTAAAAATTAAAAATTAAAAATTAAAAATTAAAAATTAAAAATTAAAAATTAAAAATTAAAAATTAAAAATTAAAAATTAAAAATTAAAAATTAAAAAATTAAAAATTAAAAATTAAAAATTAAAAATTAAAAATTAAAAATTAAAAATTAAAAATTAAAAATTAAAAATTAAAAATTAAAAATTAAAAATTAAAAATTAAAAATTAAAAATTAAAAATTAAAAATTAAAAATTAAAAATTAAAAATTAAAAATTAAAAATTAAAAATTAAAAATTAAAAATTAAAAATTAAAAATTAAAATTAAAAATTAAAAATTAAAAATTAAAAATTAAACATTAAAAATTAAAAATTAAAAATTAAAAATTAAAAATTAAAAATTAAAAATTAAAAATTAAAAATTAAAAATTAAAAATTAAAAATTAAAAATTAAAAATTAAAAATTAAAAATTAAAAATTAAAAATTAAAAATTAAAAATTAAAAATTAAAAATTCAAAATTAAAAATTAAAAATTTAAAATTAAAAATTAAAAAAAATTAAAAATTAAAAATTAAAAATTAAAAATTAAAAATTAAAAATTAAAAATTAAAAATTAAAATTTAAATTTCATACCAATTATGTTTGTTTTTAAATTTTCTTCGGTGCCCAACACAACCATGACTGTTTTCGTTTTAATATTTCGTTATTTATACGAACATTTTTGTATCACATACTTTTTATTTAAATCACACATAAAGCACACATTTTTGAGTGTTGCTTTATTTGAAGTGCATGTTCTGGTACGTGTACTGAAAAAAAAAACACAGAACATGTACAATAAACAGGTTCGAGTTCAGTTATATTTTAAGTCGTGTTGTGGCTCGTGTAGTGAGAAAAAACAGAACATGTACAATAAACAGGTTCGAGTTCAGTTATATTTTAAACACGACTTAAAAGCAACACTCAAAAATGTGTGCATTATGTGTGATTGAAACAAAAAGTATGTGATACAAAAATGTTCGTGTAAATAACGAAATATTAAAACGAACACAGTCATGGTTGTGTTGGGCACCGTAGAAAATTTAGAAACGCACATAATTGATATGAAAATAAAGATATGTGTTGGCTGCTTTTGAACAGAACATTGTGTGTTTCATGTGTGTATTTTCTGAAGCTTGATATTATGTAAATTTTCTTTGGAACCAACTCTCCTATTATCAAAAGGCAAGGACATACCCATAAATTAAAATTTTAATAACAATGCAAGCAGACATATTTTGTTTAGTTTTGCCATAAAGAGAATAAATTAAAATTTTTTCATAAACAATTAAGAAAACGTAAAAATTATTTGGTTTATTAAATAAAATATATAAATAGATTAAAATTTTTCTGGTACTAAACGGCAGCGTCTCTATTGCGAAAAAGTTCAGGTACATTATCTTGAAGAACTGGCAAATCCGTATAATTGGATCATGAAAACGAAATATCTGATTCAGCTTCTCAACATCATCGATATAAAGTGGTTCATCATTCGGATGCATTCTTGCATAAACCAAACCTCTGTTTGTAAAGGCAGATGAGACTAACTTCTGTTTTTTAAACGATGAGCTAGTAGAACAATTCGATGATTTTCAGGTGTTCATTGACATAAAAAGGATTTTGACTGTCAAACCCAATTAAATTTAATCGTAACACATCGTTTTTAGCCTTAGTAAATGAAGTTATTGTTTTTAACATAAAATTCCTTTCATACGGACATTTAAATCTTACAATGATTGCGGCATCATAATCTTTTCTAATGTATTTATTTTGTTGAATATTTTGTTTTTTTCTGTTAACTTTATTAATTTTAACACGGTAAATAGTTTTAATATTTGGTGGAGTAATATTTACGACTTCACATAATTTAAAGTACATTTCATAGAGATCTTCGCTTTCCTTGCGAATATCATATGCCACTATCGAATTTTCTTGTTTCCTAGCATAGTTTTTTAGGGACACGATTTCATTTTTTAAATATTCTGTCTCATTTTGTAGCGCTTTTATTTGTTCCGCAGCTGTATTTTTTACTTCTTGCACAACATTTTCTAATGTAGTTACTCCTTCAGTAATTTTGCTCATTTCACTCTTTGTTTTGTTAAAATTTTATCTATCTCATTTAATATGGTGTTCACACTTCGATATTTTGAGGTGTTTTAGCTCATGTTTTGCAAAACAAAACACAGTCGTTCACACTTGATTTACTGTGTTTAAGTTAAACATTTCAGCAGATTGAACAGCTGTTTCAAAAATAAAAAACAATTGAAAAGTTATAAAATTTTGAAAATTGATAAAAATAATATCATTAAATTGGCGGCCAACTACTTAAATTATATTAATGATGAAATTATCAATATAGATGCGTTATTTTAATTTTTGTATTGTAATTTGTATTGTATTTTTTTGATTGTAATTCCACTTTAATAGTAACGTTAAAAAAACAAGGATGCCAACTTGGCAAAAATGAGAAATATTGCACTGAACATGCGCAAAGTTAAATACAACTCTGTCATATTTTCGGTTTTTGAGGTGTTTAAGATTTAAACATCTCAATTGAGATGTTTAGCCAAACGAAAAAATGTATGAGTGAACATCTCAATTTGACTTGTTTATCGCATAAACACTAAACACTTCGCTAAACACTTAAGTGTGAACGCCATATAAGACACGATCTTCACTTTCACGACACACCGTTTGCATCATTGCTTGTAATTGATCAGTTAGTTTATCACAACGTTTGTCTATTATTTGTAATATTTTGACTGATGACTCTCAGTATGTGATAACCGAAGAGTTTTTGGCGTATTCTCAGTTACAGAATTTTACAAAACTTCTCTTAACCGTTTTTGCGCGGGAGTAGTTAAACTTTCCATTGTTGTTGTGCTATCTAGTTGAGTGATTTTAATGATTTTTTTGGTATTTTTACTTTTGTTTTTATTTTGGCTTCTTAGCTTTGTTTTATATATTAATTTATTTTAAGAGTTACACAAGTAATATGTATACTCTTAGATTGCTGTTTATGATTGCTTTAGAATATTATTTTGCGTTGATTTCTTAACAAGATGAAAACAACTTGGAAATAACAACTTGGAAATAATTTTGATTATTTATGTTCATACAAATTGCACATTAATTAAAAATGAGTATTAGTTCTTATTTTGCGTATTACAGTAAGAAAGTTATTATTTTGTTCATAGGAAGTATAGATTTTAGATTTTAATGGAGCACTATTAAAATACGTCCGACTCGCAAGACTGTCTTTGTCAAAAATAAAAAATTAAAAATGAAAATCGCAAAATGAAGAAACAAAAATGAAAAATAAAAAATGAAAAACGGAAAATGTAAAACGAAAAATTAATACCCATATAACTTATTAGTCCTGTACCGTAATTATAGGAATAATTTCTCTTATTGTACAGGAATGCACAATAAATAAATAAAAATCAAATGAAATTAAATTGCTATAAGTGATACATAGATGAAGTTTTCTGTTTGATTTTAAAAAAGTGTCATAAAAAAATCTTTAATGACTAGATGTTTACACATCTCCCCTGTGATCGGACGCACATGCTTTTTTTTCTTGCCTATTCGATTTTCGAATGTTAGTGACCAATACAATTACATTTTAATAAATTCATAAGGTTTTTAAAATTTCAGCAAAACCGTCTCTATTTCTCGCCTCGCTTAGAAGATTTCCTACATCTCGGATACCAGTCCACGCCTGAATATTTTGAAGCCATGTTATTTCCCTTCTGCCTCTTGCTCTCGTAATAACTTGTAACAGCCTATATTTTGGGTTTTTTTGTTTTTTTTTTTTTGTTAACCAACACTCAGGGGATGCCCCCTACAAATGCAGTGCATTGTGTTGATTTCAGGAAAATAGTTTATGGGAAGGAGGAAAGAGGGAGTAATGTTTGTGGATATTTGACTTAAATTTTATTAGATTATAACTGTCAGGAAAGATCTCTGCGGGGAGTTTATTCCACATACGGCTAGTTCGACTGATAAACGAATTCTCTCTGTAATGCGTCGTGCGGTCAACTGGACAATAGACTACAAACGGATGTGATCTACTAGAGAAGCGGGTAGAGCGAACCGAAACTCGGGCACTTGGAATAAGTTCGCTAATCTCAGAAGAACATTTCCCATGGTAATATCTATAGAACAGTGCTACACAACCCACATTCCGACGGTGTTCCAATGAGTCAATAGAATTGTATACCCTACTGTCATTGATGAGCGCCAACGCCCTCCTTTGCACACGGTCCAGTAGCTCCAAAATAGACTTTGAAGTTCCTGCCCATATATGGGAGTTGTATTCCATTTTCGGTCGGATGTAAGTGGTATAGATTTTAAGGAGATCAGAAGGAGTGAAGTAATTTCTACACCGTTTTAGAAAACCAAGACACTTGAGTGCTTCTTTCGACACTTGAAAAACATGCTCGTTCCAACGAACATCACATTGAATTCTCATGCCCAGAACATCAAGAGTATCCGACTCCTCAATACCTATACCACCCATATATACAGATGACATTGTTGAATCCATACAACACTGAGTCCTCAGCGCATTAAAATCAACCCTATTCGCTGTACCCCACTCGAAGTTTGTTAACAGGTCTTGATTGAGTGTGTTATTCATTGTCCGCCTTTTGCCCCCAACCTCCAAGAGGCTTGGCCTACAATTAAAGGAAAATGAATGACAAATGCTGCTGTCATCTGCGAAAGAGTATATAGAGTTAAAAGTTTGGCCAAGAAGGTCGTTCAGAAAGATAAGGAAAAGAGAAGGAGAAAGAACAGAACTTTGGGGTACCCCTGAATTAAGCTGAAACTCATTAGATGAGACCCCATCAATAACAACACGTATGGTTCGGTCACTGAGTAAACTCGATATAAATCGAGAGAAGTCATTACCGACCCCAAATGCAATAAGCTTTGATATCAATGCACCGTGCCATACACGGTCGAATGCCTTGGAAATATCCAGAGCAACCACTTTTCTTTCGCCAAAATTGCGAATGGATCGAAAGTAGAGCTAACAGGTATCCCGTGGAACGATTTCTACGGAAGCCATACTGTCGATCATTAAGAAGTGAGTTGGCCTCTAGGTAGTTCACAAGGTGGAAATTGATCATGCTCTCCATCACTTTTGAGAGCGCAGAGCAGATTGCAATTGGACGGTAATTTTCAGGGTTATTAGCCGCACCCTTTTTAGGGATTGGCTGGACATTAGCAACCTTCCAGCAAGAAGGAAAGACTCCCGCACGGTACGAAAGGCTGAAAAGGTTGGCCAATGGACTGGCTAGCACCGAAGAGCACTGTTTCAGCACCAGTGCTGGTATACCATCCGGTCCCGGAGACCGGATAATATGGCCCAAATATGCTCTCTTTCATCTTTTTATAGTGGGGACAAGTTCTCTAACGCGGTGAACTTTTCTTAAGACTTTCGCTGTGCGATATAAAGTGGGTCGATGTTATTTTGAGTATCCTTCGATAAATCTAGATTTCGAAGGTCTCCAGTCTCTTCATGTCCACTGCTTTAATGGTACATGCCTCTATTGCATATAGTAGGACTGACCATACCTATCATAAATCTTAACTTCGTTTCAAAATTAATGTCATGGCTAGTGAAAAATTTTTTATATTTAAAAAAAGCGTCTCTTACCATTTCGATACGGTATCTTATTTCATTTGAACCATCTCATTTGTCATTGAGCATAACCCTGAGACGGATACATGAAAAATTTTTTCGGAGTAGATATTCAATAATAATGGAGACAATATACAGCGTTGTCTGACTCCTCAGGAAATTATTATATTTTCCGTCAGCCCACCGTTGATATCTACTTGCGTTGGTTGATGCCATTACAGGCTCCTAATGCATCTAATTTCCTTGTCGTCTATGGACATAAGAATTTCCATCGACATGCACTGTGCCGAAAGCTCTTTCGTAATCAACAAAGCATAAGAAAACGTCCTTCTGTGCATTTCTGCATTTCTGAACCAATACTTGTACAGCAAAAAGTGCTTTGCGTGTGCCCATTCCTTCTTTAAAGCCAAACTGAGATGAGCCCATTGCCTTCTCGCATTTTTCATAAATTCTGGAGTGAATTATTCTGAGGAATATTTTGAGGGCATGGCTCATTAGGCTGATATTTTACCAACCATATATTACTTGGAAGGTATTTCTTTTTAGCTGTTTTGCAGATTTACAGATTTTAAATTTTTTTCCTTTATTTTGAGTAAATTGCATTTAAAGTTGCTACTAACACATACTTAAAATTATGCAATGCTATATGTGTGTTAACTAAATTTGTTAATGTGTTTGTAATAAAAATGAGTTTGCTTTTTTGTGCTGATTTGTGAATTGGCTATAATAGATAAGCATACCTTTAGGGTTTTTATTTAATGAAAAAATAAAATTTCCTAGAATTTGCACTCGAATTTCGAGGGCTGGAATCTGCTAGTTGTGTATTAATAGGCTTGTATATAATTTTTCCGGTAGTATTTTTGTGAAAAAAAATTTTTTTTAAAACTAATTTTGATGTCAAAGGTTTTTTGTGTGAAATGCTTTTTCTTAAAATTTTTTTTCGTAAAATTTTTTTCCCACCAAAAAATTTTTTTTTACAAATGAAAAATTAAAAAAATCTTCAGTCAGCCATAATTAACTAGAATTTTTTTTATTTTTTGTAAGAAAAAAATTTGAAAAGAAATTTTTTTACAGAAAAATTTTTTTTTTTGTATTTTTTTACAAAAAATAATTTTTTTTTAATTGAAAAAAAAAAAAAAAAATTCGAGTAAATTATGGCTGGCGGAAGATTTGTTTTTGTATATTTTTTTCAATGAATATTAGTTTACTATATTTTTTGGACTTATATTATTTTTGTGAGGGTGTAATGTAGAGAGGGTATAGTAAGTCGGTTTGTTATTCTGTTTGCATCGCATCGAAAAATTAGTTTGCGATCCCATAAATTAAATATATTCTGGAGCCATATAATAATTTGAGTCGATATAGCGATGTTTGTTTATCCTTCCATCTCTCTATCCTCCTAATTTTCCGTTTTTCTGTCTGTCTGTCCGTCCGTCTGTTGAATCCACGCTCATTCACCAACGGAACCCACTACCTGGGTAAGGTGAAGATAATATTGTTGCTTGTTATTTCGAACAGGTTCATATTTAAAATGGGGCAAATCGGGCATCGCTGTGCCAAGTTATGGTGTATATAGAGATACTTTTAAAAATTGTACAAATACAGTGTGTTTTGTTATAACAATTTAGTATAAAGTGTTTTTTGCGTCACAATTTTTTTTATAAACATTTTTGTGCCTAAAATACATCAAACAAATTGTGGCTGAATAAAGATTTTCTTCAATATGTATATCTTTTTTTTTGCAATGAAAATTATTTCCTGAACTCCTTCTTTTAACTCATACTCTCTATTTGTCACAGACAGACAGTCTGTCCGCCATGAGACAACACCATTCCCCTCATCCAATTGATCTAAAACTTGGCCCATAACCATAGGCTTGTTGTGACTATAGATTAATTTTGGTGTAGTCATGCACAGTCACGCATAGTCACGCACAGTTACGGAGTGCTTTATCCGATCGCTCTGAAATTTGGTCGATAAACTTGCTGTGACAAAAGATTTACTTTGACATAGTCACACGCAGTCACGCATGGTCACTCACAGTCACGGAGTGATCTACATGTCATTTACCCTCATCTGATCGATCTGAAATTTGGTCGATATACTTGCTGTAAAGAAAGATCAATTTCGAAATAGTCACGCGCAGTCACCGATAGATTAATACCTCACTTTCTCTCATCCGCTCTATTTGAAAATTTGTACATAAACTTTTTGTGGCCAAAGATTAATTATAAGATAGTCACACACAGTCACGGATTGATTTAAACCCAATTTCCCCTCATCCAGTCATTCTGAAACTTAGTCCACAGACTTGTTGTCACCAAATAATAACTTAGAGATAATCACGTATAGTCACGCCCAGTCACGGAGTGATTTAAGTCCCATTTTCCCTCATCCAATCAATCTAAAACTTGATCCATAGACTTGTTGTGACCAAAGATTAATTTTAAAATAGTCACGCAAAGTCACGCACAATCGCAGAGAGATTTAAAACTCATATGCATAAGGAAAGAAAGAGTTTTAATAAAAACTCTGTTTATATGGGTTAGATTATTTTATATAATTTTTCATAACGTTACTTTTGTTAACGATTTTTTTAACTCATTTTGGCGTCAAAATTTTTCTGATATAAAAGCTCTATTCTAAAATTTTTTTCTTTCATTTTTTTTTTTGCCAAAAAATATTTTCCCAGCAAAATATTTATTTTCCAAAAATGAAAATAATAATAATAATAAAAATTGAGTAAATTGCGACTGATTGCAGATCTATAATATTAATCGGCTAGGCGATTTCTTGTGACTGATGATTTGTTCTACCGTTTTATCCCGATTTTGACCAAACGTATATTATTTGAGAGGTATTTCTTTTTAGCCGTTTTGCAGATTTACAGATTTTGAAATTTTTTCCTTTATTTTGAGTAAATTGCATTTAAAATTGCTACTAACACACACATAAAACTATACATTGCTATGTGTGTGTTTATTCAATTTGTTAATGTGTTTGTAATAAAAATGAGTTTGTTTTTTTGTGATGATTTGTGAATTGGCTATAATTGATTAGCATACTTTTAGGATCTTTATTTAATGAAAAAATAAAACTTCCTAGAATTTGCGCTCGAATTTCGAGGGCTGGGATCTTCTAGTTTTTAATATTGTGTTTGCAATGACTATTATTTTTAAACTATTTTTATCTATAACATTATTTTTTTGAACGATTTTTTGAAATATTTTTTGGCCCCAGGCTTTTTTTTTTGCGTAATACCCTCTTTCTTAAAATTTTTCCCAAATAAGTACAGAGATAGCAAAAAGATAACCTAATAAGGCCTATCATATTTCAAGGCAATGTCGAAAAAAACTTATTTTTTATGGTTTTATACTGATATGTTAAGAACACTTAACACAGGCGATTATTTTTTCAAGCAAATATTGTTGCTAAATATTTAATTTACTTAATAAAATTGTATAGGGTATATTGTGGTCGATCTTTTTCAGTAACTCTTCGATTAAATATTCAAATAAATATTCTCTTTTAGTCCATTTATGTATAAATCGCATGTATATTGGCACTTTAGTTTCCTTTGTTCCTTCAGCGTTGTGCAAATAATTTGTTCGGCTTTGTTTGCAGATTGTTGTTAACTCACATGTAGATTATAGGAAGCATTGTATGAGTACGGGTATTAAAAAAAGGAAAATATATATAAAAAAAAGAGGTTATTTTTGCCCTAAATTATTATGATTAATTGCAGTAATTTAAAGAACACAAGAACGGATTAAAGATTTTCTTAATTTGAAATGGTACTTTATTCAGATCTATGATAACAATAGTGAAGAATGATAAGGTAAACTAACCATAAAAGAAATCGATATATCATAGTTAACAATTTAATTCTTAAAATATTTAAAATTTTTATTATAATTCTTAAAAAACTACAAACTGTTTTGTCATGCTGCTTTTATCGAGTTTTGGGCCAAATATTAAATTTAAAGCATAATTTTCTTTATTTTTTTTTTCTGTCGAAAAAACGAAACCCTAATAATACCTTCCTAATATTTGTTTTGTTGTTATTTCAACATTCTGCCAGCGTACGTGTTACTGCAGTAGAAACATGTGCAAAACCATAAAATAAACAAATGTTAAAAAAACGAACGAATAAAGAAAGAAAAAAAGGTCAGGTCATAAGGAGCCTAAGGGTGCGGTAGGGATACATCTACATAAAAGGTGAATTTGTTTAATAGAGTTAGTTAAAAGAAAAACAGTTTTCGTTTAACATTTCTTTTTTTCCATTGTTTTTTTTTTTTCATTTTAATAATAACTCTATTTGAAAAATGTGCGCAGCATATTATGAAAAACGAAAAAAAATATATCGTACCAACAGAATGAAATGAAGGAAATTTAACATTTTTATAATAAAATCAAAGTTGTTTTTAAAGCCAGTGGAAAATTTAACCCTAAAAAAATATTATAAAGACAAAGTGGCAATGCTGAAAATAAGATCGGCCTTGCAGTCTGATTTTCCGGCTATTTTACAAATGTAAAAAGTCTCTAAAAAGATTTATATTATTTTAGCTGAATTTTTTCAGAAAAAATTTTTTTTCGCAAGATGAGTTTGGCATTAAAAGTAATTGTTTTTACTCTTATACATTTCGTTTAAGAAAACTGTACGCAGTGAAAACTCTTTAGCTACGGGCGCCCGGAATTTGTCTATTATTGAAAAATGTGCTCCTATGAGAAGGTGCAATAAAAAATGACGTTAAATCCAACAAACTATTGAAAATTGATTCATGGCATCTCAACTAGTGCTTATTTCGTGAATGGTAACACTTAGCTCATGTCTGATTTGACAGATAATTAGTTTTATCCTACCGCTGAACGAATATGGTTGTGTATACGCTTGAACAACGCTGGGAAATATTGCGACATTACTTTGAAAATCATGGTAATGTTGCAGAATGTGTGCGAAAATCGAGTACGGATTTTGGAAGAAGAGAAGCACCATCAGCTCCGTATGTTCGTTATCTTGTGAGAAAAATTTAAAGAAACTGGCATCCTCATCGGTAAACCAAAGCGTGAAAAGCCAAAAACAGTGCGTACACCCGAGAATATTGCTGCTGTTGCAGAAAGTGTGCGTGAAGCGCCATCAACATCAATTCACCGTCGTTCTCAAGAATTGAACATTTCGGAGGCATCATTCAGACGAATTTTGCATAAAGACCTTGGCATGACGCCATACAAAGTCCAATTGGTTCAGGAGTTGAAGCCAACTGACCATCTAATGCGTATTCGCTTCGCTAAGTGGGCCTGCGATCGACTTACAGAAGATGCCGAAAAAATCATCTTTTCAGATGAAGCTCATTTTGATCTTGGCAGGTATGTAAACAAGCAAAATTGTCGCATTTGGGGCACAGAAACCCGCACGCATACATTGAAAAGCCGATACACCCAAAACGAGTCACTGTTTGGTGCGGATTTTGTTCCAGAGGCATAATTGGGCCATTTTTCTTCGAAAATGAGCAAGGAGTGGCCGTTACAGTCAATGACGATCGTTATCGGGCCATGTTGAATGAATTTTTGTCCACAAAAATTGAAGAGGAGGATATTGGCAACATTTGGTTTCAACAGGACGGCGCTACGTGCCACACAGCCGAAGCTACACTCGATGTTTTGCGCCCTGTTTTTGAAGATCGCATTATCAGCCGCAGAGCTGATGTCGTTTGGCCACCTCGGAGTTGCGATTTGACACCGTTGGACTATTATTTGTGGGGTGCCCTCAAAGATAAGTGTTACGCCAACAAGCCAGAGACAATTGACGCTTTAAAGGACAATATTCGTGAGCCATTGGTGAAATACAGCTGCACACAATCGATGATGTGCTTAAAGATTGGACTGATTGTGTAGGCTACTGCATGGCCGGCCAAGGCAGCCATTTGAATGAAATTATTCTCCATTATTAACCGGAAGGATTGTACTTTCAAGTAAAAAAAGAAATTTGAGATAATATTAAGTAGTTTTTTTTATAGCATTTTCAAAAAAAAAAAAAGTTATTTGGCGGACCCTTTATATATAAAAAGTGCAATATGTGGAATGTACAAACCACACATCATACAGGACAACTCTTACGAAACTGATAAAAAAGGAAATTTGAAGTATAAATGGAAATCAAAATTTGCATGTTAAATACGAGTATAGTATTAATTACAATAAATCTAATGTAACATATTTATCTTTTTTTGGTTAATTTAAAAACAAGCAACAAAAACAGACCATATATGTCTTATATCAGTGGTTTTCTGGAATAACCGCGTGTGTCCATTTTTGTCTTTACATGTGTTCAATTTTTTTTTTTTAAGTTTTTTCTTTAAATAACGACATAACTTAAATGTTTATTAAATTAATTTGCGCCACTAACTACGTATGCCAACCTACGTTTGTTCGCTGACAAATTATTTTCTCAGAAAACGACACATAGCGACATACGTTGTTATTAATGAAAAAAAATGCAAAATAATTTTGGATTATTTTTCAGTTTATAACCACTTATAAAAACTTGTGTGTTTATTTCTGTTATTTTTTGTCACTATTATTCTTGATACGTTGTTATATTCTCATCCTAAGTCCCGTTAACTTTTGGTTGACGAACAAAAAAATACATAATTCAAGCAACAACAACTTATGTCTACATGGGTGGTTGCATTGGTAGTTTTCTTTTTCAAAGAAAACGACATTTGTCGACATAAGTTGTTTTATCTACACACACTTTAAGTGTAATTTACATATTGTTTTTCGTCCTTCTCTAGGATCTATTCCTCTGAAGTTTTTTGACTCAAAATTTTATATAAAGAATTTATTGCCCATATCTACAGGACTGTTAAATAAAAAGTCTTAAAAATTTTATATCGAGCCCATAATTTCAAATATAACGTTTTTTGGTTCCCCTGAACATTTTGATTTTATGACATACGCGGTTATTCTAGAAAACCACATATATGTCTTATATAATATCATAAGATAAATAATTTTTTGTTATTTATTATTTGTATTCATTAAAAAAAAAAAACTATTTATTGTCCTCTGTTTTGAATTTGTTTCTTTATCATCAACAACAAAATCCAGGAAACAGCTTTCGAATTGTTTTAAGAAGTTATGTGCCTCCAATTCAGTCAATAACATTTTTTTTCGTGAGTAAACAACTATACACGCGGATGAGTAAAAATCTATTTCACAATACAATCACATAAACAGCGTAAGATGTAACACGTAAGACAAAATCCGTGTGAGTTATGATTGTATTGGTGAAAAAATTATGATATGTAATAACCTTTTTGTCGCTGTTGAAAAATAAAAAATGAATAATAAGAAATGGAAAATGAAAAATGAAAAATAAAATATAAAAAATGAATAATGAAAAATGATAAATGAAAAAATGAAAAATGAAAAATAAAAAATTAAAAATGAAAAATAAAAAATGAAAAATTAAAAATTAAAAATAAAAAATGAAAAATGAAAAATGAAAAATGAAAAATAAAAATTGAAAAATAAAAATGAAAAAACGAAAAATACAAAATTAAAAATGAAAAATAAAAATGAAAAATAAAAATAATAAAATAAAAAATTAAAATGAAAAATAAAAACTGAGAAATGAAAAATTTAAAAATAAAAAATTAAAAATAAAAAACGAAAAATAAAAATTTAAAAATAAACATAAAAACGAAAAAAGAAAAAAAAATTAAAAATGAAAAACGAAAAATAAAAATGAAAAATTAAGAATTAAAAATTAATTTTGTTATTTTTTTTTTATAAAAATAAAAAAATATTATTTTCGATCTGTATCATTTTAATGATAGAATTTGAAATTACTCAGGCTCAAGATCAAATGTTTTTACTTTAAATAATGCAAAAACATTGGCATATTTGTTTCAAAAAATTGATCATATTCTGTATGTTTCTTGAAGAGTCAGCAACCCTCATCAGTAACCAAAAGCAAATTTGTTTGTTTTAGTTTGTTATATTGGAAGAGGCTTAAACAATATAACTTTTGCTTGAATTCTCATTTGGTTGTTTACAGAAAATATATATGAATTTAACTTTTTACCAAAAAAAAATTTCTACTGTGGTTACTTATGAGGGTTGGTGACTCTTCCCGAAAAATGAAAAATTAAAAAAAATGAAAAAATAAAAAATGAAAAAAGAGAAATAGAAAGTGAAATAGAAATAAAAATAAAAGTGAAAAGAGAAATAAAAATGAAAAATTATAAATAAAAAAATGAAAAATTAAAAATGAAAAAAAAATTAAAAGTAAAAAAATTAAAAATTAATAATAAAAAAAGAAAAATGGAAAATGAAATATAAAAAATAAAAAATGAAAAATAAAAAATGGAAATGAATAATCAGAAATGGAAAATGAAATAAAAAAAAAAATGAAAAATAAAAACTGAAAAACAAAAAATTAAAAATAAAAAATGAAAAATTAAAAATAAAAAATGACAAATGAAAAACAAAAAATGAAAAATAAAAAATGAAAAACGATAGATAAAAAATTAAAAAAAAAATGAAAAATGAAAAATAAAAAATTTAATTTTTTTTTCAATTTCTTTATTTGCAATCTATTTCATATAAAAAAAGAAACATTAGGCAAAATTTATAATAATAAAAAGTAACATAGTTAATTATATTCCAATGAATCCAATAAAAAGCAAAATACAAGATTGTATTATTATTTACTACAATTTTATTTTCTGAAGGGAAGGTCAAGAACATGCAATCTTTTAAGTCTTCGTATTTCTTCTTCTTCATTTACCAAATTTATAGCTAATGTGTTTGAGTGGTAGCTAAGTCTGTTAAGGTATCTTTCAGAACATCTATTAATTTCATCTTTTGTTGAAGGAATATCAAGGTCATTTAATATACAGTTATTTTTTATAAACCAAGGCGAGTTTGTTAATATTCTTAAGGTTTTAGACTGATATCTTCTTAAAATTTCAATATTCGAATTACTGGAAGTTCCCCAAAGTGTAGACCATATGTCCAAACAGGTTTAGGAACAGATTTATACAATATGACTTTGTTTTCTAAGTTTAGCTTGGATTTTGGGCCTAGAAGCCAGTACATCTTCTTGGTTTTTATGCTTACCTGTTCACGTTTCATTCTTATGTGGTCTTTCCATGTTAACCTTCTGTTTAAGGTGAGTACTAAGTACTTAACTTTATTATTTTTTGGTATGCAGGTTCCATTCAAATATATTGGTGAACAATCTTCTTTCCTTAGTGTAAAAGTAACATGAACTGACTTTTCTGCATTAACTTTTATGTTCCAATTTTGTAACCAATCTTGAATTAGATTTATTTCTTGTTGTACGATATCGGATGCTTGAGTTGGTGATTTGTTAGAAGCTAAAATAGCAGTATCATCTGCGTATGTGCAAATAGTCGTTTCATCCATTACTGGCATATCAGAAGTAAATATTGTATTAAGGACTGGGCCCAATACGCTTCCTTGTGGTACACCTGAATTAATGATTCCAAACTTTGAGTTTTCATAATTTATTTTAACGAAGAAATGTCTTTCAAAAAGATAAGATTTGAAGAAAAAATAAAAAGGAGCTGGAAGCATTTTTTTAATTTTATATAAGAGTCCTAGATGCCACACTCTATCGAAGGCATGTTGAACATCCAGAAATACCGCTGAACAATACAATTTTCTTTCCAAAGCGTCGGTGATTACATTAACAATGCGATGACATTGTTCGTGTATTAGCCTTGTAAATAATTCAATGGCATCTTCCAACTCACTTTCTGTTTTTAAAGATGTATTTAAGTTTATTTTGTTTTCAATCCAGTTGAAAATAATTTACATCAGTTTTTTTACTAACAATTATGTCTGTTTTGCTAACCATTTTCAACACAGTGATGTATGTAGAAATAATTGAACTGTGATCAGAATTTAGATCATTATTTTCAGAAATATCTATGATGAAAAATATAAATTGAAAATGAAAAAATAAAAATGAAAAATAAAAAATTAAAAATAAAAAATGAAAAATTAAAAAAAAATTAAAAATTAATAAAAATATAAAATGAAAAACGAATAATGAAATATTAAAAATTAACCAATTGAAATAATAAATAATACCAAATATTTTTATATTAGCAGAGCGCCTGAAGTTGATTGCTATAAATGATACATAGATGACGCTTTCTGTTTGATCTTAAAAAGGGCCATAAAACAATCTTTAATTACTAGATGTTTGCAGATCTCCCTGTGATCCGACTCACATGGTTTTTATACCATATACCACTATGTGGTTTGGGTATAATGACTTTGTGCTGCTGTTTGTAACAACTAAAAATATTTGACCTACACCCATCTTTAATTATACCGATCGAATCAGAATCACTTTCTGATTCGATTTAACGATGTCCGTCCGTCCGTCCGTCCGTCCGTCTGTGTGTCCATGTAAAGCTTGTAATCAATCTACAGGTCGTAAATATGACTATATTTTGATGAAATTTGGTATTTAATCTTTTATCGGTCATGGGATGAACGCTGTTGAAATTGGTGAGAATCGGTCCATGTTCAG
Organism: Cordilura impudica; assembly: GCA_963682025.1. Classification (NCBI taxonomy): domain Eukaryota; kingdom Metazoa; phylum Arthropoda; class Insecta; order Diptera; family Scathophagidae; genus Cordilura; species Cordilura impudica. The sequence continues at coordinate 11,214,489 of OY821518.1, forward strand.
ACCTAGCCCCCATACAAATGACCCCTATGAAATCGACTTAAATTGCCATAAGATCCAAATTATCATATAAATCTTAGTCAAATTGGGTTTGTATGTGTTTATTACATCCATTAATCAGTAGTCCAAAAATGATCCCTATGGGACAACTCTTAGTCATAGGCCCCATATGGAGCTGCTTCCCGATCTTCACTTAAATCTATCAAAAAACAATAATATTGCACTAATCCTTCACAAATTTTGTATGTATATATTTTTGCAAAATACAAGAGACTTTACCAAACATGGTCAGGATCGGTCCATTTTTGGATATAGCATCCGATATGAAATTTTTCATATCTGCAGCCGAAAAAATTAATAAAAATCACACTCAAATTTGGTTTATGCTTATTTTCTATATCCAGTTAGTTGGGCGTGAGAGATAGGGTCTCTAAACGCATGGTATAGGGTATCGTATAGTCGGTCTAGACCGACTATAATTTTCTTACTTGTTTATATTAAGATATTTAACAGCTTCAGTAATATTTATTACTTTGTCAGATATGTCCACCTAGTTTTCTATATCACTTACTTCTTCATCTTTTTCTACTTGTTGAAATTCTTTTTCTGTGTTTTCAATTTCAATGGACATTTTGTCATTTTCGGTACTCACATTTTTCTAAATACAGGAATATTTTTCTGCACTTACAGGCCTACAAGCTCGTACTAGAAATTTTTTGTTGTATTAAAGGAACAATTTTTAATTGTTGACACTTTTTCCATGCATCTTCCCAGAAAAATGTACTAGTCCGGTCCCAGAACAACCTGATGTGACGTATGGGTGGCGACAGTACTTTGAAAAAATTTCTTTGGTGAAAGGTGGCAGCCTCACAAGACGCCATGTTATTTAATATATATATTTTTTTGGAACCATCAAAAGTAAACGATCTCAGTGGATTTGTAAACATCAAAAAAATTGGCCACCATTATATAATTCAATACACTAATTTAATAGGTCTCAGTCCAACCAATATTAAATATGAGCTATATACAAATCTGGGGGAGTCTTCTCCTTCATATACGACTATATAATATTGGGTGCCGGAGTTTAAACGAGGCCGTACAAGCTGCTAAGACGAACACCAAAAACAGTTAAGAAAATCCACAAAATGGTATACGATGATCGTCGGCTGAAGGTTCATGAGCGAGATGAAATAATATGCATTTTCAAACAGATTATACATCGTACATTGACTAAAAATTTGCAGATGAAGAAGGCGAAACAGTTCCATTTGCAGTCAAGGTCATGGCATCTCGTTTTTTTTTTTTTTTTTTTTTTTGTTGGACGCGCATGACATAAGTTTTATACATTACCTTCAAAAAGGAAAAACAATCAATGGTGTGTATTATGTTAAATTATTGCAGCATTTAATTGATGAAATTAAGGAAATAAGGCCGCGTTTGGCGAAAAAGAAAGTATTGTTTCAGCAAGACAATGCACCAACTCACACATCCACTATTGCGATGGCCAAAATCAACTTAATAAAGTTCGAATTGCTTCCTCACGCACCTTGTCCAGCCGATAAAATACAAAGCTGGCCTTGACAAATAATGGGTTAACGTTCTTGGATTTACCCGAAATTTTGGGCGAAGAAGATCTACACATTTGGTTATAATATTTTAAGTTAACAGCAACAGCACTTACAAAATATTTTTTTTAAATAAATTGTCTTTTGTTAGCTTGAGGTCATATATGACCCCAAGTCCAAAAGGGTTAATAGGGTCATATTATTTTTCTCCGAAACCCTAGGCTATTAAGATATAATATAATATTTAAAAATAGAAAAATTATTAATTTTTTGATATAAAGTATTTAGAAAGAGTACGTTTACTGAATATTTGAAAAAAAAATCTAATTTTTATCGAAATCCGCAAAAAAATCCTTGTTAAAAAAATTCTGGCTGAGGAATTTGCTTAAAAATTCACACAGTTAATCTGTGCTATGAATTTAACAAAACCCTAAACTGTCAGTTTCTTTTATTGTAATTTTGTTTAAGAAAATTTTTTAAAACTTAAAAAAGGAGTTTTCAAAATTTTATTAACAAAATTTTCCATTTTTGGTCCCATTGTGCAATAGGGTAACAACGTGGTAATAAAACAAGACTTCATGTCTGAGGACTTATAGGTATAGAGACCAGAAAAACTTATGGCTTCAATTAATTTCTTAACGTTGAAAAAATTTCCGTCAAATTTCACGACCTAGTGTTATTTTTTGGCACAAAAATGGTCTGGCCCATTTGCAATTTTTTGGCATGTTTTTATTCGATTTTTTATTCGTAAAATCGGAAAAAAGACACATTTTCCCCATATAAACACATTTCGTGTACTTTGGGCCCCATTAGGCACTTCATATTTTACATATATCAATTAAAGAAAAAAATTTTGAACTACCAGTCTAGAGGACACTTTGTGTTGGCTTATGAAAGGAAGCAGTCTTATTTGCAAAAACACATTTATATAAACTAGCAGGTTCTAGCCCTCGAAATTCGAGTGCAAATTCTAGGAAGTTTTATTTTTTCATTAAATAAAGACCCTAAAGGAATGCAAAAAGACAAACTCATTTTTATTACAAACACATTAACAAACTTAGTAAACACACACATAGCATATGTATAATTTTTTTATGTATGTATTAGTAGCAACTTAAAATGCAATTTACTCAAAATAAAGAACAAAAATTAAAAAACTGTAAATCTGCAAAACGGCTAAAAAGAAATACCTTTCAGATAATATGCATCTGGTCAAAATCGGGATAAAACGGTAGAACAAAACATCGGTCACAAGAAATCGCCTAGCCTATTAATATTATAGATTTCGGTATTTATATAGCCCATTGTTTTATATGATTTGCTTCTTTTGCCTTTTTTTTCGAAATTTCCTCGAGCTTTAGCAACATAAAAATTTTGACCCTGAAGCTATCCATTATCCATTAAATCAAACTGAAAAGATGACTTTACGAAAAAAAATTAAAATAATGCTTGCGAAAAAAAATTAAAGAAATAATAAATTCAAATCATGAAATCAGGAATTTGAGATTAAGCACTAAAAAAAAATCATGTGAGTCCGATCACAGGGTAGATGTGTAAACACCTAGTAATTAAAGATGTTTTGTGGTACGTTTTTAAAATCAAACAGATAGCGTCATCTAGGTATCAGCTGCAGGGGCTCTGCTAATATAAAAATATTTATTATTATTTCAACAGGTTAATTTCTCATTTTTTATTTTTAGTTTGTCGTTTTTAATTTTTTATTATCCATTTTTAATTTGAAATTTTTTATTTTTAATTTTTATTTTTCAATTTTCGTTTTCGTTTTTCATTTTTCATTTTTCATTTTTCATTTTTCATTTTTCATTTTTTATTTTTCATTTTTCATTATCCATTTTTTATTTTTTGTTTTTCATTTTTTGTTTTTCATTTAAAATTTTTCATTTTTAGTTTTTTATTTTTTATTTTTCATTTTTCATTTTTTATTTTTCATTTATTATTTTTCATTTTCTATTTTTCATTTTTTATTTTTCACTTTTATTTCTCGTTTTCATTTTCATTTTCATTTTTTATTTTTCATTTTCCATTTTTCATTTTTCATTTTTGATTTTTTATTTTTCATTTTTAAAATTTCATTTTTCATTTTTAATTTTTCATATTTTAAAACGTTTTTATAACGCTATTCGCTCCCTCATTTTAGCTCCAAACACTTCCTAATTAAATCGTGCCTTCATTTTTCTCCAAACACTTTCCAATGAACTGTCCCTCCATTTTATCTCCAAACACTTCCTTTTTACTGTAATTCGTTTAGTTTTTATTTTTATTTATTTTTTATATATGTTTGATTAGCATTAATATTAAATGCAGTCATAATTGTGTTATTTATATGGAATAAATTAAAACGTTAATAATACTTCTAAATGATTGAGGAAATTAATTATAAAAGTTTATAAAAAGTGAAGAAATATACTGCAGAAAAGAGAGACAAAAAGTTATTACATGTCATAATATTTTCACCAACGCAATCTTAAGTCACACCGATATAGTCTTACGTCTTACATCTTACATCTTACGCTGTTTTTATGATTGTATTGTGAAATATATTTTTACCCCCTGCGCGTACAGATGTTTACTAATCAATAATGCGTTTAATAATATTATCATTTAACGAAAAGTTAATTAAATTGTAGAGATCACATTCTTCTAAATGGATCAGCATCGGCAAATTTTATTTTTTCATTTAAAAAAGAGCCTAAAGGTATGCTAATCAATTTTAGGCAATTCACAATTCAACACTTCTTAAATATTGCTTATTGTCGTTACTGGTTTATGACCAATTATTGGTTTATGTCCCGAATTATTTTTCAAAGCAATACAATTATTATTGTGAATGAAGAAAAGAAACTAACAAAATAAAAAATTTAATAAACACACACAGGGCATTGTATAATTTCATGTAATCAGGAATTTGAGAAAAAAAAATTAAAGAAATAATAAATTCAAATCTTGAAATCAGGAATTTGAGATTAAGGACTAAAAAAAAATCATGTGAGTCCGATCACAGGGTAGATGTGTAAACACCTAGTAATTAAATATGTTTTGTGGTACGTTTTTAAAATCAAACAGATAGCGTCATCTATGTATCAGCTGCAGGGGCTCTGCTAATATAAAAATATTTTATTATTATTTCAACAGGTTAATTTCTCATTTTTTATTTTTAGTTTGTCATTTTTAATTTTTTATTATCCATTTTTAATTTGAAATTTTTTATTTTTAATTTTTTATTTTTCAATTTTCATTTTCGTTTTTCATTTTTCATTTTTCATTTTTCATTTATCATTTTTCATTTTTCATTTTTCATTTTTAATTTTTCATTTTTCATTTTTTATTTTTCATTTTTCATTATCCATTTTTTATTTTTCATTTTTTGTTTTTCATTTTTTGTTTTTCATTTAAAATTTTTCATTTTTAGTTTTTCATTTTTTATTTTTCATTTTTCATTTTTTACTTTTCATTTATTATTTTTCATTTTCTATTTTTAATTTTTTATTTTTCATTTTTATTTCTCGTTTTCATTTTCATTTTCATTTTTTATTTTTCATTTTTCATTTTCCATTTTTCATTTTTGACTTTTTATTTTTCATTTTTAATTTTTCATTTTTCATTTTTAATTTTTCATATTTTAAAACGTTTTTATAACGCTATTCGCTCCCTCGTTTTAGCTCCAAACACTGCCTAATGAAATCGTGCCTTCATTTTTTCTCCAAACACTTTCCAATGAATTGTCCCTCCATTTTATCTCCAAACACTTCCTTTTTGCTGTAATTCGTTTAGTTTTTATTTATTTTTTATTTATGTTTGATTAGCATTAATATTAAATGCAGTGATAATTGTGTTATTTATATGGAATAAATTAAAACGTTAAGAATACTTCTAAATGATTGAGGAAATTAATTATAAAAGTTTATAAAAAGTGAAGAAATATACTGCAGAAAACAGAGACAAAAAGTTATTACATGTCATAATATTTTCACCAACGCAATCTTAAGTCACACCGATATAGTCTTACGTCTTACATCTTACATCTTACGCTGTTTTTATGATTGTATTGTGAAATAGATTTTTACCCCCTGCGCGTACAGATGTTTACTAATCAATAATGCGTTTAATAATATTATCATTTAACGAAAAGTTAATTAAATTGTAGAGATCACATTCTTCTAAGTGGATCAGCATCGGCAAATTTTATTTTTTCATTTAAAAAAGAGCCTAAAGGTATGCTAATCAATTTTAGGCAATTCACAATTCAACACTTCTTAAATATTGCTTATTGTCGTTACTGGTTTATGACCAATTATTGGTTTATGTCCCGAATTATTTTTCAAAGCAATACAATTATTATTGTGAATGAAGAAAAGAAACTAACAAAATAAAAAATTTAATAAACACACACAGGGCATTGTATAATTTCATGTATTTAAAAATTTAAAAATCTGTAAATCTGGTGGGCAGCTCAAAAGAAATACCTTTCAAATAAGATAAGTTTGGTCAAAATCGGGGAAAAACTGTGGAACAAATTGTCGGTCACCAGAAATTGCCGTACTTTTTAATATTATAGAGAGACAATAAATAAACAATAATTTTTATTTTTATATTCGAACTAATATTTCGATGTACATATGTCACGTACAGCATGTGAAGTTAATCCCTTTTTTCTTCATATCCCCAGATGATGATTAAAAATATTTCGTCGAATCATAAAAATAAAAATTTAACTATTTCTTTTATTTATTTTATTTAAATTTCTGACCTTAAGCTGAAAAGGTCAAATTAATTTAAAAAAATTCTTGAATAATTTTGGTCTCCTGAAGTCTCTTCTGAACAAATACAGTTTTATTTCCCGTCTATCTTTGTGCTCATTAGAGAAGCATATTTTATTTTTGGGTGTATTTCAAAAGTTGTGGATGACTATTGTAGACATTTAATGATATACTTAAAATTTGAGGTAAATTGGTCAAGAAAAAATTGTTTTCTTTATTTCATGTGTCATTTACAGAGAGCAAACTTTTGACCATCGTGTCAGCTAACATTTTACTTGTCCAACATACATTTTCCATTGGGCCTTTTAAATTTTTTCTTTCTTTCAAGTATAACAAAAAATAATAAAAGTAAATATTTTTGTTCCTTTTTAGTTGCCTCAAAAAGTAATATTTCGGTAATAAAAAATGATTTAGAAAGAACAACAATAAAAATATCTTTTTGTTTATTTATAACAAAATATATAAACGAAATATATCAAAACTTGAGCACGTTTTTCATTAGCATTTTAACTATTTATGTGCCCTTTTTCCCTAGCTTTCATATAAAAGCAAATGTGATGTGGTGCTGGTACTGGTGGTGGTGGTGGTAGTGGTGGTGGTGGTGATATCAACTTTACCTGTTTTTGAGATGGTATTAAATCAAATACCGTAAAATTGTTTTTTTTTCGTATTTTTTATAAACAGTTGTTTTTTTTCTCCATCCTCTCTCAATCATCCAATTTAAAAATAATGTAAAAATAATTTAAAAATCGTAAAATTTTCTACTTTATTCAAGAAAAGATTTATCGAAAACTAGGCCCCACTTAAGAGTGATTTTATTTAAGAGATAAATGAAATCAAATTGAGATTTTTTTCCAAAACAAACATTTTCGGCACATTTTTTTTATAGTTCGGAGAATAATTTTTTTTATTTGTTTTCAGATAACAAAATCTAATTTTTTCCTTTGTCTTTTGTTTTCGTTTCTCCTTTTTGTTATTTATTTTTAAATTAAGGTAAACTCCTGGTAATACACTTCTGACATATTTTTTTTGTTTCTTTTGGTTTCATTACAGATTTATCCATCGTTGTCATAAATTCAACTTCAGCTATTTTGTGGTAAGCCAAAGAAAATTATTCCATATCTTCTGTACGTTTTGATGACTTTGCTTATTACTTGTATATTTATCTTGCAATGAATGTAACCGCTGGTTCACTAGCGAAATATTTAAAAAAAAATCTGAAAAGAACTAATTTTTGCCTATAATTATGAAAGTAGGTCAAGTCATATGTATATGTATTGTAAACAAAATCATAAAATATTTATAATATTCAAATAATAACATGATATCAAATTATTGAAAATAATTTTTTTTAAATATGATTTTTTTTTAATTTTTAAATTAATTTAATTTTTAATTTAATTTTTTTTTTTAATTAAAATATGATATCTGAGCCCATATTTATTAAAGTGGGCTACATAAGTATGTATTTTTATAATTTAGTTTTATTAAATTTATTATCTTTAAATAATGATGCGAAATCACATGATTGAAAATTTATTTATTTTCATAAATTTTACTTAGACCCCTTTCATAATTAGGACTTTTATAGAAAAAATTCTATAAATGGACTACTATAATTTTTCAGCCATTTTTAGAGAAAAATATCCCCGACCAAATATTTATTTAAGTTAGCCCGTGTTTGGAAATTATTTTCTCTAAAGTTTTCATTAACCGATAACTTCATATTAATTCATGATAATTTTGTAAAGAATTTTTTTTTAATTATTATTTTCTCTATGCATGACTCGTCTTTATTATTTTCACTTGTTTCTATTGGCATTAATTTCCCATAAGTTTGTGCTTAGTTTCTGTGTATTTGTGCTAGTAAATTATTTTTCTTCCATTTTTTATTTTTTTTGTAATGGGAAAAAAATTATGAGAAAAGTTCATGATGTTGGATGAAAAAAGCAACAGTTTAGTTGCCTTATGGTATGTTCTCATTTCCCTATTATGCTTTCGAAACTACTTCGTCAATATTAGTGTCTTATTAGCATAATTTGATACACATCGATAAGCATGAGATATTCCAAATATAAATTTAAATTCTAGATAGAAAAAAAAAACAGTAGCATTTATGTCGCATTAATATTTCGTAAAGAATTTTTGTTAACACATCCAAAGTTATGAAATAATTGACTCTTAAGATTCGCTAATATTTGGCAATATTGTCATTACTGTCAGGATATTTTAAATTTGTATCAATGTCTCTTTGCAATATTTTATACATACTGATGTGTACAATTACTAAAGCTTTTTAAATGTTTGGGGCTAGATTTAATGAATTTTAGCACATTGTAAATCTAGTTTTGAGGAATTGGTGGCGTATTAATAATAAAGTTGGTTGAAAATATTGCTTATACACCCCAAGTACATAGCACGTACATTAGGGTGTCCCAATATACAAAAGCATCGAATATTCGAATTGTGCTTAAAAATGTTCAGTCCAAATTTGAGCACAATCGGTCAATATTTAGAGGTTGCGATAGTTTAATGATTTTTCGGGGTTAGATAGAAATATAACATACAATAATTTTTTATGGTTATATTCATTGTTTATTTAAAAATAGAAATATTTAATAAAAACAAATAAAAAAAGAATAAATAAAACTGTATACTAAGTACAAATTATCATATATTTTATTGTTTTTTTAAATTATCGGTAGTCATTTTTGCAATATTAGCTTTAGAAGCCCCGGGAAATTTTTTCTGTGGTGATCAACTAATCTAAGCAAATATTGATTTTGCTCCTCATTTTTCATAATTGAGCTGTTAAATTGGGTCACCAAAGCAACACCTCGTTCTGCACAGTCATTTACAACTTTTAAAAGTCTAGCATTTTATTTCTTCGAAATAAAAATGGCGCCGTCCTTCTACTTTGTAGGATACTGTACCTTTTCTTGTTCATCATCGCATAGTAAAATAAAAAAACATTGTTGACATTTTGGTAACATAGGACTCAAGGGGATTCTATGGTAAAATACTTTTCCGTCCAGTCTCATTAAGGCTTTAGCTTTTGGTGGTAGCTGGAGATTTTTCACCATTGTTTTTTAGTTTCGTATGTGACTCTGGAATCGAAAAAGGCAAGCCCGATTAAATATTCAGAAAAGTACCATAAATGATATGCGATGATATGCGTTTTCAGCAGCTTCCAGTTTTTCATTGGGATAGTTTTCGAGTTGTTTAAGGATCTTTTTGTCATTAAGAGGTGCATTTATTGCTAAAGAAGCTTCATTCCAGTATCGGCCATATATAAGACTTACAAACAAACTTATTTCGGTAACTGCTTTCCTTTCCTCATCTGTGAGAACAAACTGATTTTGAAACATACATATTTTTATGCAGTAAATCGCTTTCGTCATCCAACGAGCAAGATGGCACGCGCTTGGTGCATAAAATTTAACGTTCATTGTTCCTGCTTTATTTGCACCAGCAAGAATATTTAGACAAAGCGTAAGATGTTCACGGTAATCGTCCATTGGCTGTTGACTTTTGATGGCATCGGTATAATATTCATACATTTGCTGTTGGAGTTGAAGCAAGTCACTTTTATGGAATAGAGTATCATCTCCGACTTTTAAGTTTTTTTTTTTATCAATATTTGGCCATTGATTTTTAAATCTTTTAAATAGTTGCACTTCGGGTCCTCCGCTTGGGACAAAATACTCTTTCCAAACATTAGAAAGCATGGCCTCGAACATATGATGGCGACAAGCAATCCATATTAGGTCTTGATTTAATCCTTTTTGAAATTAAAGTACATGTACCTAGCTTTAAACCAGTACTGGAGGCGGTAGTGTTAAAGCATAGTCCTCGAATTTGGTTTTTTATTGATCATTCGGTACAGACACCTAAACAAGCGTTGGCATATTCTACACCGGTTCCTTTTGTGATCTTCTTTACCATTGCTACTGATGAGTATAGCAACTCTATAGACTTTTTTGTTTTCATGAGAAATATCGGGCAATAATTTGCTGTCCCAGTACAATACGAATGGATATTGTAAAGAGAATGAGTCCTTGTCAGCTTCTTATATCTTTTTTCGGATATCTTTTCTTTTTCGTTGTATTGTGGTACGTGATAAGGCAATTTCGGATACAGGTATACCTAACGCATACAACATACATGCTTTACGATCAAATAGTTTTACGCGGTCAATAGATCCAATAAAGTCGTTTGTAAAAACAGATTTCATTATACCCTATACCACTATGTGGTTTGGGTATAATGACTTTGTGATGCTGTTTGTAACAACTAAAAATATTCGTGCTAGACCCATCTTTAATTATACCGATCAACTCAGAATCACTTTTTGAGTCGAAATAGTAATGTCCGTCCGTCCGTCCGTCTATGTGTCCATGTAAAGATTTTAATCAAACTACAGGTCGCAAATATGTATATATTTTGATGAAATTTGGTATATAAGCTTCCATCGGCCATGGGATGAACGCTATTGAAATTGGTGAGATTCGGTCCATGTTCAGACCTAGCCCCCATACAAATGACCCCTATGAAATCGACATAAATTGCCAAAAGTTCAAAATTATCATATAGATCTCAGTCAAATTAGGTTTGTATGTGTTTATTACATCCTTTAATCAGTAGTTCAAAAATACTCCCTACAGGAAAATTCTAAGTCATAGGCCCCATATAGAGCTGCTTCCCGATCTTCACTAAAATCTATAAAAAAACAAAAATATTGCACAGATTTTTCTAAATTTGGTTTGTATATATTTTTTCAAAGTATAAGTGACTTTACCAAATATGGTCAGGATCGGTCCATTTTTCGACCTAGTCCCCATTTATATATAGCATCCGATATAAACTTTTTCATATCTGCAGCGAAAAAAAATAATAAAAATGCCACTCAAATTTGGCATATTTGCTATATCCAATTAGTTGGACCGAAGAGATAGGGTCACTTAACCATGGTATAGGGTATCGTATAGTCGGGCTAGACCGACTATAATTTTCTTACTTGTTTTTATTGGTTTAGTTGTATTTGTTCTTTTCGCGAAACTTAACTTCTTCGTGCGATGAATCTGATTCCCTGCCGGAAATTTCAACATAATCCTTCAGCGTAGATAATCCAGCAACTTCTTCAATAGCTCTGTGACATTCAATGTTACGCAATTCACTTGCCTCTAATTCCATTTCTTTCTTTTGCTAGCGATTTTCTTTCACCTTTGACTTTTTGTCTATTCCCGCTATACTGAAACTTATATTATTTTCCGTCTGTATTATAAAAAACAAATTTATTCTCACCATTCTTGATTTTGTTTAATGCATCTTTTGTGGCTACGTCTAATTTTTTATTTAGACTTGCTTTGAACATGACTTCTTTTGCTCGACTGCTTTTGAGATTGTTTTTCCGACTCTTTTTCACAATGTTATATTGACCTAAAAGCTTACGAATTATTCTTACGATTGAATTAATTCTTTGAGTACGAAGTCTTGCTCGTTCCCAAATCTCGGCCACTGCATTTGCCGTTTCTCGAATACTAATCGTTTCAATTTTCTTTTTTCCCAAATAATAAATATTGAACAGTTTAAGCACATCGCTTTTTGATGGAAGTCTTGCCGGACAAAAACTTTCAATTTGATTCCCAATTAGCCACGTTCCTGGCGAGCTTCTCATTAATTTCGAGGACTTAGTGGCGGACATTTCTTATGCTAGCTAAACCAATATAGCACGAAAGTGAATAAACGATTTAAAACATTATTGTTTGGTACTACTTAATTATTAGAAATCACTGGAATTTTACATTCAAAATGGCTTGTACTTAAAAAAAAAAAAAAAAAATCGCGCACAACCAACAATCAGGCACAACCTTCGCGCACAACCTTCTCGTTTAATGTATTTATTATCAACGAACTTCGCTCTTTTTTTTACTTTTGAAACAACAATCAGGGGATGCCCCTTATTAATACAGTATTTTGTTTTGATACGAGGAAAGTAAGTGCATGAAAGAAAAATAAGATATTCTGAAATTTGCTAACATGAACTCGTTCCTTGTAATTCATCATTCAAAATGAATTAATAATTATATTAACGAATGTAAATCTAGTAAAGAGCAAAGAAAAGGGTGAAAAAGTATCTCCAATACATAAACAAGTACAGTAATGATAAGCCAGTAGTAAATGAATGTAATAAAAGATTTGAAACATAAAAGTCGCCATCAATCGCGACCTCTAAATAGTGTCCCATTGAGCAAATTTTTGGTATACACATATATTTTAGTAAAATATACAAAACCAAGCTTGTGGAGAAAGTATTGGACTATACTTTTACTTTTCCATACAAGCGTGGGCCACCCTAACGTACATGTGAGTCACTTATCCAAGAAGTTCCGTTCCTGAAACCACCATAACTATTTGAGGTTTCATTATACTTGGTATGTAGAAAATGCTTTTGGAAAATGTACTTGTTAAGAAAAAAAGGTATTTTTTAAGAAAAGGTGCCTTGATAAAAGGTGCTTTTTTATAAAAGGTACTTTTTGTAGAAGGTACTTTTTGTGAAAAGATACTTTTAAAGTATATTTTTTAATAAAGCTACGTTTCTTTTAAAGCAGCTTTTTAAGAGACTATACTTTTTTAATAAATACCTTTTTAAAGAAAGGTATTTTTTTTAGAAAATGTCTTTTGTTATTTCTTAAAGTGTCCTTTGTTTTCTTAAAATATGTGATCAGTAAGAAATGTCACTTCTTAAGAAAAGGTATTTTTTTAAGAAAAGCTACTTTTTAAAAAAGGTACTGTTTTTAAGAAAATTTACTTGTTATTATCAAAGTTACCTTTTTAGGAGAAGATACTTTTTTTTAGAAAATGTACTTTTTAGGAAATTGTACGTTTTTAAGAAAAAAGGAGTTTTTAAGAAGAGGTAATTTTTTTGATAAAAAAAAACACTTTTCTAAGAGAAGATACGTTTCCTTGTTGAAGAAAAAATAATTATTTAAACAAAAGGTAATATATAACAAAAGTTGATTTTTAAGAAGGTGTGCTTTTTAAGAAAAGGTATTTTTTAAGAGAACATATTGTTAAAAAAATTTAACTTTTTTAGAAAAAATAATTTTCACGAAAAGGTACTTGTTTTTAAGAAAATATACTTTTTAAAGAAATAGTACTTTTTAAGAAAATGTACTTTTTTAAGAGAATATACTTTTTAAGTAAGGATACATTTAATGAAAAAATTTTTTTTAGAAAAGGCATTTTTTAAGAATACTTCCTTTTTAAGAAAATTTACTGTTTATTAAAGAAAAATATATTTTTTAATTTTTTTGGAAACCGTGTTTTCTTGACAAAATTTATTTTTTAAGAAAAAGTACTTTTTTAAAAAAGGTACTTTTTAGGAAAGTTAATTTTTTTTAACAGAATTTAATTTTATAAGAAAAAGTACTTTTTTAAAGAAAATTTACTTTTTTAATCAAATGTGCTTTTTGGGAAAACTTACTTTTCTTTTTAAGAAAATGTGTTTATTAAGAAAAGCTTCTTTTAAAGAAAATTTACTGTTTATTAAAGAAAAATATTTTTTTTTATTTCTTTTACTTTTTCTAAAAAAGTACTTTTTAGAAAAGGTAATTTTTTTTAACAGAATTTAATTTTATAAGAAAAAGTACTTTTTTAAAGAAAATTTACTTTTTTAATCAAATGAATTTATTACGAAAACCTCCTTTTTGAGAAAGGTAATTTTTTAAGAAAAAGTACTTTTCAAAATAAGGTCCTATTGTAAGAAACTGTACGTTTCAAGAAAGAATTTTTTGTAAAAAAAGTTGCCTTTTAATATAGGGAACTTTTAAAAGAAAAGGTAGTGCTCTAATGGAATGTAATTTTTTTTATGAAAAAGTACCTTTTGAAGAAAAGGTTATTTTTGAGGAAAATTTACTTTTTTCAAGAACATTTTTTTAATGAAAATGTACTTTTTTAAGAAAATTTTCTTTTTTAAAAACAGGTAACTAGAGATAGTTCTACTTTTTTAAGAAAATTTACTTCTTGTATCAAAATGTATTTATTAAGAAAATATGCTTTTTAAGAAAAGGTTCTGTTTAAGATAAGGTGCTCTTTACAGCAAGGGTACCTTTTTGGAAATAGTTACTTAATTTGAAAGGTGTTTTTGTTATGAAAAGGTACTTTTTAAAGAAAATTTACTTATTTGAGAAACAGTTTTTTTTATTAAAATGTATTTTGTTAAAAAAGGTAATTTTTAATTAAAATGTGAGAGAAATTTAACTTATTAAAAATAATATTATTATGTATGGCCATGTAAAAATTATGCGATATTGGTTGCTCTTGATAATCTATATGAATTATAGTTTAATCATATTAAATATTAATGATTCGTTGTTACATATTTTTTGAGTCAGTGATGATGATAATCTATAATATAAATAGGCTGGGCGATTTCTTGTGACTGATGTTTTGTTCTACCGTTTTCTCCCGATTTTGACCAAACGTATATTATTTGAATGGTATTTCTTTTTTCCCGATTTGCAGATTTACAGATTTTTTAATTTTTTTCTTTATTTTGGGTAAATTACATTTAAAGGTGCTACTAACACATACATAAAATTATACAATGCTATGTGTGTGTTTATTAAATTTGTTAATGTGTTTGTAATAAAAATGAGTTTGGTTTTTGTGTTGATTTGTGAATTAGACATAATTGATAAGCATACTTTTAGGGTCTTTATTTAATGAAAAAATAAAATTTCCTAGAATTTGCGCTCCAATTTCGAGGGCCGGAATCTACTAGTTATATATTAAGATACAAAGCTAAACGTCGTGCTGTTACGAGTGTATAAAAAACAAATAAGGATAAAAGATTTTTGGAACGAAAATTATATATATGCGATTATTTTGACCGTAATTGTTGTTATTGAGAAGTTTGTAGAAAATACGCTTCCTTAAACGCAGTTTAGCTGTACTTCTATATACGTTTTTTTTTTCAATAAAATTTAACATACAGGCAGACCTCATTTCGATATAATATCGGGGAATACACTAAGGCTTCGCTTTGCGTCGTTTCGTTTTGCGTATTTTCGAAGTTGCTTACTTACTAAATGAAGACTTATTTTCGCTTTGAGTCGAGTTGCGTCGTATTTTATTGTTAAATGAAATTTTTGGGAATGTTTCTTAGTTTCTGCAGCATTGTTTGTAAAAATTATAGTATTACCAAAAAAAAAAATAAAATTACTTTGGAAATGAAATTGGATATCTTACGACGATTTGATAAAGGATAAAAGGCTGTGGCCATAGCAAAAGCGCTTGATCTGGATGCAACAACCATCAGAACTATTCAAATTGGAGATAGAGATAAAACAAAAGAGGTTGTCAAATCTGTAACATTTTTAGATTCCAGGACGATGACTCATATAAGCAGTGGCTTCATGATAAAAATTAAGTCCTTATTTTCTATTTGGATTCAAAATTAAGTTGCACAGAAAATTCCTATAAGCAAAATGGTAATCCGGGCAAAAGAAAAAAGCTTTTTTTGAAGATACAAAAAAAATATATGGCTAGTGATGTCACAGGTGGTAGTTCTACTGACAAAGAGGTAAATTTTGAAGCTAGACACTGCTGGTTTGAGAGGTTCAATACTCGCACATATATACACAGCATTTTTCTCAAAGGTGAAGCAGCCAGCGCAGATATTCTCCCAACAAAGTTAAAAGCGACTGTTCACGATGGTGGCTACACACTGGCCTGTTTTGGAAAAGTCTACAAAAAAAAAAAAAAAAAATTCAAATCGCAAACTGAAAAATCTGCATCAGGATTTAAAGCCAGTAAAGATAGGTTGACTTTTCTTCTAGGTGACAACGCAAATGATGGTTTTAAGTTTTAGCCGTTACTTATTTACCAATCAGAAATTCCTAGAGCTCTGAAGGGCTGTTCATAAGATCGACTTTCTGTCCACTGACGAGCCAATAAAAAAGTCTGGATGACGGCATTATTATTTAAAGACTTGGTTTAATTTTGTGCTATTCCAGAAATTAGGGCTTATTGCAATAAGAAAACTTAGACAACAAGGGTCTAGTTTTAGTAGATCATGCTCCTGATAACCCAGTTTATATTGATGATTTATCAGAAAATGTAAAAATTTGTGTTTTTACCACCGAACACCAAATCCGTGATACATGTATTACATCCAAAGAACTTTTAAGCTGCTTCTATGTGAAACTGATGACCCAAGAAACCTGCAATACAAGAATTTTGGCAAAAATTTAATTGTTTGAATGTAATAAAAATTATTTCGTATTCTTAGGAGGAGGTTAAACCATTATAACAAGAGTTTTAGTCGACGGCCGGGGTAGTTCGGTCGTCTCCAGGGTCAGCGTAAGGACCCTTAAACCTTATGCAATAAAACACGATAGCCTTTCAGTTACAATGTAATTTATTAAGTGCTAATTTGTGTATATATATAGGTTCACCTGTATCTATATATGTATGAAGACGCGACTGACAACAGTTCTGCTTTCGTATTATCGGGAGGTCGGCTATGCTAACCGGTAGCTGGTGACTTGAGTATACTGGTCGGCAGATGGCGGCGCAGTGGTTGACTCGGTTGACAGGTGGCGCGATTACTGGCCGGCAGGTGATGGCGTAGTGGTTGACTCGGGTTCGTCGAGCGACAGGCGTTACGACTACTGGCTGACGGATGGCAGCGTAGTGGTATGCTGGAGTGCGTCGGTCGACGGGCGGTGCGACTACTGGCCAACAGGTGGCGGCGTGATCGGTCGTATGATGGCTTGGATGCGCCGATTGCTGATTTCGGCGCTGAGTTGCTACTGGCAGACAGATGGCGGCACCGTGAGTGGCGTGGATGTGCCGGCTGATGGTAGCAGGAGTGCGGTGATACTGGTCGACAGATGGCGGCACAGTAGGTGGCCTGGCACGACTATGCTAGCAGGCAGGTGGCGGCACAGCGGATGGCTTAGATGCGCCGATTGATGATTTCGGCGTTGCGTTGCTACTGGCAGACAGATGGCGGCACAGTAGATGCTTTGGTGCGCCGGCTGATGGTATTGGTAGTGCGGCGACACTGGCAGGCAGATGACGGCACCGTAGGTGGCGTGGATGTGCCGGCTGATGATATCAGGAATGCGGTGATACTGGTCGACAGATGGCGGCACAGTAGGTGTCTTGGCACGACTATGCTAGCAGTCAGATGTCGGCACAGTAGATGGCCTGGCACGACTATGCTAGCAGGCAGATGGCAGCACAGTAGATGGCTTAGATGTGCCGATTGATGATTTCGGCGTTGCGTTGATACTGGCAGACAGATGGCGGCTCAGTAGGTGGCTTTGGTGCGCCGGCTGATGGTATTGGCAGTGCGATGACACAGGCAGGCAGATGGCAGCACCGTGGGTGGCGTGGATGTGCCGGCTGATGATATCAGGAGTGCGGTGATACTGGTCGACAGATGGCGGCACAGTAGGTGGCCTGACACGACTATGCTAGCAGGCAGATGGCGGCACAGTAGATGGCTTAGATGCGCCGCTTGATGATTTCGGTGTTGTGTTGACACTGGCAGACAGGTGGCGGCACAGTAGGTGGCGTGGCTCGGGCGTACAGGTAGTCGATGGCGCGACCGGTCGGGAGAGCGTCAGCAGCCTGCAGAAGGCGGTAGTGCGACTAGAGTTGCTGTCGTGAGCTGCGCTGTGTCTTGGCCACCTGTAATGATAAGAGCGGGGTTAGTCGGGAGCAGTCAGCACAGGCCGCTGGATTTGAGAGCAGTCAGCCGTTAAGCCGCTGGATTATCGGGAGCAGTCAGCCGTGAAGCCGCTGGATTATCGGGAGCAGTCAGCCGTTAAGCCGCTGGATTATCGGGAGCAGTCAGCCGTTAAGCCGCTGGATTATCGGGAGCAGTCAGCCGTGAAGCCGCTGGATTATCGGGAGCAGTCAGCCGTTAAGCCGCTGGATTATCGGGAGCAGTCAGCCGTTAAGCCGCTGGATTATCGGGAGCAGTCAGCCGTTAAGCCGCTGGATTATCGGGAGCAGTCAGCCGTTAAGCCGCTGGATTATCGGGAGCAGTCAGCCGTTAAGCCGCTGGATTATCGGGAGCAGTCAGCCGTTAAGCCGCTGGATTATCGGGAGCAGTCAGCCGTGAAGCCGCTGGATTATCGGGAGCAGTCAGCCGTTAAGCCGCTGGATTATCGGGAGCAGTCAGCCGTGAAGCCGCTGGATTATCGGGAGCAGTCAGCCGTTAAGCCGCTGGATTAATATGGATGACAACCGGTACCGATCGTCTTTAAAAAGTTGGAAATATCTTTTAGTAAGATATACCGTTCAGCTTTAGCGCCGAAAACTCAATCCCCATCCTCAGACCAACCTTGCTTTCTTATGTATATAATTTCATATACCAAGTGAGAATTAAAAAATATCATTTGCTTTAGCCACTTAATAACTATTTTTAGCAGGCAGAAGTGTGGCTTGTTTTGTTCATGTTTGGTTGATTGTATTAAAATGATGTGTGGCTGGTCTGTTGTTCATGTTTGGTTGAATGTGTATGCTTTACTGTTGTGACGTAGATGTTTACTAAATGAGAAATGATGTGTGGCTTGGTGTTATTGATGTTTAGTTGATTGTGTATTTATTATTGCTTTTACTAGAAGCTTGGTTTGGTTGATGGTGGCTTTTATGTGCAACGCAATTTGCGTTGTTACATCCCCCCCCTACTTCGGGGAGCGATGCTCCGTTAGTGAAGATGTTGGTTTTTGCGGTGGGCGAGTTTTTGGTCCTGGGACCTGCACTACCAAAAGTTGAATTTTGGTAACTTTTACCTTTTCAGAAGAAAAGGCTCGGCTTAAAATAAATTTTTTTTTTTTTTTTTTTTTTTTTTTTTTAATTTTTTTTTTTTTTTTATATATATATTTTTTTTTTTTTTTTTTTTTTTTTATTATTTTTTTTTTTTTTAATAATTTTTTTTTTTGATATAATTTTTATTTTTTTTTTTTTTAAATTTTTTTTTCCTCTTTTTTTTTTTTCTAATTAATTTATTTTATTTATTTCTTTTCATTTTTTTTTTTACGTTGTTCTCCAAATTGGTGAGTGCGCTCATTTTTACGGTACCATATCTAGCACCTGAGAGTGTCCCCGACACTCTAATTTTTCCACGGTTCGGTTTAGCATTTTGAGCTTGACATGCGGTTCATTCGGTCGTTCAATTTTGAATTGGCGAGGCTTGTTGAATCGCTCGGGTTTTCTTATTCGGACCCCTTTGAATAAACATGTGGAACTGTAGTGGGGCTCAGGGCGATCACGTAGTCTGTGTGGCTTAACTTTAGGTTGTGGCGCTGATATAGGTGCTGGAGAAGGAATAGGTGGTGGTGATAAGGGTAGGTCTGCTACTACTGGTGGGGATTGCGTGGCCGCCTCTGCGCGGTTACCATTACCTCCGTTGGGCGAAATTACCCGAGGGTTGGTAGCCGGGTCCACCGGTACTTGCCTCTTTTCATGGGCGACCGCCGGGGTTTGGGAGATTCGAACCCTTCGTCTGTACGATAGTGGTGGTGGCCTTACGTTACTGGTGGTGTCTTCAACTGGTGGCGGATACGGGATCTGGCGACCTATTGTCGCTAGCCGCATATGCTGTGCGACTTTTCGGTTCACCTTTTTAGTGACATTTGAATGTTTCATCGGGTGCATGGGTCCTTTGAGGGAATGGGAGGTGTGTTTATTTGGGTTTGGCAGGGGGTTACCGTCTAAAATTATCTCCAAATTGAATGAACGGAGGAAGTCCATACCCAGTATCATGGGTTCGGCTAGCGTGGGTATTACCGATGTCATCAGGGTAACCTTCCTGGCGTTATACTCGATTTGCACGGTATAGGCGTTTAGGCGGGCTACTAGGGACTGGTCGGCCATTTGGACACTTCCGCGGCTATTTGTTCGTGGCACGTTCAGCCTTTCTAGCTGTTCCCCAATAGTTTTGCTGATGAAGGTGCAGGAGGAACCTGTGTCAACGAGCGCTTGCATCGTGTACCCTTGCAGCTTTACTTGTAGATAGAATCGGCTGTCCTGTTCTGGGGGGGAAACGGTGTTAGGTTTTGGTTGTTGCTTCTGGCAATGGCAGTCCCGGGTGAGAGTGCCATCCTGCCCGCAATACGAGCAAAACCTTCTGGGATGGTTTGGGCAGTCCCCGCGTTTGTGCCCCTGCGCCTTGCACTGCCAACACCGGTCCCAGCGATGATATTGCCCCTCGACGACCATGTGGGAGGTCGGTGGCCGTTCTTCTTTTTTCAGGGACTCGTATTCGTCTGTTAAGGCAATCAGTTCATCGAGGGTTGCGAAGTCGTTGCGCCGTACATAATGCCGGTATTCGGTGCAGAGGCCATCATATATTCGGTCCAGATGATTGACTGTCCGCAGCTGTGGGTGTTGTCGGGCGAGCGTTAGCATGCTCAATATGAAATCTTTTGCCCTCTCGCGGTTGGTCTGCCTTCGATTATAAAAAGATTGTTCGAGGTGCGCTAGATGCCGTCTCGGCAGGAAGAATTTCTCTGCCTCATTTCTAAATTCGGCCCATGTTGTTATATGGCAACGCTTAACACGGTACCACTTGAGGGCGTTGCCATTAAGGACCACCAACAGAGATGGTAGTAGCCTGTCCAGTGCAATCTGGTAACATTCTGCTAGCTCCTCGAATCTCTCGAGAAAATCTACCAGTTCATTATCGTTGCCGCCATACTTGAGGTCCCAGCGTTGAACAGTGGCCATTATTTCACTATCCGAAATTTCAGACCTCCGCGGGTTTTTTTACCTCGGGTGGGGGCTTAGTGCTGCGGGACGGAACTGGTATGTTGGTGGCCTCCTCGTGGATTATTCTGTTCTCTTCTGACCTTACCTCCTCTTCTAGGTCTTTCAGTATGTTCTCGGTGGATGGTCGTAGTCTTTTCGCGCGTATATAGTCGACAAGCCTTCTCCGTAGGTGTTCCACCGTGAAGCCGGCACTGTCTATGCCGCATTTTCTACAATGTTCGATGAGCTGTTCTTTTCGCAGTAGATGGACCCAGCCGTGTGTATCGGTAGTTAGGTGATTGTTAGTTGAGAACTCTGGGGTGTTGTCAGGTTGTCTTGCACCCAATTCGGTCTCGTTGGCGGTTTTATCGGATTTTCCGCATTCCGTTTTCGAATTGGGTCCCTGCTCGGGCGCCATTTATAACAAGAGTTTTAGTCGACGGCCGGGGTAGTTCGGTCGTCTCCAGGGTCAGCGTAAGGACCCTTAAACCTTATGCAATAAAACACGATAGCCTTTCAGTTACAATGTAATTTATTAAGTGCTAATTTGTGTATATATATAGGTTCACCTGTATCTATATATGTATGAAGACGCGACTGACAACAGTTCTGCTTTCGTATTATCGGGAGGTCGGCTATGCTAGCCGGTAGCTGGTGACTTGAGTATACTGGTCGGCAGATGGCGGCGCAGTGGTTGACTCGGTTGACAGGTGGCGCGATTACTGGCCGGCAGGTGATGGCGTAGTGGTTGACTCGGGTTCGTCGAGCGACAGGCGTTACGACTACTGGCTGACGGATGGCAGCGTAGTGGTATGCTGGAGTGCGTCGGTCGACGGGCGGTGCGACTACTGGCCAACAGGTGGCGGCGTGATCGGTCGTATGATGGCTTGGATGCGCCGATTGCTGATTTCGGCGCTGAGTTGCTACTGGCAGACAGATGGCGGCACCGTGAGTGGCGTGGATGTGCCGGCTGATGGTAGCAGGAGTGCGGTGATACTGGTCGACAGATGGCGGCACAGTAGGTGGCCTGGCACGACTATGCTAGCAGGCAGGTGGCGGCACAGCGGATGGCTTAGATGCGCCGATTGATGATTTCGGCGTTGCGTTGCTACTGGCAGACAGATGGCGGCACAGTAGATGCTTTGGTGCGCCGGCTGATGGTATTGGTAGTGCGGCGACACTGGCAGGCAGATGACGGCACCGTAGGTGGCGTGGATGTGCCGGCTGATGATATCAGGAATGCGGTGATACTGGTCGACAGATGGCGGCACAGTAGGTGTCTTGGCACGACTATGCTAGCAGTCAGATGTCGGCACAGTAGATGGCCTGGCACGACTATGCTAGCAGGCAGATGGCAGCACAGTAGATGGCTTAATGTGCCGATTGATGATTTCGGCGTTGCGTTGATACTGGCAGACAGATGGCGGCTCAGTAGGTGGCTTTGGTGCGCCGGCTGATGGTATTGGCAGTGCGATGACACAGGCAGGCAGATGGCAGCACCGTGGGTGGCGTGGATGTGCCGGCTGATGATATCAGGAGTGCGGTGATACTGGTCGACAGATGGCGGCACAGTAGGTGGCCTGACACGACTATGCTAGCAGGCAGATGGCGGCACAGTAGATGGCTTAGATGCGCCGCTTGATGATTTCGGTGTTGTGTTGACACTGGCAGACAGGTGGCGGCACAGTAGGTGGCGTGGCTCGGGCGTACAGGTAGTCGATGGCGCGACCGGTCGGGAGAGCGTCAGCAGCCTGCAGAAGGCGGTAGTGCGACTAGAGTTGCTGTCGTGAGCTGCGCTGTGTCTTGGCCACCTGTAATGATAAGAGCGGGGTTAGTCGGGAGCAGTCAGCACAGGCCGCTGGATTTGAGAGCAGTCAGCCGTTAAGCCGCTGGATTATCGGGAGCAGTCAGCCGTGAAGCCGCTGGATTATCGGGAGCAGTCAGCCGTTAAGCCGCTGGATTATCGGGAGCAGTCAGCCGTTAAGCCGCTGGATTATCGGGAGCAGTCAGCCGTGAAGCCGCTGGATTATCGGGAGCAGTCAGCCGTTAAGCCGCTGGATTATCGGGAGCAGTCAGCCGTTAAGCCGCTGGATTATCGGGAGCAGTCAGCCGTTAAGCCGCTGGATTATCGGGAGCAGTCAGCCGTTAAGCCGCTGGATTATCGGGAGCAGTCAGCCGTTAAGCCGCTGGATTATCGGGAGCAGTCAGCCGTTAAGCTGCTGGATTATCGGGAGCAGTCAGCCGTGAAGCCGCTGGATTATCGGGAGCAGTCAGCCGTTAAGCCGCTGGATTATCGGGAGCAGTCAGCCGTGAAGCCGCTGGATTATCGGGAGCAGTCAGCCGTTAAGCCGCTGGATTAATATGGATGACAACCGGTACCGATCGTCTTTAAAAAGTTGGAAATATCTTTTAGTAAGATATACCGTTCAGCTTTAGCGCCGAAAACTCAATCCCCATCCTCAGACCAACCTTGCTTTCTTATGTATATAATTTCATATACCAAGTGAGAATTAAAAAATATCATTTGCTTTAGCCACTTAATAACTATTTTTAGCAGGCAGAAGTGTGGCTTGTTTTGTTCATGTTTGGTTGATTGTATTAAAATGATGTGTGGCTGGTCTGTTGTTCATGTTTGGTTGAATGTGTATGCTTTACTGTTGTGACGTAGATGTTTACTAAATGAGAAATGATGTGTGGCTTGGTGTTATTGATGTTTAGTTGATTGTGTATTTATTATTGCTTTTACTAGAAGCTTGGTTTGGTTGATGGTGGCTTTTATGTGCAACGCAATTTGCGTTGTTACACCATTTTGAATGAATGATGCTTGGCGCAAAATATGGCCAGAATGTGTGCACAAGAAAAAAGGAGAAAGTTAAATTTTTTTAGTTGATGTTTGTCAAGAAATCGCTAACTTGGCAGCAAGAGAGTCTAATTTTGGAGGGATCGATGAGACTGACATAGATGAGATGCTTCACATATTCAAGAAATGTCTAACGATGAATGAATTTAACTGGATTTGGAAATTTCTGATGAAGAAGACAGCTCAGTAGAGCGAAAGCCATGAGCTTAATTGATGAAGCCATAGAAATTTTTTCAAAAAATTATCCTGGCAACGAAAGAAGCTCAAAAGTATCTCGTGCGCTAGCAACAGATATCAATTGTTACAAGAAGCTTTACCTAGAAATAAAGCAAAATGCATTTCAGCAAACTTTGGGCAATTTTTTCAGCGATTCCAATGGCTATAAGCAGCTCATTTACAGGGTCCGAATAATTTTTTTTTACTAATTATTTATTCATTTATATTTTTATTTTTTTAAATTGAATTTCTACTGTTTTTAAAGTTTCTTCTTTTTTTTAACATTTAAGAACAAAAAAAAAAGATATATTTTATATTGTGCAAAATCGTAATTCTCTTTGCTTCGTTTCATTTGGCGTCACGTTATTATCAAACGTATCCACGACGCAAATCGAGTTCTTAGTGTAAATTGGTTGTTTTTTAATTTTATAAAACGATTATTCAAACAATTCACAAACAATCAAGTTTCTGTCATAATACTGTATAACTATGTATTTCAAAAAATAATTTGTAATAAAAATATCACAATTAACGTATATTTCCTTCTACGTTACTTTTCCCGGAATGCATCCTCGACGTGTTACGAGTTTTACCTGTATTTGAAAATAGAAAATATTTTCTTCCCAATATTATGTTTAACTTTCAAATAATTTTTACATCAAACATTTAAAATTTCAAACCAAGAATATTTTCTCTTATCCCTTAAATGTTTTAGAATATTTAATTAATTTAATCAATAAATAAATATATTTTATTCTCAAATATTTGTTGAGAAATTTTTAATGCAAAAATGTATGTATATTTTTCTGCATTAAAATTTTTCTAATAATCAAATACATCTCAGCATAATATTTTATACCTTGGAAAAATACTATCTCTAAAAAATGTATGCTTCCACCAAAACTTATTTCTTTTTTTTCAACCTTTTAAAAAAATATTTTTAAATCAAACAAATTTTTTAATAATTTTTCATATAAAATATTATTTTAACCGAAATTTGAAAAAATTTTAAAGTAACGAAAAAATTATTTTTTAGATCAAGAAGTTTTTTAACAGAAAAAAATTTGACCTTAAAATAAGAAATAAATAAAAAAATTCCTCCACGTTTTTCTCCTATTACAAATATATTTTTTGTTCAAAATGTTATTCCGTCACAAATATGACGATTAGATAAACTATTAGTAAAAATAACGACTCGGGTGCCTAAAATTCGGCTATATATATATATACAATGAAATTTAATGAATTTTATTTAAAAATTCGCAATTTATTGAATTAAATATTCATAATTTTTTATAATATATAGATTTAAAAAAAAACTTATGAAAAAATTTAATAAAAAATAAAATTTCTTAGAATTTGCACTTTAATTTCGAGGGCTGTTAAATTAGTGATATACTTCGCCAACATTTTAGATGATAGTTCTGGCAGTTCTTACAGCTTTGTTAAACAATGATTTTCTTTACTTTCTTTTTTTGTGGCCCTATGCTCCTCATAGGAGTGACAGGATTTAATATATATATAATATAACATATATAATTTTCTTTCAAGGATTATTGTAGATTTTCAAATGGATTTTTACGGTTACGCTTTATAGTATTTTCCTTAAAATATTTTTCGTTTTAGTTATTTATGAATGTGAATTCATAATGCATCCCTAAGGCTGAAACTTTCGCATGAACTGCACTGGTGGTTAGCATGAAACTTTACAAGTAAACATGTAACAATCAATGCACAATAAGAGACATTTGAGTGCCCTATATGCAAACAATACAGACTGTTGTTGATTACCTCTAGAAATATCGAAACAACATTTAGAAACCTTTTTTCTTACTAAGAATTTTGAATTTAAAAATAAAATTAAAATTATTTTAATCCGCATTTGTCTAATAAAAACCTATATAATAAAGTGTAGCCTATCAAAAGACTCATACAAGCGCAGCATAATTTTTCTAAAAATTTCTTAGTTTCGCCAACTAACAAAACTTTTAAACCAACACGTTTTAGTTACACTACTTGTATGAGTGAATTTCCTTCCAAAGCAGCCTCAAAATATTAAGTGCTCTCTACTTAAATTACTTGAAACAATAAAGTTTCGTCGAAAGTAATGAAAAAAAGCCCCACTATATCGCAAATAAACAATTTTCTTAGAAAGTTTCTAAATCACTGAGTTGAAAAGAATACAAAATGAAAAAAAAAATACAAAATAAATTTATGAAATTAAAAACTTGATTTAGGAAATACAAATAATTAAAATTTGTTCAAACATTGTGAACAGGAAACGTTGCTGTGGCATTACAATTACAACTCAACAACAAAGAAGCAATTAACTGAAGAAACCTATCAAATGTTGTGTAAAGGTTAATCGTATCAATGATTTGTGACATGTGTTTTCACGCTAAAACAATAATGCATGAAATTCTAAACAAAAAAACCAACAAATAACTAAAATTAAAACCCCCAGCAAGATATTAAATTACAATTACATACAATATCAGTTTTAAAAACATGACCTTTAATATGCTACAATTTAAATGTACACACATACTCCAACACCAATACATATGCAAATATAATTTACCAAAGTTTCTTTAGATATAAAGGGAAGGCAACCTAGAACAAAATATAAAATAATAAATATTTTTTTTTTTTAATATTAAATATTTTAAAAGCAGTTATTACACTATAAAAATTGCTTACCTAAGTTTAAAACCGAAATTGGTTTTCGAATTAATAATTCCATATAAATTCACTGGTCTGAAAAGTGTCAAGATGTATAAAAATATACGTTTCTTACTACTTCTTCGAAGGACAAAAATCATGTGGGTCCGTTCGCACGGGAGATGTGTAAACATCTAGTAATTAAAGATTTTTTTTATAGCACTTTCTTAAAATCAAACAGAAAGCGTATCACTTATAGCAATCAACTGCAGGGGCCCAGTTAATATAAAAATATTTATAATTATTTATTATTTTAACCGGTTAATTTTTAATTTTTCGTTTTTATACCCAATACCACTATGTGGTTTGGGTATAATGACTTTGTGCTGCTGTTTGTAACAACCAAAATATTTGACCTACACCCATCTTTAATTATACCGATCGAATCAGCATCACTATCTGATTCGATTTAACGATGTCCGTCCGTCCATCCGTCCGTCCATCCATGTAAAGTTTGTAATCAAACTGCAGGTCGCAAATATGAGTATATTTCGATGAAATTTGGTATTTAATCTTTTGCCGGCCATGGGATGAAAGCTGTTGAAATTGGTGAGAATCGGTCCATGTTCAGACCTAGCCCCCATACAAATGACCCCTATGAAATCAACATATATTGCCATAAGATCCAAATTATCATACAAATCTTAGTCAAATTGGGTTTGTATGTATATATTACATCCATTAATCAGTAGTCAAAAAATGATCCCTATTGTACAATTCTTAGTAATAGGCCCCATAAAGAGCTGCTTCCCGATCTTCAGTTAAATCTATCAAAAAACAAAAATATTGCACTGATTCTTCTCAAGTTTTGTTTGTATATATTTTTGCAAAATACAAGAGACTTTACCTAACATGGTCAGGATCGGTCCATTTTTGGGCCTAGTCCCCATATAGATATAGCATCCGATATAAAATTTTTCATATTTGCAGCCGAAAAAATTAATAAAAATCCCACTCAAATTTGGTTTATGCTTATTTTCTATATCCAGTTAGTTGGGCCTGAGAGATAGGGTCTCTAAACGCATGGTATAGGGTATCGTATAGTCGGTCTAGACCGACTATAACTTTCTTACTTTTTTATTTTTTATTTTTAATTTTTCCTTTTTCATTTTTCATTTTTAATTTTTTTTTAATTTTTAATTTTTTATTTTTTATTTTTCATTCTTTAATTTTAATTTTTTAATTTTTAATTTTTTTCACTTTTCATTTTTTTTTTTCATTTTTAATTTTTTTTCTTCATTTTACATTTTTAATTTTTTATTTTTCAATTTTCATTTTTTATTTTCATTTTTTATATTTAATGTTTAATTTTTCATTTTTTATTTTTCATTTTTCATTTTTAATTTTTCATTTTTAATTTCAGTTTTTCATTTTCCATTTCTTATTTTTTATGTTTCATTTTTTATTTTTCATTTTTATTTTTAATTTTGTAGTTTTAATTTTTTTTTTATTCATTTCTTATATTTTATTTTTCATTTTTCCTTTTTATTTTTTTTTTAATTTTTAATTTTTTATTTTTCGATTTTCAATTTTCATTTTTTATTTTTAATTTTTTTATTTTTAATTTTTCATTATTCATTTTTCATTATTCATTATTCATTTTTCATTTTCCATTTTTCATATTTCATTTTTCATTTTTCATTTTTCATTTTTCATTATTCATTTTTAATTTTTCGTTTTTCATTTTTCATTTATCATTTTTTATTTTTCATTTTTATTTTACATGTTTCATTTTTTATTTTTAATTTTTTATTTTTCATATTTCATTTTTTATTTTCCGTTTTGAATTTTTCGTTTTTCATTTTTAATTTTTCGTTTTTCATTTTTCATTATTCATTTTTAATTTTTCGTTTTTCATTTATCATTTTTCATTTTTCATTTTTAATTTTTATTTTAAATTTTTTATTTTTCATTTTTTATTTTTTATTTTTCATTTTTAATTTTTCATTATTCATTATTCATTTTTAATTTTTAATTTTTCATTTTTCATTTTTCATTATTCATTTTTAATTTTTCGTTTTTCATTTTTCATTTATCATTTTTTATTTTTCATTTTTATTTTACATGTTTCATTTTTTATTTTTAATTTTTTATTTTTCATTTTTCATTTTTCATTTTTAATTTTTAATTTTTAATTTTTAATTTTTTATTTTTCGTTTTTAATTTTTCGTTTTTCATTTTTAATTTTTCGTTTTTCATTTTTCATTATTCATTTTTAATTTTTGGTTTTTTATTTATCATTTTTCATTTTTCATTTTTAATTTTTCATTTTTTATTTTAAATTTTTTATTTTTCATTTTTTATTTTTATTTTTCATTTTTCATTTTTAATTTTTCATTATTCATTTTTAATTTTTAATTTTTCATTTTTTTTTTCTCATTTTTCATCTTTCATTTTTTATTTTTAATTTTTTTTTCATTTTTTATTTTTCATTTTTAATTTTCAAACAGGTTATCATAATATCATAATCTTTTCGCCAATACAATCACATTTTGCCTTACGACTCACACGTTACGCTTACATGTTACGCTGTTTTTGAAATTTACCCCCCTGCGCGTATATATGTTTACACATCAAAAATTTCTTGTAACTTTCTCTAGTCAGTAGGAGACTTTAAAAAGTGCTTGATTATAAAAATTAATGAAGATTACCGTAAGTTACCAGCTCTAACGGGAGCTGTTTAATATATTTCGTTAATATAGTGGATTTAAGTGTTATTAAGGATACTGAACTCGGTTTAAAATATTCCATATTATAACTTTTTATTAAGTAGTTTTTAAAAAATCCTTTAAGTGGGTACGATTTGTTTTTGCTTTAAAACAACTCTCAGAGGACATCTCCCCTAAATGCAGTTTATAATGTTGAGAAAAAAGCCCATCCAATATTTTTAATACATTTCGCAAACAGTTTTGATTAGCAACTTTTTAAAATTAATTACAATAATTTGTAGTATAATTTAATAGCAATTTTGGGGAGTGAGAAATTCCACGTCAGAATGAAAGTATCAGGCCAGTGTAGTAAAACTTCAAAAGAGTTTAGCGTTCTCAGGCAAAACTTTTTTATTAGCTTTTATATTCTTTTCCTATCTTTATGTTTGCTTGCTTAGTTTTTCAGTTACCACCAGGAACCATTGAGGAATTTTCATTTCATTCTGTAGCAAATAACTCTAGCCAATCATGTTCTGCTAATTTTATTGAATGAAATCTTTAGAAAAATTGAATTTTTTACTCTATTTTTAATCAATTTTTGAATAACACAGCATATTCAGGGCGTGTGATTATTATTTATTAGTAGATTAGAAGAGATGTATACGTATGGGTGATATTTTTAATATTAAATCAAACATACATCAGTAATTTGGCTACAATTTTGCAATTTTGCCGAAGAATGAAATGAGAAAAGGTTTTCCTGAGAACACCAAACTGTTTCTAGGTTTTTGCTATACAGGCCTAGTACTTTCACCATAGGATAGAACTTCTCACCCTCCAGATATTGACCCCGAAAATGTACCACAGTGTAACTAAAAAAGATTTTTTTTCATAGATTTAATTCACATTAAAGAAATAAAATAATGTTATCTCAAAACATTACTTTTTCGTATAGAATTACTATAACTGAACTTGGTACCCAGCAAAAATGGGCATCCAAAGAAATAAAACATAAGTCATTCTTGTAACTGGATGTTATGAAAATTTGTATCAGAAGCAATTAATTTAACATAGGCTTGCCATAGTTTCAAAGTTGTAACTAATGCTTAGGAACTAATAATGAATCACTTCTTCTGAAAGTATGTTATTCAGACCCATTTTATTGAGTTATTTGAGAGTTTTTTTTATATAATTCATATTTTCAGTGTTCAATGTAAATGTAACCCTTGTCGTCTAACATAACTAATTATTATATAAATATCAGTTCCTATTGCTTTAATATCAACTAGAAAATTCCAGCCCTCGAAAATCGAGTGCAAATTCTAGAAAACTTTATTTTTCATTTAATAAAATAATTTCCAAAATAACTTTTCAACTCAACACAATTATTATTGTGAATGAAGATAACACATTTTTTTTTTTGCAAACACATTAACAATTTTAATAAACACACACACACATAGCATTGTATAATTTTATGTACGCGTTAGTAGCAACTTTAAATGAGCATAACTCCAAAAAAAAAATTTAAAAAGAAATACATTTCAAATAAGATACGTTTGGCCAAATTCAGGTGAAAACTGTAGAAGAAATCATTGGTCACAAAAAATCGCCTTACCTATTAATATTAGAGATTATCATATTGCGAACAAAAATTCTATACCTTAATGATTTGAGTTAAAATATAATCAAGCTCAATATCAAATGTTTTTAGTTTAAATAAAACGAAAAGCCTTACCAAATTTGTTTACGGGCCAGTCACCATGCTCTGGTTGACATTTGAAACGCAAAATGTGATTTTATATTATACCAAGCATCCATTTTCCCTCCGATTATAACTTTAATATATTTTTTAGGCAACAATTGGTGCTTTTTTTTTAAATTAAATTTTTTCAGAAAAGCTACTTTTTAAGAAAAGGTACTTTTTTAAGAAAATTTACTTTTCTAAGATAAGGTACATTTAAAATAAATTATTTTTGAAGAAAATTTACTTTTTTGGAAAAGGTACTTTCTTAAGGAAAGTTACTTTCTTTACTTCACTTTTTTAACAAAAGGCACTTTCATAAGAAAAGGTACTTTTTTAAGAAAAGGTACGTTTTTAAGAAAAGGTACTTTTTAAGAAAAGGTACTTTTTAAGAAAAGGTACTTTTTAAGAAAAGGTACTTTTCAAGAAAAGGTACTTTTTAAGAAAAGGTACTTTTTAGGAAAAAGTACTCTCTAAAAATGGTACTTTTTCAGAAAATATGTTTTAAAAAAGGTACTTTTTAAGAAAATTTATTTTTTTTAAGAAAAATTTACTTTTTTAAGAAAATGTACTTTAACAAAAGGTAGCTTTTTAATAAAGGATACTTTTTTGTAAAAGGTCTATTTTTAAGAAAAGGTAGTTTTTAACAAAGACTGCTTTTTAAGAAAAGGTACTTTTTTAAAAATATTTAGCTTTTTAAGAAAAGTTACTTCTTTGAGAAAAGATACTTTTTTTAAGAAAATGTACTTATTTCAGAAAATGTAATTTTTTGTTAAGAAAAGATACTTTTTAAAAAAGGTACTCTTTAAAAAAGTACTTTTTTAAGAACATGTACTTTATAAGAAAATATTTTTTTAAAGAAAAGCTACTTTTTAAGAAAAGTTATTTTTTAAGAAAAGGTACTTTTTTAAGAAAAGGTACTTTTTTAAGAAAAACTACTTTTTTAAGAAAATTTACTTTTCTAAGATAAGGTACATTAAAAAAAATTATTTTTTAAGAAAATTTACTTTTTTGGAAAAGGTACTTTCTTAAGGAAAGTTACTTTCTTTACTTCACTTTTTTAACAAAAGGCACTTTCTTAAGAAAAGGAGCTTTTTAAGAGAAGGTACTTTTTAAGAAGAGGTTTTTTTAGGACAAAGTACTTTTTTGAGAAAAAGTACTATTTAGGAAAAGGTGTTTTAAAAAAGGTACTTTTTAAGAAAATGTACTTTTTTTTAGAAAAATTTACTTTTTTAAGAAAATGTACTTCCTTAACTAAAGGTACTTTGTTAAAAAAGGATACTTTTTTGTAAAAGGTCCATTTTTAAGAAAAGGTAGTTTTTTAGAAAGGCTACTTTTTCAGAAAAAGTAATTAAAAAAAATTTTAGCTCTTTAAGGAAAGTTACTTCTTTGAGAAAAGGAACTTTTTTAAGAAAAGGTAATTTTTTTTAAAGAAAATATACTTTTTAAAAAAGGTACTTTCTCAAGAGAAGGTACTTTATAAGAAAATATATTTTTTAAGAATAGGTACTTTTTTAAGAAAGGCCATTTTTTAAGAAAATGTACTTTTTTTAAGAAAATTTACTTTTTTAAGAAAAGGTACTTTTTTAAGAAAAGATACTTTTTAAGAAAAGGTACTTTTTTAAGAAAAGGTACTTTTTTAACAAAAGGTACTTTTTTAAGAAAATGTAAATTTTTAAGAAAAGCTACTTTTTTAAGAAAAGGTACTTTTTAGTAACATTTACTTTTCTAAGATAAGGTAGATTAAAAAAAAATGTTTTTTAAAAAAATTTACTTTTTTGGAAAAGGTACTTTCTTAAGAAAAGTTACTTTCTTTACTTCACTTTTTTAACAAAAGGCACTTTCTTAAGAAAAGGTACTTTTTAAGAAAAGGTTTTTTTAGGACAAGGTACTTTTTTAAGAATCGGTACTCTTTAAGAAAAGGTGTTTTAAAAAAGGTACTTTTTAAGAAAATGTACTTACTTTTTTTAGAAAAATTTCCTTTTTAAAGAAATGTACTTCCTTAACAAAAGGTAGTTTATTAATGAAGGACACTTTTTTCTAAATTGTCAATTTTTAAGAAAATGTAGTTGTTAAGAAAGGCTACTTTTTAAGAAAAAGTACTCTTAAAAAAAACTTAGCTTTTTAAGAAAGTAACTTCTTTGAGAAAAAGTACTTTTTTAAGAAAATGTGCTTCTTTCAGAAAAGGTAGTTTTTCGTTAGGAAAAGATACTTTTTAAAAAATGTACTTTTTTAAGAAAAGGTACTTTATAAGAAAATATTTTTTGAAGAAAAGGTACTTTTTTAAGCAAGGGCATTTTTAAGAAAAGGTACTTTTTTATGAATATGCACTTTTTAAGAAACTGTACTTAAGAAAAGGTACTTAACAAAAGGTACATTTTTAAGAAAAGCTACTTTTTTAAGAAAAGGTACCTGTTTAAGAACATTTACTTCTCTAAGATAAGGTACATTAAAAAAATTTATTTATGAAGAAAATTTACTTTTTTGGAAAAGGTACTTTCTTAAGGAAAGTTACTTTATTTACTTCACTTTTTTAACAAAAGGCACTTTCTTAAGAAAAGATACTTATTAAGAGAGGGTACTTTTTAAGAAAATGTACTTTTTAAGACAAAGTTTTTTTAGGACAAGGTACTTTTTTAAGAAAATGTACTTTTTAAGGTAAAATATTTTTTTTTAAGAAAATGCACTTTTTTTTAGAAAAATTTACTGTTTTAAGAAGGTGTACTTCCTTAACAAAAGGTAGGTAATTAATAAAGAATACCTTATTGTAAAAGGTTCATTTAAAAAAAAAAAGGTAGTTTATAAGAAAGGCTTCTTTTTAAGAAAGAGTATTTAAAAAAAAAATAGCTTTTTAAGGAAAGTAACTTCTTTGAGAAAAGGTACTTTTTTAAGAAAATGTATTTATTTCTGAAATGGTAGTTTTTGTTAAGAAAAGATACCTTTTAAAAAAAGTACTATTTTAAGAAAAGTTACTTTATATGAAAATATTTTTTTAAGAAAGGTACTTTTTTAAGGGTATTTGTTAAGAAAATGTACTTTTTTTTAAAGAAAAATTTACTTTTTTAAGAAAATGTACTTTAACAAAAGTTAGTTTTTTAATTTTTTTAATAAAGAATACTTTTTTGTAAAAGGTCAATTTTTAAGAAAAGATAGTTTTTAAGAAAGACTGCTTTTTAAGACAAGGTACTTTAAAAAAAAAATAGCTTTATAAGAAAATGTACTTCTTTGACAAAAGACACTTTTTTAAGAAAATGTACTTCCTTCAGAAAAGATAAATTTTTATTAAGAAAAGATACTTTTTAAAAAGGTACTCTTTAAAAAAGGTACTGTTTTAAGAAAAGGAAATTTTTTAGGAAAAGGTACTTTTTTAAGAAAATTTACTTTTCTACGATAAGGTACATTAAAAAAAATTATTTTTGAAGAAAATTTACTTTTTTGGAAAAGTTACTTAAGGAAAGTTACATTCTTTACTTCACTTTTTTAACAAAAGGCACTTTCTTAAGAAAAGGTACTTTTTAAGAGAAGGCATTTTTTTAGGACAAAGTATTTTTTAAGAAAAAGTACTATTTAAGAAAAGGTGTTTTAAAAAAGGTACTTCTTAAAAAAATTTACTTTTTTTTAGAAAAATTTACTTATTTAAGAAAATGTACTTCCTTAACAAAAGGTAGTTTATTAATAAAGGATACTTTTTTGTAAAAGGTCCATTTTTAAAAAAAGGTAGTTTTTAAGAAAGGCTACTTTTTAAGAAAACGTATTTTTAAAAAAAAAATTTGCTTTTTAAGGGAAGTTAATTCTTTGAGAAAAGGTACTTTTTTAAGAAAATGTACTTATTTCAGAAAAGGTAGTTTTTTGTTATGAAAAGATACATTTTAAAAAATGTACTTTTTAAAGAAAGGATCTTTATATGAAAATTTTTTTTTAAAGGAAAAATACTTTTTTAAGAAAGGGTAGTTTTGTAAGAAAAGGTACTTTTTTAAGAAAAGGTACTTTTTTAAGAAAAGGTACTTTTTTAAGAAAAGATACTTTTTAAGAAAAGGTACTTTTTTAAGAAAAGGTACTTTTTTAACAAAAGGTACTTTTTTAAGAAAAGGTACATTTTTAAGAAAAGCTACTTTTTTAAGAAAAGGTACTTTTTAGTAACATTTACTTTTCTAAGATAAGGTAGATAAAAAAAAATGTTTTTTAAAAAAATTTACTTTTTTGGAAAAGGTACTTTCTTAAGAAAAGTTACTTTCTTTACTTCACTTTTTTAACAAAAGGCACTTTCTTAGGAAAAGGTACTTTTTAAGAGAAAGTACTTTTTAAGAAAAGGTTTTTTTTAGGACAAGGTGCTTTTTTAAGAAAAGGTACTTTTTAAGAAAGGGTGTTTTAAAAAAGGTACTTTTTAAGAAAATGTACTTATTTTTTTAGTAAAATTTCCTTTTTAAAGAAATGTACTTCCTTAACAAAAGGTAGTTTATTAATGAAGGACACTTTTTTGTAAATGGTCCATTTTTAAAAAAAAGGTAGTTTTTAAGAAAGGCTACTTTTTAAGAAAACGTACTTAAAAAAAAAAAATTACAAAAAGTGTGTTTTTGTTGTTGTGACCAATTGGTAATATTTAAATTAGATTTAAAAAAGAGGGGTTACCTTACGGGCTATTTTGGTCAATAATCTGTTTTTATGTGTAAATAAAAATCAATTAAATATCATGTTTCTGCTCGACGTTTCGTTTGCTTTATTCAAACTTCCTCAGGAGCGTAAATTTATTATAAAATCTGGCGACATATACAAATTAACATTATTAATAATTTCTAATTAAATATCTTAAATACTACATCACAGTTTAACTTACGATTCTTTGTTACATCGTCAGGAATATAATTTGTAAAATTTATTTGTAAATAAAAAACTGGACATTACTACACAGAATTTTAAAAAATATAAATAAATTTAATAAATATTGACAACACAGTACACGCAAAATCACAGGTCTAACTTAATATAGTATCACAGAACTTTAACTAATTTCTAAAATATTGCAACGGAGTATTGGAGCTTTGTGTTATCCTTATCTTCTCTCGTGTTCATTGCATGATGAATTCTCTCTTGTATTCGTAGGCTTTCTAATGTATAGCGTTTGTTTACTCTTTTTTCCTTATCTAATATCTTAATGTTATCAAAATTCATATTATGGTTGCATTCTTTTACATGTTGTGCTAATGCAGTTGTTTCTTTTTCCTTCTTAATATCGGCTTTGTGCTCCAATACTCTCGTCTCTAACCTTCGTTTTGTTGTACCAACATAAACTTTGTTACATTGCTCCCTTTCATTGCCATCACATCACATCAAATTACTTTTTAAGGAAAGGTAATTCTTTAAGAAAAGGTACTTTTTTAAGAAAATGTACTTATTTCAGAAAATGTAGTTTTTTGTTAAGAAAAGATACTTTTTAAAAAATGTACTTTTTTAAGAAAAGGTACTTTATATGAAAAATTTTTTTTAAGGAAAAATACTTTTTAAGAAAGGGTATTTTTGTAAGAAAGGGTACTTTTTTAAGAATAGGTACTTTTTTAAGAAAAGGTGCTTTTTTAAGAAAAGGTACTTTTTTAAGAAAAGGTACTTTTTTAAGAAAAGGTACTTTTTTAAGAAAAGGTACTTTTAAGAAAAGGTACTTTTCTAAGAATATATACTTTTTAAGAAAACGTACGTTTTTAAGAAAAGGTTCGTTTAACAAGGGAAATTTAAAAAAGGTACTTTAAAAGAAAATATACTTTTTTTTTAGAAAAATTTACTTTTTTTTTTAGAAAAATTTACTTTTTTAAGAAAAGGTACTTTTTTAAGAAAATGTACTTTTTTAAGAAATGGTACTTTTTTAAGAATAGGTACTTTTTTAAGAAAAGGTACTTTTTTAAGAATAGGTACTTTTTTAAGAAAAGGTACTTTAGTTTTTTTGTTAAGAAAAGATACTTTTTAAAAAATTTACTTTTTTAAGAAAAGGTACTTTATATAATAATATTTTTTTAAGAAAAGGTACTTTTGTAAGGGTATTTTTTAAGAAAATGTACTTTTTTATTAATAGGTACAATTTTAGGAAAAGGTACTTTTTTAAGAAAAGGTACTTTTCTAAGAACATATACTTTTCTAAGAATATATACTTTTTAAGAAAATGTACTTTTTTAAGAAGGGTAATTTAAAAAAGGTACTTTTTAAGAAAATATACTTTTTTTTAGAAAAATGTACTTTTTAAGATTAGGTACTTTTTTTAATAAAAATTAGTAAGGGTACTTTTTTGCAAAAGGTAAATTTTTAAGAAAGGGTACCATTTCAGAAAATGTGCTTCCTTTTACTTAAAAAAAATACTTTTTATAAAAGGTAATTTTTTAAGGAAAAGTTACTGTTTAAAAAAGATACTATTTTAAGGCAAGTCCCTTTTTATGAAAATGTACTTTTTGCCGTTTTTACCTCATACGCGATAGAATTTGTCGAATTGTTTCTGATTGAGTCTTCGTACCAATACCATATTCATAGACTCATTTGCTCAGATGCTACAAATTGCTCAATTTTTCCCTTTTAATAAGGTGTTATCCTTTTAACATTATGATCTTAATAAATTCTGATCATACAGTTTTACCAAAACAGCCACTGAATCAGTGATGAGCATAAATATATTATCAATATCTTATTTTAATTGAAACATTAAAGTGGCAGACCTTCCTTTGTTCAATTTTCAAACTAACTGCCCTTTCGCCTGCTTACTTAAGTGTAAGTAATACTTGATTAACATAAACATTAGTTTTGTTTACCATAATTATGTTGGCTATGTTGCTGTTGTTGTTATTGTTTTTGCTTTTATAAATATTTTTTTATGTGTCAACTTTATTGGTTTCAATTAAATTTAACTTCATGATGACACATTCGAACGTAATTACACACACTTGTACAAAAGTCAGTTAGTCAGCATTTGCTTGAATATTTAATAAACATGCAACACATCATCATCAGCACTGCTTTTCTATACATAATTTGAAATGAAATGTTGATTAACCTCATGACTATCAACATCCTCAACGGTGCCACATAACTGGAGGGTGTAAGTATGTTGTTAGACTCACATTAACAAGTTCAAATATGACGACTTTATGTTGAGTACGATTTTAATATGAATGTCATTAAGTCAGTCAGTATTCAAAAAATGACAGGGAGGTTTTTGTGGTCTACCACGCTATGACGTGTTGTGGTCGAAATTTGAAATATATTTTCAACATTTACATATCAAACGTACATATCAAATAATAGAATTAAAAAAACAAACAGACGTTGTCATAAAATTTACAATATTTTCAAAGAAACTTTTTTTTTCAAATTTAAAATTCATATTTTCAGTATTACATTATTTCATCCTTTAAACCATTTTAACTATATTGTCTTGTTTGGTTTAAGTTTGGTTTCGTTTTGTTTTAACGTGTTCATATAAATCATTTGTTATTGAAAAAGAAAAAATACTAAACAATACATTTTATTATGTAGTAAATTTGTATTTTTGCAATTTCATTGCAATTTTGTAGAAAGTGTGGCATAAAGAACACTTTAAAATATTGTCACACCTTTTAAAATTACATGTCGTTCGTCCCTTTTTCTTGGTCCAATATCCATATGTAATAGTATGTCTGTCGTCTATTATCTACGTGTTAAATGGTGTGTGCGGTTTTTAACATTTATCATATAAACAACAACGACTCAGCTCACCTACACTATTTTCAATGTTAATGGAGAAAATACAAAAATTTTAAGTTTTTATTAAATTGTTAGCCAAGAATTTGAAACTAACAGAAAAGATTTGAAATTTTAAAATTTGAGTGAAAAAAACATTTTAAAACATCGACTTAAATTATGATGATTTTATTTCATTTCCCCGATGAATTGTACTTTTGAAAATAAGCTAAATTAGTTAATTTAAGCCAAGTTTTGAAAATATTTACTCCTAGAAATGGTGTAGTTCTCTTGCGGAATGTCCTGGATGTCATCTGTAGTTGTTGCATATTTCTCTGGGTCTTTGTTTTTTGTTTACGAACTCAAATACATTATTATTACTGCGGATTTTAAAATACACCGTAAGTTTGTTTTTTGTTATTTCTTCTTAATTTTTTGTGAATAATGTTTTTTGTAAATATGGCTTTGATCGTAAATAATGAACAACTATTTTTATGGTACACCAAGGAGAAATTAACTTTTATGTTCCGACAAAATTTAATAATTTGCATAAAATATTTCTATTTTATGAAAATTATATTTATGATTCTCGATAGACATTTCCAGAATTTAATTTTTAACCAGTCTCTGAATCCGTCTGTAAAATATTCAAATATGAATTTAATCCTTACAGCAACTCGAGTCGTTATCTGTCTGTTATCCGTCTGTCCATCTGTCTGTTAAAATCACGTTCATTCACATAATAAACAACTCACCTGGGTAAACTTTGGATAATATTGTTTGTCATTAATTTAAGCAGTTTAGAGTTGAAAATGGTATTAATCGGGCATCATTGTGCTAAGATATGGCCCAAAATGTAGTAGATTCCAGCCCTTGAAATTCGAGTGCAAATCCTAGGAAATTTTATTTTTCATTAAATAAAGATCCTAAAGGTATGCTAATCAATTTTAGCCAATTCACAAATCAACACAAAAAACAAACTCATTTTTATAACACATTAACAAATTTAGTGAACACACAAATAGCATTGTATAATTTTATTTGTTAGTAGCAACTTTAAATGCAATTTACTCAAAATAAAGGGAAAGATTTAAAAATCTGTAAATCTGGAAAATAGCTAAAAAGAAATACCTTTCAAACAATATATGTTTGGCCAAAATCGGGATAAAACGGTGGAACAAAACATCGATCACAAGAAATCGCCTAGCCTATTAATATTATAGATATGTATCAACAATGCATATACATACATTTTTGTTGTTTTTTTTTGTTTTAATATAATGATTATAACGGGTGATTTTTTAAGAGCTTGATAACTTTTTTTTAAAAAAAAACGCATAAAATTTGCAAAATCTCATCGGTTCTTTATTTGAAACGTTAGATTGGTCCATGACATTTACTTTTTGAAGATAATTTCATTTAAATGTTGACCGCGGCTGCGTCTTAGGTGGTCCATTCGGAAAGTCCAATTTTGGGCAACTTTTTCGAGCATTTCGGCCGGAATAGCCCGAATTTCTTCGGAAATGTTGTCTTCCAAAGCTGGAATAGTTGCTGGCTTATTTCTGTAGACTTTAGACTTGACGTAGCCCCACAAAAAATAGTCTAAAGGCGTCAAATCGCATGATCTTGGTGGCCAACTTACCGGTCCATTTCTTGAGATGAATTGTTCTCCGAAGTTTTCCCTCAAAATGGCCATAGAATCGCGAGCTGTGTGGCATGTAGCGCCATCTTGTTGAAACCACATGTCAACCAAGTTCAGTTATTCCATTTTGGGCAACAAAAAGTTTGTTAGCATCGAACGATAGCGATCGCCATTCACCGTAACGTTGCGTCCAACAGCATCTTTGAAAAAATACGGTCCAATGATTCCACCAGCGTACAAACCACACCAAACAGTGCATTTTTCGGGATGCATGGGCAGTTCTTGAACGGCTTCTGGTTGCTCTTCACTCCAAATACGGCAATTTTGCTTATTTACGAAGCCATTCAACCAGAAATGAGCCTCATCGCTGAACAAAATTTGTCGATAAAAAAGCGGATTTTCTGCCAACTTTTCTAGGGCCCATTCACTGAAAATTAGACGTTGTGGCAGATCGTTCGGCTTCAGTTCTTGCACGAGCTGTATTTTATACGGTTTTACACCAAGATCTTTGCGTAAAATCTTCCATGTGGTCGAATAACACAAACCCAATTGCTGCGAACGGCGACGAATCGACATTTCACGGTCTTCAGTAACACTCTCAGAAACAGACGCAATATTCTCTTCTGTACGCACTGTACGCATTCGTGTGGTTGGTTTAATGTCCAATAAAGTAAACTGAGTGCGAAACTTGGTCACAATCGCATTAATTGTTTGCTCACTTGGTCGATTATGTAGACCATAAATCGGACGTAAAGCGCGAAACACATTTCGAACCGAACACTGATTTTGGTAATAAAATTCAATGATTTGCAAGCGTTGCTCGTTAGTAAGTCTATTCATGATGAAATGTCAAAGCATACTGAGCATCTTTCTCTTTGACACCATGTCTGAAATCCCACGTGATCTGTCAAATACTAATGCATGAAAATCCTAACCTCAAAAAAATCACCCGTTATTATACCGGTAGACTCAGAACCACTTTTTGAGTAGATTTAGGGATGTCCGTCCGTCCATGTGTGTGTCCATTCAAATTTTGTAATTAAACTACAGGTTGAAAATAAAAATATATTTTGAGGAAATTTGGTTTCTATCGGCCATGGTATGAGCACTGTTGAAATTGGTGAATATCGGTTCATGTTCATACCTAGTTCCCATTCAAATGACCCCTATGAGATCGACTTAAATTGCCATAATATCCAAATTATCATATACGTCTCGGTCAAATTGGTTTGTGTATATTTATTACATCCATTTATTAGTAGTCCAAAAATTAACCCTATAGGACAATTCTTAGTCATAGCCCCATATGAAGCTGATTCCCGATCTTCTCTTAAACCTTTCAAAAAAACAAAAATATTGCACACATTGTTTTCAGATTTGGTTTGTACATATATGTTTTTGAAAAATATAAGTGACCTTACCAAGTATGGTTACGATCGGTCCATTTTTCGAACACACAGAATATACATAAGAGAGACTAAATGTATGCCAATAAATGATAGCCAATTCACAAATAAACTTTTCATATGCTAATCAATTTTAGCCAATTCACAATTCAACACAGGGCTTTTCCTATAAAATTATTGCAAACACATTAACAAATTTAATAAACACACACACATCATTGTCCAGTCGATTGCTTTTCTGGTTATGTCATGTAACCAAATCTGGTGTCTAACCAATTTGCAATATTTTCTCAAGTTATAGTAGCGGCAGCACGTAATTAAA
The DNA here is from genome assembly GCA_963682025.1 of Cordilura impudica. Lineage (NCBI taxonomy): Eukaryota > Metazoa > Arthropoda > Insecta > Diptera > Scathophagidae > Cordilura > Cordilura impudica. Next base: position 11,256,852 of record OY821518.1, read on the forward strand.
TTCCGGCCTCTATCTCGTCAGCAAACGGGGAGGATTCTTCACTACTTCACCTGAGAGTTACTGGAAGAATTATGCTATGAGCACAATTTTATTTTTACGTGCTTGAAATTGATTGGAATTTAAAAAAAAAGGAAAACAAATATTTATTTAATCCAGAAACGGATGCCACTTCTTTAACCCAATGTGTATTGGTGTAAAACACATAACCCCCTCCCATCCAATGACCATATAGCGGAAAGCTATTTACATTTTATATGGTCCCAAAAAAAGGTGACCCTATCCGAACAGTTAACTGGAAATCAAGACAAAAAAAAATTATCTCTTCATTTTTCAAATGAGTAATTTATTTAAAGAAAAAAATTAAGATCTAACTTAATAATTAAAATAATACTTCAGCTTATAAGAAAATATATGAAGTGAGGATAGAAAAATAATTTATTTGACATAAAAAAAATTAATAATAAAAGTAAAGAGAGAAATTAAATATTTCAAGAAATTGGAATTTTCGTTTATATAAACAAAATTTATCTCTAAATTATTTAGAAAAAAAATTTGACAAAACTAAATTTAAGATTGCAAAAATCCAAATAAAAATGCTAGAAAAGAACTTTGTAACAGGTCTGCATCTAGTTCGGTTGCCAAGGTAAAAGAATATAGTTAAAAAAAAAAAATCTCCGAATAGAATTTACTTTGATAGAAAAATTAAAATCGCGGTCTTTCGTATAAATAATAAAAACTGGGACGAGCTTGAAAGAGTGATCACTTACCGAAGGAAGAATTCATTCATTCAAATGATTTGGTTAGTAAAGAAACGCACCACACCAATTTACCAGTATAGAGAACTTCTTCTTCTTCCTTTCCGCTAGTTTTGCTTTATTTTAATTATTTAGCTAACTTTATTTAATTTTGAATGGTGTTGAATGGTGAATATAGTTCGGCTTAAGGTCATCGGTTGTTAAAAAATTCTCTTTGTTATAAAAACATTTTGTTAAAAATAAATAAAAACAAGTTTTTTTATTTTTTTTTTATTAATTTTTAAACAATATTTATAACAATGTTTCTTTCCAATATATTTCTATCAACTTTGTTGATCATCATCAGGGATAATCTGATAAATAACAATAAAAATAAAATTAAAAAAACACAAATAATTTTGAATTGATCATTAACAAAAAACAATAAAAATCATTTAAAAATTATATTTACTTTAAAAACAAATTTTTTTTTTTTTTTTTTTTTTTTTTTTTTTAATTTGTTTGAGTTGTAACCTTCTTTTACACAGTGTAATTGTCAACTAACTTTTGTTTTAAACGTTTGTGTTTGTCAACCGTATGTCTGTAGATCTTAGCGACGTTTTCCGTATCTCTCTTATAATTAAGAGCTTTGTCATTGGGAACATTCATTATATGAAGCATTTCCAACATAAATCTTTTCTTATAATTATTTTCCTCTTGTAAAATTTTTGTAGAATCAAAGTTTGGTTTATGTTTGTTTATTGAACAATGGGCAGCGAGTGCGGTTTTTTGCTCTATTGGTCTGTTAATAGCTTTTAAATCCGATCGATGTGAGGATAATCTAGTTTTTAGTTTGGTTTTTGTTGTACCAATATAGACTTTGTTGCATATTTCTTTTTCATTGCCGTCACAACTAATTTCATATATAAGATTATATTTATCATCTTTATCTACTTTTGTTTTGGTTTTACTAAATAATTTTCCAATTGTATTGCTTGTTTTAAATGCTAACTCGTATTTATCGCGATTGTAAATATTGGTATTCTTTATTCTCTCAGACAACCCCGGTATATATGTTGTCGATTTATATATTTTTGTTGGTTTTGGTTCTCTGACAATCCTATTCTTAGATTTTACGTGTTCGATTAGATCTCGAATAGTTTTCTTGGGAAATTCGTTTTTGCGCAATGTTTCTTCGATAATAATAATGTTCTCTTTATAAAATTCTTCATCACTTATGTCCAAAACCCTTTTTATAAAATTTGTTGCCGTATTTATTATAATCCTCCGAGGATGTTTCGAAAAGAAATTAATTAATCTTCCCGAAGCTGTAGTTTTCTGATGCCAATTTACCTTAAGTGTCTGTCCGGTTCTAATAACTACCGAGTCTAAATATGGTAGTTGGCCATCTACCTCTTGTTCCTTCGTAAACTGAATACATCGGTTGTAAGAGTTTATCACTCTTAGGGTTTCGTTGACTGCGTCCCTTTTTATAATGGCGAAGATGTCATCAACGTATTTGGTTAAAATTCTGGGTTTTGGTTCCACTAACTCCATTGACCAATCTAGCAGCTCTTCCATAACTATATCAGCAATTACAGGCGAAGCAGGTGACCCCATAGGCAATCCCTTCCGTTGCTCGTATATATACTTTTGATATTTAAAATATCTTGTGTCTTTAATGCAAAAAGTTAAAATTTCCATAAAAAGGTCTTTTGGTATTTTGGTATAATTTTGTAAAATGTCCCATTTTCCCTCAATAGTTTTCAGCGCCAAGTTTACTGGAATGCTTGGAAACAATGATATCACATCAAAAGATATCAAGATTTCATCGTTGTCGATTTTTGTATTGTTTGTTCTCGATTTAAATTGAACTGCATCTTTGACATTGTATTTAGAAGTTTTAGTTAGATTTTTCAATATATTTACCATATATTTACATAAATCATATGCCGGGGAATTAATGGAAGAACAAATCGGACGTAGTGGTGTACCATTTTTATGGATTTTTGGTAATCCATATATACGGGGTGCTAAAGCGGTTTTATTAATTAATCTGAATTTATCTTTGGACTCAATTATCTTCATATTAAAAAGTTTTTCTACCAGTGAATTATTTTTATTTTGTAGAACTGTGGTCGGGTCTTTTATTAGCCTTTTATAGGTGCACATATCACTTACTATTGTTCTCATTTTGTTTTCATATTCGTTTTTGGTCATTACCACTGTTTTATTACCTTTATCCGCGTTAAGGATTAATAAATCTTTATTCTTTGCTAAAAACCGCTTTGACGTTTCCATTGTGTCTAATGTGAATTTGTCCCTCTGTGTTAAATTTGGTTTGTTTATGTGGTTGTCGATTATTTGGGTAAATTTGTTTCGAGCAATCTCTTGATTTTCTTTATTCTCTATTGTTTGTACAATATCTTCTCCATCAGCAATACAATTAAATAAGGGGAATGTTGTGGTTGTAGTTGCTAGTGCATGCTTGGGTCCTAAAGAGATCAGCCACTTTACGTGTGTTGGTATAGTTTTGTTTGTAGTATTTACAAACCACTCTTCGTTTATTTTTATCTGGTTCTCTTTGTTCATCTCTTCCTTTAATTTGCATAGTTTCTTAATATGTGTTGTCTTGTAATTAGTACTAAGTTGTTTATATAAAATTTTCTCACTCTCAATCAACAGTGTAAAATCTTGTTCGTCTAATAATTTGCTCATTATACTTTTCAGATTTACTAATTGGTTAGAATTGTAGTTAACTTGCCTGTGTTTGTGTTGGATTAAGAGATTTAATATTTTTACATGAAAATTATAAATATGTCTCTTAAGGTCTTTTTCCAAATTTGGCGCAATTTGGTTATTTGTCTTGAAGATATTGTATATGTTCTTTGTAGCTCTACAAATAAAGTTTGGTATTATACCTACTTGTTTACACTTTATCAGAAAGGTGGTTGATGATTTTAATTTTGCTAATTTCTTATTGTTTTTTGAAAAGTTTTGGATGATATTATTAGTATTTTTGCAGTAGTTTATTCTAATCTTCTTGTATATTGTCATTTTGACTGTATTGCGGTGTGCCTCCCGTGTATTATGTTGATAATTTAGATTTTTGTTGACCTGTTATGTTGTTGAATGGTGAATATAGTTCGGCTTAAGGTCATCGGTTGTTAAAAAATTCTCTTTGTTATAAAAACATTTTGTTAAAAATAAATAAAAACAAGTTTTTTTATTTTTTTTTTTTATTAATTTTTAAACAATATTTATAACAATGTTTCTTTCCAATATATTTCTATCAACTTTGTTGATCATCATCAGGGATAATCTGATAAATAACAATAAAAATAAAATTAAAAAAACACAAATAATTTTGAATTGATCATTAACAAAAAACAATAAAAATCATTTAAAAATTATATTTACTTTAAAAACAAATTTTTTTTTTTTTTTTTTTTTTTTTTTTTTTTTTTTAATTTGTTTGAGTTGTAACCTTCTTTTACACAGTGTAATTGTCAACTAACTTTTGTTTTAAACGTTTGTGTTTGTCAACCGTATGTCTGTAGATCTTAGCGACGTTTTCCGTATCTCTCTTATAATTAAGAGCTTTGTCATTGGGAACATTCATTATATGAAGCATTTCCAACATAAATCTTTTCTTATAATTATTTTCCTCTTGTAAAATTTTTGTAGAATCAAAGTTTGGTTTATGTTTGTTTATTGAACAATGGGCAGCGAGTGCGGTTTTTTGCTCTATTGGTCTGTTAATAGCTTTTAAATCCGATCGATGTGAGGATAATCTAGTTTTTAGTTTGGTTTTTGTTGTACCAATATAGACTTTGTTGCATATTTCTTTTTCATTGCCGTCACAACTAATTTCATATATAAGATTATATTTATCATCTTTATCTACTTTTGTTTTGGTTTTACTAAATAATTTTCCAATTGTATTGCTTGTTTTAAATGCTAACTCGTATTTATCGCGATTGTAAATATTGGTATTCTTTATTCTCTCAGACAACCCCGGTATATATGTTGTCGATTTATATATTTTTGTTGGTTTTGGTTCTCTGACAATCCTATTCTTAGATTTTACGTGTTCGATTAGATCTCGAATAGTTTTCTTGGGAAATTCGTTTTTGCGCAATGTTTCTTCGATAATAATAATGTTCTCTTTATAAAATTCTTCATCACTTATGTCCAAAACCCTTTTTATAAAATTTGTTGCCGTATTTATTATAATCCTCCGAGGATGTTTCGAAAAGAAATTAATTAATCTTCCCGAAGCTGTAGTTTTCTGATGCCAATTTACCTTAAGTGTCTGTCCGGTTCTAATAACTACCGAGTCTAAATATGGTAGTTGGCCATCTACCTCTTGTTCCTTCGTAAACTGAATACATCGGTTGTAAGAGTTTATCACTCTTAGGGTTTCGTTGACTGCGTCCCTTTTTATAATGGCGAAGATGTCATCAACGTATTTGGTTAAAATTCTGGGTTTTGGTTCCACTAACTCCATTGACCAATCTAGCAGCTCTTCCATAACTATATCAGCAATTACAGGCGAAGCAGGTGACCCCATAGGCAATCCCTTCCGTTGCTCGTATATATACTTTTGATATTTAAAATATCTTGTGTCTTTAATGCAAAAGTTATTTAATTTTTTCAGAAATCCAAGATAATTTATTTAACGTATTGGATAACAAATTTAATTATTTTTGATTTATGATAATGTGGTATACTTAAATGAAGAAAACAATTGATCACTTTCAGAACCCGTTGAAGTCTCTGTTATATTAACAGGATGAATTCTCTTACCAGAGCTTTCATTCTGTTAGCAACAGAGCTCCCAAAATTGAATAGTGCTTTAAAGGGTTTTAACAGTATACGATCACTGGTTCATCTATGAGTAAATAAAATATAGTGTTCGAAATTAACTTACAGCTTTTGAGTCCAACGATGAAAGATCTTTCACGCCGACATGGTGCTGAAGATGCAGTTGATGAGAAAAAAAACGCTGAAATTTTAATGCACTACACTAAAACCTTTGGTTTTCTGATTATTATAGCGCGATCTAGCGGAAAGTTGTAATCACATAACTCTTTCTTTAGAGCTTTTAATTTTTTTCCTTTGTTTTGCTCTTGATCTTGACATACGTATGCCTGATCTTTTTATTAACACGTTGATTATGTTATTACAACTTTAATTTGGTTATCTATGGTAAGTAATTAATTAATTTTTAATTCGTTTGGATTTGGTTCTTATTACGTTAACTTTTTTCTCTTTTCTCGTCTGTTACTCTTTAATAAACCGGCACTAATAACGATGGTGACATTTTGGATGGATTTTTGCAGGACAATGGATGTAAAAAAAAACTCTCACTTCATAAAAAAGGTAAACTAACACTTATAACACAGTTTAATTAGCTAATATTATTTTGTTGTTCACTTATCCATTTCTTTTATCTATTTTTTTTTTTTTTATTTCAGATTTAGTGTGCTTTCTGAACTATGTAATTATATTTGTTAATGTTATTCGGAAAATTATGACGTTGGACTTGGCGAATTAGTGTATTTTTAATAAAGAAACCCGATTTTAACTTGATTATTTGTATTTTGTGGAAGATTTTATGGAGTACGCGGTTAAACAAAAATATTACTTTTTCTGGCGGATTTATGTTTTTTGTTTCTTGGGTTTTTAAATTTGAATTTAATTGCCTTGTCACTTTTGCAAATAAACTTCACACTATCTACACTTTTTCACTGACACTTTTCAGCCTACAGATATCGATTTTGCTGATGATTATGATAATGATGGTGATGAAAATTGAAGAGCAAATTTTACTGGAGGGGTCCCGTTCCCAAGCAAAATTTTTACTGGCCTTCCGAACGAGGCTGGTGGTGTGTAGGAACAAAAATACTATAATTTAATACCGTTGGACATGCACCAAGAACCAAGGAAAATTAATGATCCAGCCAAATTACCGAAGGGCCAGCCCTTGATAGGTGAAAAATATGTTATCTGGATAAAGGAAATTATATTGAGGTGTTTAAAGTGGAGGAAGAAAAAGAAAGGGTTGAACAATTCAACAAAGAGTTTAACTCACATCTCGGGTTTTTTCCCCTTTTTTTCCAAGTAAATAAAAAATTTATAGCGTCTTGAAAGAAGAATTTGCTTTAAAAAAAAATTTATTTGAATTAAGATACCGATAAAAGGTATATAAGAAAAGAATTTTATTAAGAAACTTACTTGTGATCTTTTATGTTTTATTTATATAAAGTGATGTTGAATTGAAACGTACTTGATGGTAGTATTCGGCAAAAAGGAATGATTTTTCATCCCGAAAATCTTTATATACCTTCCAAAAGGGATTGGAAATCATAAAAAAAAAATGGAAAACTTTTGGAAATTTTGGAAAAAAAAACCGTTTGTTCAGCGGTATCACCAACACACACGAATAACTCCGCTAACACCGAACTAACCAAACGTCAAAACTTTCGACACGCACCGTATTACCCTTTATTGGCATTTGCCCAGTTTTATCGATATTAATGGAAACCTTTGTTTTCCTCTATTTAATTTCAATAAATAAATGTTTCTTTTCTTTTATATAAAAAAATAAAAAAAATAATGCTACAAGTGCCTCTACAGTTTCCCAGCGTGTGGCCAATCCAGTTCCATTTGCGTTGGTAATTACCTCAGGCCACCTTATTCTGAGCCAATGGCGGAGACATCGGTTAAGAAAAACTTGGAGATGGTGTACGAGCTTGGGAGACGCGTTCCACATTTCGCAACCGTAGAGCAAAATGTACTTGACATTCGAATTGAATATTCTGATTTTTGTTTGGCGGGATAGCACTATCGAGTTCAGATATTTTTAAGAGCGCCGAATGCCTGACCAGTCTTTTATACCCGGTTTAGGATGTCATCTTCGCTGCCTCCAGTAGTTGTTATTACGCTACCCAGGTAGCAGAAAGACTGTACGTTTTCGAGTGAGTTGTTGTTGATCTCAAACGGTGTATCGGTTTTTGTATTTATACGCAGAGTTTTATTTTTTTGTATGTTGATTTCGAGCCCAGCCCTGGGGGCGAGCGTGCTTAACGCATTCAGCTTTGCTTTCAGATTTTTGTAGTTGTGTGCTAGAAGACAGATGTCGTCTGCATAGTCCAGATCATCCAGCTTTCCTTGGAGCCCCACTGTATGCCTTTTGGGTTGCTCATCGCCTTAAGCATAATGACATCGACGACTAGATTGGACAAAGTGGTTGAAAGAATGCAGCCTTGTTGAACGCCGGTTTTGATATTAATTCGATTGCTGAGCTGATTATCATGCAGCACACTGCAAGTTGCATCTGTATAAAGATTTTTTATTAAAGTAACGATACTTTCCGGCATGCCTTTGCTACGCAGGGCTTCGCATATGGTCTCATGTCGTAGCGTATCGAAGGCTTTGGTGAAATCAATAAATGCTATATAAAGAGGCGAGAGGTATTCGACGCTTTGCTCTACTATAATTCGTAGGCGATTGATGCGATCAACACATGATTTGTTCACTCTGAAGCCAGCTTGTTCTTCACGAAAATGCGGTGATAATGTGTTGAGAAGTCGCTTGTTAAAAATGTGTGATATTACTTTATTGATAGTGCATAGAAGAATGATTCCTCTCCAGTTGTTGCAACACGAGAGATCACCTTTCTTGGGGAGTTTCACTATCATGCCTTGTTTAATCTCGTTGGAAAGTGTGCTGTTCTGCCAGAAAGACTGTATAACGGGAAGGATGAGGGTTGCGCTAGAGAGAGAAGGTCAGCTTTGAGACGCTCAGCTGCAATGTTGTCAACACCCGCTGCTTTGTTGTTTTTAAGCGCTTCAATGCTTTGAGCAACCTCGGAGACAGTTGGACATGCAGTCTATATGTCATCCTTGGCGCTATGGCTTACGCAGTCGCAGATAGATGTAGTGGTTGCTATGTGCGATGAAAGAAGTTTAGTTTAGAGGTCCTCCCATACTCTCAGTTGCAAGTTAGCTGAAGTAACAAGTTCCCCTCTGTCATTTCGTATCGGTTTCCTTGATGTTCTGGCACGGTTGCTAAGAATCTCAGTAGCTTTGTAGAGGTCTTTGTTACGGTGGGTTTCTGCTGCCACTACTAATCGCCTGAGGCGGTTATGTTCTGCTTGCCATACGGCTTTGCTGCTACGAGTTCTTTCCGAAATCATATCCTAACTGTTGTCGGAAATCCATTCCTTTCATTGGTTTTGAATAGTGCCAAGGCAGTCTGCGGCATCTTGTAAAAAGATCGATTTCATGTCCTGGCAGGTGGCCCGGGAGGAATGTTACTGGTAACTGTGCGTAAAGCATTTACACAGCTTGTAGCAGAATTTGGTGATTGGAGTCGGCTTTAATTAAACCTTCTTGATGTTCGCTGCTCTGCACTTATAGAAGCGACTTTGAAGCGCAACTATTCTATTAGTAAGTGGTGATCGCTGGCGAGATCCGCACCACGCTTGCTACTTACATCTAGGGCCACGCCACTTTCTGCTGATCATGATATGGTCAATTTGGTTTTTTTTATCTGAATCTGGGAACCTCCATGTTGCCTTATGGATTTGTTTGCGTGGGAACACCGTGCCGCCAATTACTAAATTGTTCCCCTCGCAGGTATCGATCAGTAATGAGCCGTTTTCTGTCCTCTTTCCGATACCGTAGGTGCCCATTACATTTTCTACAGATTTGTTGGGGGAAACTACTTGCGCATTGAAGTCTCCTAGGACGATTACAATGTTTCCTTTAGGTATCTTGGCTAACACAGCGTTTAGGGCGTTGTAAAAATCTTCTTTGACGGAGAGATCGGCTAGCTCTGTAGGCGCGTGACTTATAAATTATTCAACATAATATTTAAATGTCAATGTTTATTAATCAAGAATTCATTTACAACTATCGTTAACTTAACATAAAATTATAAATTGAAGCTTATACAACAAATTCTTAAAACTAACTTAACAGCTATACAGAAATAAGAAAGAGAGTGAAAGGTGAAAAGGGGTAAAGAACTAGAGCATTAAATGACAATAGTTTATCGTATCTCGTGTGAAATCTTGCTTCGATTCAAATTTAGAAAGCAGAAAGTCTGGCCACCTTGTTTCAGACAGCCCTAAGATGTGGATATTATATTCTTTGTACTCTTTACTTCTTGAGCCAGGTGAGATTGTTCCAGTAGTGTTCTAATATTCCATGTCCTATGCGTGTCCCTGATTTCATGTCAAAGGTCGTCATCAGGTTATCGGATTAATTTCTTCTTCTATTTGTTGTGCTTTCAGTAATCAGATAGAAATTTTAAATTATTGTATAATATTATAATATTATTATAATATTGATATTAATATTAATATATTATTAATATACATATATTAATATTAATAATATTATATAAATATTATAATATTATTATATGTATTAGTAGCAACTTTAAATGAATTTAACTAAAAAAAATTTAAAAAAGTAAAAATCTGTAAATATGGTGCACAGCTAAAAATAAATACCTTCCAAATGAGGTATGTTTGGTCAAAGTCGGGGTATCACTGCCAAAATTACACCGGCCACAAGAAATCGCCTTACCTATTAATATTATAGATGCTGCATTTGTTAAACATCCAACTCTTTAACTGAGGCTAGTGATAATTGTAACTTAGTGAACACTGCCGCCTTGAGCCCTCCACAAATGGTGCATTATGCTGTTACATTATTAGGTAAACATTGCACAAAAAAAAGGTAATGGGTATTACTGTCGAACAATACGGGCATCCAAATTATTTTCAGCCACGTGATATGTTAACCATTTTCAGCCAATTGTGGTACATGGTTCAATGATATATATGAATTTAGACTTTAATGTTCTGGTGTCGGTGGCAGTCTTTTTTGCTGTTAGAATTAATGGGGCGTGGTTGCTACTTGCGATTCGTCATATTAGAACTAGAGCTTTATTGTTCTTGGTTTTTTGTGAGCTGTTCCGTAATTCGTACTAGTATTGTTGTACGCAAATATCTATAATATTAATAGGCTAGGCGATTTCTTGTGACCGATCATGATTTTAACCAAACTTATATTATTTGAAAGGTATTTTATTTTAGCTGTTTTGCAGATTTACAGATTTTTAAATTTTTTCCTTTATTTTGAGTAAATTGCATTTAAAGTCGCTACTAACACATACATACATAAAACTATATAATGATATGTGTGTGTTTATTAAATTTGTTAATGTGTTTGTAATAAAATTGAGTTTGTTTTGTTGTGTTGATTTGTGAATTGGCTATAATTGATTAGCATACATTTAGGGTATTTATTTAATGAATAAATAAAATTTCCTAAAATTTGCACTCGAATTTCGAGGGCTGGAATCTGCTAGTATAAAATTAATAGGCTAAGCGATTTATTGTGCCCGATGTAAGTTTTTCAGTTTTAATCCTATTTTGACCACACATCCCTTATTCGAAAGTTACTTCCTTCTGGCTGTACACCAGATTTACAGATTTTTAAATTTTTGTATTTTTTTTTGGAGTAAAATACATTCGCAGTTGCTACTAATACCCACATAAAATTATACAATGCTTTGTAAGTGTTTATTAAAATTTTTAATGTATTTGCAAAAATTGTATATGAAAGCCCTGTGTTGATTTAAAAAATAATTTTGGACATAAACCCATAACGGCAATAACGCAATCGAATTTCATTATAATAATAGCATTTCACATGCCCTGTGTTGAAGTGAATAGCATTCATAAATAGAATGAAAAAATAAAATTTCCTAGAATTGGCACTCAAAATTCGAGGGCTGGGCTCTACTAGTTGAATACTAAAGCTGCTATTTGTCGTACAACCGGTGGCCGTTTAAAATAAAAAGGATACTTTTTTATATTTCTATACTTTGTGCTGCTAATTCTTGAATGGGCAACAAATCGAATTAAAAATGAATAAATTATGATCTCGGTTCATGTGAAGTCCCATAAAACAGTACGACAAAATCAATATAATCTTTTTTAAAATAATTGCATATCACACGCCCTGTGTTGAATTGAATAGCATACATTTAGGTGGCATAAAACATGGAAATAAATAAATTGAATGAAAAAATAAAATTTCTTAGAATTTGCACTCGAATGTTGAGGTCTGAGCTCTGCTAGTTGAATATTAAAATTGTTATTTGTCGTAGAACCATTTAAATTGTATATAATACTTTCTTATATTTCTTTATTTTGCGCGGCTAGTTCTAGAATCGATAAAAAACGAGCACAGGGCACTTTTATTCTCAGCTGAGTGATAAAAATCGGCAAGAAAAACTGATTTTTTTGATGACTTTTTTTAGTTTAAGCATTGAAATTTATGCCAAAAACTCTGAATTTTTCAAATCTGACCTTGGTTTAGCACTATCTTTATTGGTTGCGAAGATATTCGATTTCAAAATCAGTTAAATTTAGTAAAAATTTTAAAAAACAATTTTGTTGAAAAAATTTTCATCTTCAATGATACACTCCAACCATTCGGTTATAGATATTTGATTATTTTTTTTTTATTTGAAAGATACAATTATTTCTTGTAATATGTATAAGCTAAGTTACTTATTTCAGTTGGTTTAGCTTTTAAAATTTAGCTTATAAAAAAACCTTCTTTTACATAATTTTCAAACATTTCCTAATCTTTTAACTATTGTGCGGTTCCGCGCGGTCTTAGCACTCACCATGAAAATTTGCTCTAATAAATCATCTATGTTCACTAAAATATACAGCTGCAAACTTGGATGTTAGAGTGCATCAAACTAAATTTTTCATAATATTTTGAATTTTAAATTGGTTAAAAATATACTGCAAACTAAAAAAAAATATTCTTTATTTTTAATCAGTGCATTGTTAAAGTTGTAAACGTCAAAACAGTTTGATATTGCTTTATAAACAAATAAAGAATAAATCTAATTTTCGTAAATTTAATTGCCAATATTTCTATCACTTTTTTTTAACTTTGAACAAAAACGTTCATTAATTTTTGTTAATATACATTAAATACTTTCCTACAATGAGTAAATTTAATATATTAGTATAAGATCTTTGTGAAGAATGTTTTCAAATACACTCAGAACAAACAAATTTAATGTCTCGAAAATTGATTTTTAATAACTTGCTTGTAAGAGTTTTTACAAAAATTGGTATGAATACCAAAAATATAGAATTTAATAAAGATGTGCTTTTAAGTTTCGTTAGAAGATTCTCAGAATGTTGGATAAAAAGCTCGCGTTCTAAAAATATGTTTTTAAAAATATATGGGAATAGCAGTTGGCAGTTGAGAATCGGTGTCACTGCAAGTTGAGAAAAATTTGGATTTAGCAAAAAGAAAATGTGGCAGACCACAAAAATCATACTTAAATTCAGGACGTTTAACTAAACTCGGAAAAGTATATGCTCTGGCAGAATATGTAAGTTTAGAGGAAACCTATGAAATATTAAAGCGTGAGTTGCGAAAGCAGAAGGAATATGAAAAGGTCTCCGATGTGAAGTCCTTGCAATACAATGACTCTGAGGTTAATGCAAGACTGAAAAAAGCAGTCAAAAAACCCGAAGAAATCTGTAGTGAATTCACAACTTCAGAAGCTCTTGCACTACATATTGACCTGGACTTCTCATATCGACAATACAAAAATCACAGAGGATTACCGTCTCTCGAAAATCTTACCAAAGAAAAAATGCTTGCGTTCCAAAAGATATGGCAGTTGATGATGCTTCTGCATGTTTTCCATTGCAATCTTCCTAGGACCATACCGCCAAACGAATTTTGGAAACCTTGGATTTTGATACTCAAGATAAATACCATTCTTCCAGCATGGTTCTTTATACCAAATGGGGTTGTGATGGCTCATCTGGTGAGAGTCAATACAAACAAAAAATTTGAAGGTATAACCTAAATCAAACAGTTTCATATCTACATACATATACTTCGGTTTATAGATGAGCACCACTGTGATTCAAATATGTTTATGATATCAATGGTCCCTCTTCGATTAACTGAAGAAGTTACAAGTACATCAAATGAGTATGGAAATTATGTTGAACTTTGGAGACATCAACGACCATCATCTGTACAGTATTGTCGTCCAATTGAATTTTCGTATTCGAAGGAAACCAAGGAACTTATTGTAGAGAAGTATAATTTTATATCAGAACAGATAAAGAATCTCACAGATACAGTTTACACAACAAAACAAGGTTTGTAAATTAAAATTCGGCACAATTCCAAATTTACAATGGTAGATGGAAAAGTTGCACAAGGTGAAAAGTGCATTTTTGCTAAATTTACAACTGTACATTTTCTGTTTCCGGTTTTATGCTCAGAAAACAAATCATCCACATAGTGCACTCTCTGTCATGCTAAAAAAAGTAATTTTAGCAAAAATATTCAGGCATGTCACAGAAACAAATTCCGATCGAAAGTGGAATTGAAACCGTATTTGGCTTCTTCAGAAAACGTAAACCGACAAATGTTATCGATATGAAACCACTTTTAATTTCTTAAGTGGAATTGATATTTTAAGTAGCATAGATACCAAAAAACTATCCAGAACAACTTAAAATTAATAAAAAAAACTATTGGTTTATTTATTTTAGCAAAATATAGACATTTCAATCTTTAAAATAAATTTTATTACCAATTTAAAAGAAAATGATTTTTAGATGACGAAAAATACAAAACGTCGTAAACTTATTATTGCCACCTTTTTATTTCATACAAACCACTTTTTGTTTAGTGCAAAATATTTGTTTTTTCTAACAAAATACAACGCTGACAGCAAAATGGCCAAGCAAAACAAACGAAAAAGAAAAACTACTGAGGATACATGTAAGTATTAGAAAATTTATATTTAAAATTTTTTAATTTTTTTTTATTATTAAAGGGGAAAACATCGCAGTTCGGCACAAGAGAAAATTTTCCTTGAGTATATGGAGTACCATCAGGATATAGCTAGGGGGTTTGTGAAGGGAGATCGGGCTGTTGTGGAGAGTTATTGGGAAGACCTGACAGGAAAACTAAATTCTTTTGGCCCGCCATCTAAAGATGTTAATGGTTGGAAAAAATCCTGGGCAGATTAGAAGGGCCATGTGAGAAAAAAAATGAGCCACAACAAAAAAGAAACTCAAAAAACTGGTGGAGGTCGGTTCAACCAATATATTCTAAGTGATGTCGAGGAATCGATTGGAAGGATTTGCGGCTTTCATAAATGCGTTGGTGGCTTAGTTGGCAAAAGTTTTGATACATTTGATGCAAACGTAGACATCTCCAAATCCGACAAAGAAAATGAAGAGCTTGATGTTGCCCCTTCCACATCAAATAGAAAGAAGCTGGACTGTACCCCATCAACACCAAAAAGAAATTCTGCAACACCACCATCCGCACAAAAAAGAACCAGAATATATACTTTACCCATAGATCCAAAAATAAATACACCACGGTATGAAAGATCCAAAACTTTTTCTCCACCTTCCAAAAGATTCCGACAACATACTCCACCGCCTATTCCAAAAATAAATTCAACACCTGCAAGATCCACAACTTTTTGTTCAAATACCCCTTTAAAAATATCCAGACCATCTCAATCAAAGTCTGACCTGAACAACCTTTTAGCTGAAGAAAACGAGCATCTCAAAAACATCGTTAAGCTAATGGAAGAGCAACGAATAGATGTAAAGTTAGATGAGATTGCTCGATTAATGAAAGATCAACAATCTGAAATGAAATTTCAAAATCAAAAACTTGACAGGCTCTGTGATATTTTAGAAAAGCATTATAAGACCAGAGATCTGAAAGACACAGAAATGCTTAAAAATATTCAAGAAAAAAACGAATTAAAACTCAAGTTACTTGAAATTGAGAGCCTAAAACTAGCTTTAGAACAAGAAAAACAAAAGAAACATTAAACCTGAACCCGTGATATGACGATAGTTTTAAATTGAATTACTTAAATAATTTTGTTTTATGTTAAGTGCCTTTTTTATGAAAATTAGTTTTATTTTAGTTAACATTGCGGTCAAAGAAAAAAACTATTTTTTTCTTTAAACTAAATTTTTTATGAATTAGTTTTATTTTATTTAACTGTGATCTCAAAGGGAAAAAATATTTTTTCTTTAAATTAAATTTTGTATGAATTAGTTTTATTTTTTTTGTGCTCTCAAATTTATTAAATAAATTAAATTTGAATAAACTTATGTACCATTAATTTATTTGCAATGCCATGTTGTCCCTTAGTCGCTTCGCTACTGTGTAGAGATTTCAGTCAAAATTATCCTCCATTTCGTCACTTCCATCATCATTTTCGTTAAATGTTGCAATTTCATCCAATTCTACATTATATTCCCTACATATATTATGTAGTGCACAACAAACATTTATAATTTTTATAACCTTTTCTGGCGAGTAACTTAATGTGCCTTGCATGCATCTGAACCGGCTTTTTAATACGCCGATTGTGCGTTCCACTATGTTCCGAGCAGACGAATGCTTTTTATTAAATTTATGTTGCATAGTTCCAGCTATAACATTTCTGTACGGTGTTATTAAAAATGGTTCTAAACCATATCCGGAATCTCCCAGCAACCATGAATTTTTATCTCCCCTTGAATAATTGCTTTCAAAATAATTTCTTGCCGAACTCAAGTTCCAAATGAAAGAGTCATGGCAGGACCCAGGTCTACAAGCATCCACAGCCTTTATTTTCATTTTGTAATCACATATCTGAAAGAAATTATCAGTTAAAGTAAGTAAGTGCATAAAAGAAAATGTTACTTACAATCATTGCATTGAGGCTAAACGTTCCTTTTCTGTTTAAAAAAAAGCGACTCATCTTCAGAGGGCTTACATACTTTCACATGAGTACCATCAATGCATCCTACAATGCCTGGTATTTGGTATTTTGAAAAAAAATGAGCCTTAGAATTCCGCTTATCCTCAGTAGACATTTGCAATTTTATCCAATAACAAATAACATCTTCAATTGCATTTATTGTTCTCCACAACATGGTAGATACAGTGCTCCTACCAAGACTTATATCAACATCTTTAGCTATAATAATAAAATACTTTTGGTATTACTGCCTAAAGCATGCAAGTAGAGTTAATATCAAATTCTTACCTATAACGCCTTGGAATGAACCGGTACCTACAAACCGTAGTGTAGTTGCCAATTGCAGAATAGCCGGAATTGTTGATTTTTTAAGGTGTGGGGAAATTTTTTCCAAAACCATCACAAACGCATCCTTGTTCAGACGATAATACCTAATAAAGCTAAAAGAGGTACATGAATGATTTTTGCTTGCAAGTAAATGTACTTATACATGTAACTTACATTTCACTTGGACATGATAAAGGATCTGATGCATTCCTTAATTGACGTCGACGCAATTTTTCAATGGAATGTTGGTTTCGTTCCTGTATTACTGCAACAATCGATATGCCGGGCATTTTTATATTTTTTATTTATTTATTTTATTTATATAACACAACACAATCTTAAAATTTCGCTTTATATTATTTTTCTTTCCAACAATCAGCTGTGTATTTTTCGTTACGTTGCCATATTTAATACACAAAAATAACTTTTTCATTTTTTTTCGATTTAATGAAAACGACAAATTTCTGAAGAAGCTAAAACGAAATCGATCGATTTGGCAATACGGAATCAAATCGATTTCGATTTTGTTCTGTGACATGCCTGATTGAGAGAATGTACGAGTTAGGATTATCACCACTGCATGTACGTATTCGTTTTATGGAGCATTGCTTAAATATTGCGTATGCGTTAGAATTTGAAAAATATAAGGAAAATACACCAGAATTTGAGAAAAAAAAACGTTTAAAGAGAAGCAGAAAATAAAAAACCAACTAAGAGCAGACGAAAAAAAGAATACAGGAGCAGTTTAGAGAAGTTACTGGTTTGAGAATTGATTATCCAAAGCAGGGATTTAGAAATGATGGTAACACTGCCAGAAAATTTATTGATAACATTGATGATACAGCATCTATAACAAAAATTGATAAAACTCTATTGTATAACTTTAAAAAGTTGCTGACTGCTATAAATTCACATAGTGTTATTGATTCTGAAAAGTTTGGTAAATTCTCTTTGGAGACACTTAAACTTTATAACAGTTTATATGGAAGCAGGAGAAAATTATCGCCAACTGTGCATAAGGTACTATGCCATGGTGAGACTGTTATAAAATATTACATTTTTCCTATTGGCGAAATGTCAAAAGAGGCTCAAGAAACGAAAAACAAAGAATATAAAGAATTTAGATTTAGACATACAAGAAAGTGCAGCAGAAAAAATCAAAACCTGGATTTAATGAAAATGTTACAGATCTCTTCAGATCCTTTTATCACATCACTAAGATATCATGTGAAACACAATTTTGAAAAAGAAATGCTACCAGATCTTGAAGATCTTTTAGTTTAAATAAAACAAGAAATTTACTACATTTTAAGTATTTTTTTTTATGTTGTTTTTTTTTTATTTCAATGTCTTAGATACATACATATATTTAAGGATGTTTTTTTTAATGAACTCTAATTAACCCGAATCACCCCAGAAGTATATTTTAAGTTTTTTTCTTTCCTATATTAGTCGAAACGGACAAAATTATTTTTTACGCAAATCGTAGGTGTTACCGTATGGTAGCTTTGGAAAGATTCGCGTTAAATTGTTTATAAATTTTGTGAAATGTTGAAGAAATTTTTTTTTATGTAATTAAGTGTGTTCAGCAGACAATTGAGCTATACAATATATTTAAAAAAAAAATTCACAATGGGTCGTTTTAACCCTATGAGCACACAAGGGTTAAGTTGTCACAAAATCGATAGGTAATTTAATAGACAATAATGCAAAAAAAAAACGCGAGAAAAAATTTTAAACCGTTCAATAATTATCGATTTTTGATCACTCACACCCCTAAAAAAGGGCACTGTGCGCCGTTCATGTTTAGTCTCATAAGAGATATTAATGTAATTTTTATTTTATTTTGAAACAATTATATTTGTAAATGTTATTTTTATTATTCTTTTTTATGTGTTTAATTTTCCAAAAATTATAAATAAATTAAGTTATTTGGTTGGGCTTTTCATTTTGTTGTATTTTTTGGTACCTACAACAGAATTTGATTTATGCAATTTCCCTTCAGTTAAAACTACCAAACCTGGGTAAATGTTTGGTTTTCCTTTATTATGAACGAATTCTATAACTAAAAGTATGTACAAATTTTTTTGTATCATATTTTCTAACAATTTGTTACAATATCTGCTAATACATTTTCGGTTGCTACTTATTAGGTAAGGCGATTTCTTGTGACCGATGATTTGTTAAAGAGTTTTCTCCCTATGTTGACCGAACGTATCTTATTTGAAAGGTATTTCTTTTTAGCTGTCCACCAGACTTACAGATTTGCACCGCCTGGAACATTTTTTTTGAGTACAACGCATTTAAAGTTGCTACTATCACTTACATAAAATTATACAATGCTATGTGTGTATTTATTAAATTTGTTAATGTGTTTGTAAGTTTGTTTTCTTCATTCACAATAAAAATTGTATTGAATTTAAAACTAATTATGGACATAAACCAATAACTACAATAATCGATATTTAAAAAGTGTTGAATTGTGAATTGGCTAAAATTGATTAGCATACATTTATTGTCTTTATTAAAGAAAAAATGAAATTTCCTAGAATTTGCACTCGAATTTCGAGGGCTGGAATGTGCAAGTATTGTGTTAATAAAATTCGATGCTGTAATCACCACTATTTAAAAACGTATCAAGTTATAATATGTTCAATTAAGTTCCCTGAATTCAAATAGCTTAATAATTTGAGTTTACCTAATTTTCGTAAATCACGATTTTTGGTCGCATTTTCTTCAGAATATATTCTTGCAATCTGGCCAAAAAAAAAATTTTTTTTTTTCGTTTTGCGTCGCTGCATTCGATGTCGAAACATTTTTTTTTAGTAGCCAATTAAAATTCGATGACTGATTGAGAGAACAATTCGAGTTCGGAAAATTTTCTGCCTTCGTTAAATTATTAAAAAAAAAAAATTGATTAAATACGAAATTTTGATTTCAATCAAAATATATATCAAGATATTCGAAAATAGCTCCATATGTAAAATATTATAAAAGCTTAACTGTGAACTACAGTCAGTTACTTGCTTATTATTATTTCCACAACTCATGATTTTTACAAATTAAAGTTAAATTTTTCTTTTTTCATTGCCATCCATTCTTATTTGGCCGTCTTTCACAACCAGCTGTTCATTATTTTCGTTAAAGATTTTCTCAAAAAATTACAAAGAAGACAACACATTTCGACACAAACAACACTTGGCATTGGTTTGTTTCATTCTTTACAACTTCAGTATAAAACATCGCATTTCAAGTGGAAAATTACTTTCACAGCTTTATGATGCGGAAATTATATGAAAAGTCATGATGCAACCACGAAAAAATAAAAAAAAATTCACAAAAATAAAAAGTAAAGAAGCCAAACCACAGTTAGAGGCAAACCAAGCCATAATGCTTAAAATTTGCCAGCAACCAGTTTCGTTATATCAAAAAAGGTAAAAAAGAAGGAGCCCTGGTAAAGATCCTTTTAAATGTTTGACAACAAGTGAGAATATTTACGCTTTTATTTTGTATCCACTCAAAGAAATGCCAGCCAGATAAATACTTTCTTTCGTTCTTTGAACAACATAGTTCAGTATGTGTTAGTCAATGTATAGACCTGGCGCTAGTAACATGTTGCAAACATTTTTAATTAGCAACATTATCAACTGATGATGGAGGAGAAGAAGGTGCGGCACAAAGCAAACAGAATTTTCTATATGGCAGATTTTTATGATACTCTTTAAAATAAATTGTGGAAATCATCATTTAAACATTATTTAATAATGATGAGTAGTTTAAACTAAAAAAAAAATTATCTTCTTCAACATTTATTTTTCTCTAAAGGATGCTTAAGGATGCCAAGGCAAATATGAACAAACACAAAAAAGAAAAATATGAGAAAAAAAAGTGAAAGGTAACTTGTTATGACATTTACATTAACATGAAACACAATGTTGTCGTTGTTCTAGACTTGGTATTACTTTTCATTGTGCCTTTACCGTTCTAACTTCAATTGCAATGCAGACAATTTAAACGTGTTTTAGTCATCATCGTCATCATCATCATCGCCAGTGCGGCACAGTGTTATAACGAATGGAATAAAGCAAAAACTGTTAAACGAAATAAATATGTGTCTATGAAAATTATTATTAGAAAGGAATACTTAACGACACCCAATTATTACTACACTTAACTTTACAAAAACGTCATCAAAAATTTGGAGCGAGGAAATCCTACTTATTTTTAAGTTATTAAAGTATTAACCGATAACTTTACTACAATATCTATTAAGAAATATTCGTACTATAGAGGTTTCAAATTAAAATTAATATTATAGAGTACAAGATGACGTCAGAGAAGAATTTAAAACCAAAATTTAATGTTATTGTAAATTGCAGATGAAAGTAAAAACAACAATACACAGTGGTGTGTAGATAGTGGCGCTACGTCGCATTTTTGTTATAGTTATGAATTGTTCGAAGAATATGACAAATGCAACGTGTTGGTATATTTGCCTAACAGTAACAGTTTCAAAATAATTGGCCGTGGTAGTGTTGTAATTAATGACAATAATAATAAAATTTATCTAAGAAACGTTTTACATGTGCCAGAGCTTACAGAAAATTTTATTTAAATAAGCAAAATGATAAATAGTGGCTAAATTGCATAGATGTATGAACGTAAAGCTGCAAAATAATTTTATGAACTGGCATTTAAAGTTTGGACATCTTAATCTTACTTGCTTAAAAGATATGTTTAAAGACAACATTGAAAGACAACATTGAAATTGAAAGATATTAGCAATGACCCCGTAAGCGAAACATTTTTTAAATACGAAATTACTGAGAAACCTTTTGAAAGATCACAATCTAGAGGCAAAAAATTATTCGAAAACGTGCAAAGTGATATTTGTGAAGCAGTTAATGTGCCATCAATTGCTGGCACCAAATATTTTGTCACATTTATTGATGATAAATAACGATACACAGTTTTATATCATTTTAAAACAAAACACAAAGTATTCAACGCCTTCAAAGAGTACAAAACACTGGTTGAAAAACAAAGTGGTTGTAAAATAAAGTGCTGAGAACTTATAATGGCCGAGAATATATAAATAATGAATTTAACAAATATTATATCGACACTCTAAGGGGTATTCGTACTGAAAAGCTGGCAAAAAATCAAAATTTTAAATTGCGTTTTAACCCATGCAATAATTTTAATCGCATAGTTAATTGACCACTAAATCATGTTTTAACGATAAAATATTAAAATATAGTAAATTTTGCGTAGCTGGGAAACCGTTGAAGTTGAGGTTTTCCAATTAATTGATATGAAATTTTTTGATGAATCGAAAAAGGGCAATGTTTACGTTCTTTGAAAGTGCAGTAAACGCTTAAAGATAAGAGTTATATACTTAGTGTGTTAGTTAACTGATACATAAGTTACGTTTAAGTCAACAAAACGCTTCGTTCCTTACTTAAGTTTAATTCCGGTTTTCTTAGGGACACATAAAAATTTAGAAGTTAAAAAAAATATATGCCTGTAAGTTGGAACTTTTGTTTATGAGCCCCGTTTCGTCCCATTAAGATATGGATATAGTTTGTAGTTTGACATATATTGTAACAAAATTTCGAAGGTGCGGGTTGACCAAACTTGCACTTCATGGTTTTCGAGGACTTCGAAAAAACGGTGTTTTGCAATGCAAAAAGCTAATAAAAATTGATTGCTAATGATTTCGGAGGTCGCTGAATTCGAATCTGAATTCAAAATTTCAAAAATGAAAATGGCGGACACAAAATAGGGGACCATTTTTCTCAAACCTAAGCGCATTTCCACTAAACTTTGTCTTAAGGGGTTTTCGGTGTCGATGATCTCAAATCTGAATTCAAAATTCCAAAAATCAAAATGGCGGACACAAAATGGCGGACAATTTTTCGCAAACCTAAGCGCATTTTCACTAAACTTTGTCTTAAGGGCTTTTCGGTATCGCTGATCTCAAATCTGAATTAAAAATTTCAAAAATCAAAATGGCGGACACAAAACGGCGGACCATTTTTCTTAAAACCAAAATTAAACGCATTCACTTCAAATCTTGTCTTTACGGGTTTTCGGGGTAGCTGCTTTTTAAACTGAATTTGGGAATTTGGGGTCGCAGATTTGAATTTTTTAGTTTTTTTTGGGGTTCCTGACCTTTCATTTCGAGAAAAAAAAACACAAATTTGTGCTCGTGGAAGCGTTGATATTTTTTTTATTAAAAATTACTAAGCAACTTTATAACTGCACTTCTTCATCGCCGTTCTGATCGTCTACTTCATCGTCTTCCTCATCGAAACATCCGTAATCATCAGATTAAATTTAAATGAATGAAACGAAATGAAATCGGAAAACCAAATGCTTCTTATAAAAAGTTCCAACCAAAATGTCATGTTAAACTTTTAAGAAACTCTTTGTATGCTCATTTTATTGTTTTTACAATAAGAAATACCAAAAATTCACAGTGACACAAATTTGGACCTAAGATAGGAAATCAGTTTGGTGTAAATGTATCCGCCATTTTAATTTTTGAAATGTCGACTTCAGATTCGAGATCAGCGATCCCGAAATCCCCTTAAGACAAAGTTTAGTGTGGATGCGCTTAGTTTTAAGAAGAAATGTCCGCCAGTTTGTGTCCGCCATTTTGATTTTTGAAATTTTGAATTCAGATTTGAAATCAGCGACACCGAAAACCCCTTAAGAAAAAGTTTAGTGGAAATGCGCTTAGGTGTGAAAAAATGGTCCGCCATATGATATATGGTCAGATATGAGGAGAAATTTTGGGCTGAAGCCGTGTCCACTTCGGTCTATTTGCGCAACAGTACAACAACAAAAATATTGGTTGACACAACACCTTTCGAAGTTTGGGATGGATATAAAGCATTTAAAGTCCTTTGGTATGAAGGCCATAGTTTTAGACAAAACCCACCACAAAAATTTTTGCCTAAGGACAATGAGATCATTATGATCGAACATAGAGAAAAGTGTAAGTAAGTCGTGACTTAATCTTTATAGAGGGAAAATATTGTAGCCAAGGAGAGCAACCCGAAATTCCGAATGTTGTATTTTTATGGCGAGTTTTTAAATTCAATGAATCCAATCATGAAAGCAACGACGACCAACAAACAGCAGATGTTGAGCCCGTAGATATTCACCAAACTAATAAAAATAGCACCAATTCTGAAGCTGACTAGGTGTAAGACACAGAAATCCTTAGCGCAAACCCAGAAGAACTACCGACAAAAATTGGTCCTGGATGCCCAGAATGGGATCTGTTGGTCGCCCGAAAAGTCTACAATACTATAATACAATACTATATTATACATTACCAAAATTGATTATCCCGAAGCTTCGGTCCGCTAGGAATATATTACAGCTTTATAAACAAAGATCGTAGGTTCGAATCCCATTCTCAATATATAAACGTACTTATTTCTATAATGTACATTATTATTATAAAGTTTCTTAGTAACAGAATTTGGATGCGCTAGAACTCCTAATTTTGTAAGGTTCGGAAATAACTGAATAAGCCAAAAAATGAGTTGGTCCTCATCGAGCTCAAAGTGGGAAGCAAGAAGGACAAAAAAGAAATTGTCACAAAAAAAAAACTCCATAACTGAGAGTCACTCCTAGAGAGGAAAATATAAGGGTAAAATGTAGTTAGATAGTGTTGTACGAAGTTTCTTAATAACAGAATTTGTATGCGCTAGACCCATTAATTTTGTAAGGTTCAGCCAATGCCAAAAAATGAGGGGAGTGAAGCAAGGGAAAATTGGTCCTCATCGAGCTCAAAGTGGTGGTAAAAAGGAAAAAAAAAAGAAACTCTCACAAAAAAGCTCCATAATTCCCTTCATAGGTGTTTGCTCCATAATTCCCTTCATATTTGTAATCTGTAATGTAAATTTTGTAGGAAAGCCCGTTAATGCTAGGAGTGGGAGGGTACCAGGTATACCGTTATAAAGTGAACGTTTTATTGTGATACTAGAACACTAATTTTTAATGGGAAAGTAAAAAAACATTTTATTCGAAGCATTGGCCCTTACTTTCCACACATTTTGACCACCATGTCAATAGAAATGTTGGTCTTTTGAAGCAAACAAATCAGACACCCAATGTTAGACTTCTTCATAGGAATCGAAGTGCTGCTCAGCCAATGCGTGTCCAATCGATGGAAACAAATGGTAGTCGGAAGGAGCCAAGTCTGGTGAATATAGCGCGTGGAGTAGCAGCTCCCAGCCAAGTGCTTTGATTGTATCCTGAACCGGTTTTGCTTTGTGTGTAGGTGCATTGTCATGGAGCAAAATTACCATGACGTGTGTTGTGGCCCATTCTGGTCGCTTCTTGATCAATTCATGGTTCAAATTGATTATTTTTTTGCCATAAGCGAACTTTTATTAACAGTTTCACCAGGTTTTAGGAGCTCGTGGTACACCACACCTTTCCAGTTCCACCAGACACACAGCATTATCTTCTTACCGAATCGATCTGGTTTTGCAGTCGAAGTTGATGGTTGTCCCGGATTAACACATGATTTTTCTCTTTAAGATTTGCAAAACTGATTTTCTTTCGTATTTTTGAAGCAAAATTTCACTAGTGTTTTTTCGGGTTTCCTTTGCCTTTCATTCAATTCATGTGACATCCATTTTCCACACTTTCGGATCTTTCCCATAGCTTTGAAATGGTCATAAATTGTTTTCTGTATAACATTTACCATTTCTGTCATTTGCTTCTAACTCAAAGGGTCATCTTCATCCAATATTACTTGCAATTTTGCGTCTTCAAACTTTTTTGGTGGTCTTCCACGTTCTTAACTTCTCTCATCAAAATCATTATTTCTGAACCGTTGAAACCATCTTTTGGATGTTGCTTCTGATAGAGCATAATCACCGTAAGCCTCGACAAGTATTCGATGTGACCCTGCGGCACCTTTCTTCAAAACGGCGTAAAAATTACTTCACTCCTTCTGATGGAATACAACTCTCATATATGGGCGTTGGCACTCATTAATGACAGTAGGGTATGCTGATTGATTCATTGGAACATCGTCGGAATGTGGGTTGTGTAGCACTAAAGATATTACCATGGGAAATGTTCTTCTGAGATTAGCGAACTTATTCCAAGTGCCCTAGTTTCGGTTCGCTCTTCCCGCTTCTCTAGATCACATCCGTTTGTAGTCTATTGTCCAGTTGACCGCACAACGCATTACAGATAGAATTCGTTTATCAGTCGAACTAGCCGTAGCCGCTCACTTCATTCCGCTATACCTAACGTATGCTAAAAAATGTTGGAAAGCTAATGGGGATCGGTCATGTATTTGACCCACTTTAGGACTTATGGGGGTCATTCCTTTAGGGAATGGAGATAGGAGTAGACATTTTCGGAAAAAATGTTGAGGAGGAACAATTAAGGGGCGGTCCCACATTTTATTTCTTTGGTATGTCTTTTTTGTATTTTTTTTTTTTTTTTTGAAATTTCTCCCCAGTTTGAGGTCCATGCGAAGCCACTTGCCCTTATCCTACATACATGAAACGTATTAAAATTGTTTTTGAATAGTTAGTCTTTTTAGGAAATTTATTTTTTATAACAACAGATAACAGAAATATTAACTACTTGTTTACTACTTTAATTTTTAACACTCCACCAGCATCGCCATAAAAGACATCCAAAATTACGCATAACCTCAACCAAAATTACACACAAAGATCCAGTTACATATTAACTTATTGGCTCTTCATACACCTTTTCAGCTCTTCCTACAGTACGGAAGTTCTTGCATCCCTAGAAGGGTGAGGTTAATAACCCTGAAAATAACCGCACAATTTCAATCTGCTCTGTGCTCTCAAAGACGATGGAGAGCATGGTTAATCACCATATTGTTAAATAAATGGAGGCAAACAGACTTCTTATTAATCGAGAGTATTACTTCCGTAGAAATTTTCTAAGGGAGAGCTGTTAGCTCTTTTTTATGAGCACTGGATTCGATCTATTCACAATTTTAATGAAAGTAAAATGGTTCCTCTAGATATTTCCAAGTCGTGCGTGTGGCATGGTGCATTAATATTAAAGCTTATTTCATTTGGGGCCGGCATTGACTTCTCTCGATTTATGTCGAGTTTTCTCATCGACCGCACAATAAATGTTATTATTAATGGGGTGCCATTCAACGAGTTTTAGCTTAACTCAGGGGTACCCCAAGGATCTGTTCCTTCTCCCTCCTCTTTTACTTATCTTTCTTAATGTTTTTCTTAGCCAAACCTTTAATCCTATTTACTCTTTCACAGATGTCATTAGTTTTCCTTCAATTCTAGGCCAAGCCTTTTTGAGGTTCGGGCCAAAAGACAGAAAATGGACTTTTCAACAATCTCTCGGTAGGGTATATTCAACAATATCATCTGTATATATTTGTGGTATATGTATTGGGAAATCGGATACTCTTGAGGTTCTGGGCATATGAATTTAATTAGATTTGCTTTGAAACGATCACGTCTTTCAAGTGTCGAAAGAAGCACTCAAGAGTCTTGGTTTTCAGGAACGGTGCAATAATTACTTCACTCCTTCTGATCTAACGGGTGATCCAAGTAGAGATACTTTTTTCAATAGCCTTTTTTGACAGACCACGTGTGGGTCGTGTCATGCTGTCATGTTATTTTTGTTTAGTATTGTTTGGCATTTCATCATGGAAAGACTTACGCCTGAACAGCGTTTACAAATCGTTCAACTTTATTACGAAAATTCACGTTCTGTGAAGAATGTGTTTCGTGCACTTCGCTCAACTTATGGTCAACATAATCGGCCTACTGAGCATACTATTCGGATCACCATCACCCATCTTGAGACCAGCATTCATTATTGGATAATATTCGACCGAATAGACCACGTCCAGTACGCAGTGAAGAAAATATAGCGGCCGTAGCTGAGAGTGTACACGAAAACCGTGGAGAGTCGATTCTTCGCCGTTCGCAGCAACTCGGACTGACGTATGGAACGACTTGGCGCTTTTACGTCGATCGTGATCTCGGCATTTGGTTTCAACAAGACGGCGCCACTTCCCACACAGCGCATCAATCAGTGGATTTATACAGAGAACAGTTCGGCGAGCAGATAATTTCACGTTTTGGGCCGGTCGATTGCCACCAAGATCGTGTGATATCACACCGTTAGGCTTTTTCCTGTGGGGATATGTAAAGTCTAAAGTTTATGCGGACAATCCCGCTTTGATTCAGGCTTTGGAGCAAAACAGCATGCGAGTCATTCGCCAGTTACCAGTCAAAATGCTCGAACGAGTCATCGAAACTTGGACTCAACGGATGGACCATCTGAGACGTAGCCGCGACCAACATTTGATAGACATAATCTTCAAAAAATAAATGCCAAAGAATGTTCTCTCAAATGATAATAAATATTCCCCATTAAATTTGAACTTTCTGTGTTTTTTTTTCTTTCAAAAGTAGGGAACCTCGAAATGGCTCACCCTTTAATTAAAATCTGTACCACTTACATCCAAACTGGAACTCAACTCCAATATATGGGCAGGAGCTTCAAAGTTTATTATTTAGCTACTGAACCGTGTACAAAGCAGAGCGTTGATGCTCATTTATGAAAGCATGAAAGCCCCAATTTTTAATATGTAGTTATGTAGGTTAGGGTGGGTCAATTATTTTTACTCCATGGGCTCAAAAAATATTTGTTGACTCAAAGATTAAATAAAAAAAAAGAATTTTTCGACTTAAATTGATTGAAATCGTATAAAGGTCGTACATGGGTACCCCACATAATTTTCAGCGCTGAAAATTTTGCGCTATTTTAAAATATGGGAAAGTCAAAGATTCGTCGAGTTGTGCCATAATTTCGTCCATTTTCCCTAAAAAGGTGAAAAAAGCCACAAAAATGCACGAAAACGCCCCCTGGTGGCGGTTAAAAATAAAAATTTCCGGACAAACAAAACCGTCGGTATACACATATTCAATAATATTTTTACATTTGAAATGGTTAATTCAGGTCGATTTTTGAGAATCATGAAATTTCTTCTTCGAAATTTTTGCAGGCTCGAAAATGATTTTAGAGGTATGGTTCCTTGGGCAGATATACTTGTTATGGCTCATAGTACCAGAATCGCGATGAGCCCATGGAGATTTTTTCGGATTTTTTCTTTATGTAGACAAGAAGCAAACGCTTTCAGTAAGGAGAGCTTGAACTAATTTTTACTTTTTTCTCGGAAAAAGTACAACTTAAGAATCAAAATTGGTGCCTTCATCGCATATTTGCCGTATTAAAAAGCACAAAAATAGCAAACTGGTTCAATCAGATATAGCAATTATAGTTAAAGCCATATTCTTTAAGGTCACCAAGAATGCTTTAACTTTGGATATGTAATAAGAAACTTAGAGCGCCCAATAGTATGCGATAGTTTTAATTATAAAATCATTTACATATTTCTGTACACATGGTAACGCAGATACAGCATTACAGAGTTGATTTTTGAGTGGTGATAAGCGTGACTATTATATTTATTATAATGAATGCTTAAATAATCCTATGTGAAATAAAATATCGTTACACTGTGCACCGAGTAGTTGTTAATGTTGACTAACATGTTTTAGTCGCACCGAAAAACCGTGTGCTTTTCACTAGACATTCTTCTCTACCAACACGTGGTAGATTTTTTTTTGTATAAAACAAAACACAAAAAGAAAAAAATTACAGTCTGCATAGTTTTATTTAAAGTTTCATTCTGTATTTGTCTGAAAAGACTATTTATTTGTTTGACTCGTGGCTTTGTATGTGTGTGTCTGTGTGTGTGTGTGCCGGAATGATAAATGTAATTTCTATATTCTGTTCCGTGTAACGTAAACCGTTCACTCGACTACAACAACAACTACAACTACTATTGTATTGCAATTATCTGCTTTGTCAAATTGAGAATATGCAAGAAACATGTTCAAGTATCAGGCCTAGACCTATTGTCTGAAATGTTTAGTTATAAACTCTGTTCGTTCGAGTGTTGTTCCTCGAGAGTTGTTGCATCTATTTAAAAGTCTTATTTGCCTATTTACAGTTCAGTTTAGTTGAGTTTTTATTTCGTTTCTTTAGTTCGAGACAACAACAATTATTATTTTTCGCACTTGAAATCTCAACAATTCAAATAAAATGAAATTTCTTAATTGAAGTTGTGTTGATGTAGAAAGTTTTATTTAATTTTTTTTTGTTTGTTTGTCTTTATGTGGTTGGTGTGTGTTTAATACGCTGAATTTACACCATTCACTTTCTATTCAGAGATTAGCAAGCGTGAGTTGTTTTGTGCAAAAAAGTTTTATCCTTCACTTTTAGTGGCTTTAAGTATAAATGAATAAAGTATAATTAGTTTTGAAACCCATTTAATGCAAACTTATGTTTTGTGTTTTTGTTTTTGTTTTAATAGAGCAGCAATGTATAAAGAGTTGGTAAATGTTCGTTGTTTAAAATCATCAACCGAATAATTCGGTGTTGGTGGTAGAAAAATTAATTCAAAAAATTATAATTGAACTTGTTACTAAGTAGTTAGTTTGTTAAATTGTTTTCCGCACAAAGTGCATTATTATATTCTTCACGCCACTGTGCGGAGGATATAAATCAGTTCGTTTCAAACGAAATTTCATTGAATTCACATGCCTAGGACATCAAGGGTATTCGATTACTTAATGCCTATACCACCCATATATACATAAGTCATATGGGTTTTACGTGCGTGCCTGTCTTGTCGACTTAACCACTCGGTGGTTTTAGAATTAGATGAGATACAATGCGTCCACCAGCGCCCCTTCCTTAGATAGATAGCAAGCTAGGGGAGATGCTTTGGCACACTCTCCCCCCTTTGCTATTGGGTTGGCCCGATCTAAAAGCCGTCTCCTCTATGGGTCGTGGAACCCTGTTGATTGCAACTCCACTTTGAACTGTGGTCTTCCCGCGATTTTGAGCTACCACAGCTACCACGGAACTCCCCGAGGGGCCGCTCCCAAAAAGCTATTTAAGGGTACAACACGTTGTTGTCGGTCATCAGCAGCACTTGCAAAAATACATACCTTCAATAACCGCACATTTGCCTACTACGTTCGTTCTTACTAGTTGTTGTTATCAAGTGGCCCTGATATGTACAACGTTCCGTACCAACATTTCGACCGATATCCGTCTCATCCGCGAATGACTCAAGTGCCCTTGGTCTCGTCTTCGATCCGACCCTCTTGTCTACTAATTCTACCGTAATGGTCATCTTTGCTAGGACTGGTACTAGCTCACCCATTCACAGCTTCGATTTTTTCGACTCATGCCTTCGTCCGTATTTTACGCTCCGACCTTACTAATCGGCGCCATCATCCTAGATGATGCTTACGTCAACGTTCCGTACTTCGCTTTTCAATTGGTCCCCGACTCGTCTTGGATGCTGTATTGACATGTGCACCTGCCTCAAATGCTTTTGACTCGTCTTCGACCCACACTCTCGCTCAAATTCCTCCGTCATGGTATCACTGACAGGATCACTGACACACCCACACCTGGCCTCCTTTTCGGTCATGCAACATCTTTACCTTCACTTGCACCTTGGGACTCCAACTCAATTATGGGATGTGAGAACCATTTCATCTGGTAGGTTTTGACACCTACAGTTTTATGTTTTTGCTTGTGCTGCCTTTGACTTTGACAACGCTGTGAGGTAACCTTGGGCTTTCCCGTGGTACCTGTTTACAGCCTCAGGTTGTAACGACGAGTTTTCTCTGGTTGCTGGGGTAAGCTCGCGGGATTAGGGATCGTCACAGAAATTTTTTTCTTTAAAGCTGCAGTGACCTGGAACGACACTCTGATCCTGGTTAAAGTTGCAGTGATCTGAAACGACACACTGATCCTGGTTAAAGTTGCAGTGATCTGGAACGACACACTGATCCTGGTTAAAGTTGCAGTGATCTGAAATGACACACTGATCCTGGTTAAAGTTGCAGTGATCTGGAACGACACACTGATCCGGTTAAAGTTGCAGTGATCTGCAACGACACACTGATCCTGGTTAAATTTGCAGTGATCTGGAACGACACACTGATCCGGTTAAAGTTGCAGTGATCTGGAACGACACACTGATCCTGGTTAAAGTTGCAGTGATCTGGAACGACACACTAATCCTGGTTAAAGTTGCAGTGATCTGGAACGACACACTGATCCGGTTAAAGTTGCAATGGTCTGGAACGGATATTCAAGGATGTGCCAAGGACCTTCGATGATGTTTAAGGACCTTCTAAGGATGTTCAGGGAACTTCAGGGATGTGTTCAAGGACCTTCAAGGATGTTTAAGGACCTTCTAAGGATGTTAAAGGATCTTCCAAGGATCTTCAAGGATTTGTGCAAGGACTTTCCAAGGACCTTCATGGATGTACTCAAGGATCTTCGATGATGTTCAAGGACCTTCTAAGGTTATTCAAGGACCTTCACGGATGTGTTCAAGGACCTTCAATGATGTTCAAGGTCCTTCTACGGATGTTCAAGGACCTTCCAAGTGCCTTCAAGAATGTGTCAAGGACCTTCAACGATGTTCACGGATGTGTTCCAGGACCTTCAAGGATAAAAA
The DNA here is from genome assembly GCA_963682025.1 of Cordilura impudica. Lineage (NCBI taxonomy): Eukaryota > Metazoa > Arthropoda > Insecta > Diptera > Scathophagidae > Cordilura > Cordilura impudica. Next base: position 11,289,384 of record OY821518.1, read on the forward strand.
AATTGTTCAATGACCGCAGCCAACTGAGCCCTGTTTTCCTGTTGTCACTCTTTTTAAAGTCGACAGATACAAAGAAAATGGAATATTGGAAACAGAGTAAGGAATTTCTCTTATTTGTTATCCTCATATTCCCGTACTCTCTCATTCATATTTCTTTAACCTACGTAGGACAATAACTAGTGTGTCCTTACTTCTCCACGTTTCCCTTCGATAATACAAAAATAATAATTCAAATAAATGTAAAATAACAAAATAAGTCCACAGTTCTCGTGGTAAAATTATATACAACAGTGAATTGTTACGACTTCTGTCATTCCAAGGTAAGGCTTCGTTGCCAGTCCGGCCACATACTAGCCCGTAGCGGCCAAATAGAATAGTACTTGGTGGACCTGACCTTAAACTTTAGTCGCTAGGTTTAATCACCAGAATTAACTGGCTTTACGTAGCGTTGCCCGGGAGCACCACTTGGAGGTAGGTTACAGGCATGGGCGAAGTATCAACCGTCAGTCGCGAACCAGTAACTTTATGATACAACTTTGCTCCCACCACCCATTTATACAGAAGTCTCTTGTGTTTAACGTGAGTAGCCGTCTCGTTGACATAACCTCACGGTGCTCTGAACACTGGATCGGAATATGCGCCGACCACCGCCCCATTGTGTAGTTAACTACACTCCGGTACCAATTCAAGATTTGTGCATTTGGGCAACAAATCCCACTCCTTCGTGGGGAGTCGAGGCCTACCTTACACACCTCTGCTGTTCTAGGGTCACAGCACCCGGTTGAATGCAACTCCACATCGAGCTATGCTCTCCCCGCGATTTGGGTATAAACCACAGCCACCACGATACTCCCCAAGGGGCCGTACCCGCAAGTCAGCTGGAATCAAGGATTCCAGGGGCTCTGACTTCCCGTGGTACCAGAATTATATATAAATATATAGCCTCCGGTCGGACTTCGTAGCAAAGCTACTACCAGTATGGCTCCAAACAGCCATTTATACAGATGATATTGTTAATTCCATGACCCTATGGGTCAACAAACAACAATGACTCTTCTGGGTATTAAAATCAACCTTATTCGCTTTACGCCACTCGGAGATTGTTAACAGGTCTTAACTAATGCCGTTTTCTTTTCTGACAAAAAATGTTGCCCTTTTTGCCCTATTTTCGAAAAGTGTATTTTTTATATATTCTGAATTAAGAAAAACTTTATATTATATATCAATCGAAAGGTCACAAAGTGCTGTGTTCACAAATGAAAAAATTTCGGTTGCAAGTCATAGGGTGAAAATATTTAAAAACAAAAGGGGAACAATGGGGAATTATCCTCACATTATGGCCTGAAAGAAGTCAAAGTCTAGAATTTTTTTTTATCTACGAGGGCTCGACTTTGAGACCTTTCGATTAAGTATAAGATAAGGTTGCTCTTATTTCAGAATATATAAAAAAATACACTTTTCCAAAAAAGGGCAAAAAAGGGCGACATTGTTTGTCAGAAAAGAAAACGGCATAAGTGTGTTATTCATTGTCCGCCTTTTGCCGCACATCACCAAGAGGCTTGCCCTACAATTAAAGGAAGATGAATGACAAGAAGGTCGTTCAGAAAGATAAGGAAAAGAGAAGAAGAAAGAACAGAACCTTGGAGTGCCCGTAAATTAAGCTGAAACTTATTGGATGGGACCCCATCAATGACAATCTCAAGCTTAATACTTGAGATTTCAATACCGACCTCAAATGCTATTAGCTTTGATATCAATGCACCGTGAATGTATTGACTCCAGCTTTCAGAAAGAAGAGCTAACAGGTCTCCAGTAGCCCGATTTCTTCGGAAATCATACTGCCGATTATAAAGAAGTGAGTTGTCCTCTATATAGTTGACATGGAAATTAACTATGCTCTCTATCATCTTTTAGAGTGTAGAGAAGACTACAATTTGACGGTAATTTTCAGGGATATTAGCGTCACCCTTTTTCGAGAATGGCTGGCCATTGGCAGCCTTCCAGAAAGAGGGAAGACACCCGTATGTTGCGAAAGTTTGAAAAGGTTGGCCAAAGGTTTGTTTTAGAATAGCAGTTCCCAAGGGAGAAATATCATAAGGTAAATGCAAAAATGATTCTCAGAGTACCACTTAAGGAGATGTGGTTTATCATAACGTCCTAATCACCAATTAAAATGCACTTCACAGGATCTTAAAAGACAACTACCATTCGAGGCTAAGCCCATATTAAAAACGCTTGTACGGATCCAAGCTTCTATAATATTAATAGGCCAGGCGATTTCTTGATGTTTTGTTCTACGGTTTTATCCCGATTTTGACCAAACGTATATTGATTGAAAGGTATTTCTTTTTAGCCGTTTTGCAGATTTACAGGTTTTTAAATTTTTCCTTTATTTTGAGTAAATTGTATTTAAAATTGCTACTAACACATAAAATTATACAATGCTTAATGCTAAATTTATTAATGTGTTTGTAATAAAAATTAGTTTATTTTTTGTGTTGATTTGTGAATTGGCTATAATTGATTAGCATACCTTTAGGGTCTTTATTTAATGAAAAAATAAAATTTCCTAGAATCTGCTAGTATCATTTTATCATCACTTTAAATTCTCGTTTTTAATGGAAAAAAATTTCAGCTTTGTAAATTTTCGCTATTTCGCCAATTTTATGAACATGTTTGATGCCTTTCAAAAATTTATTTGCTTCTCTATCTATATTTGTTTTCGAGTAAATATATAATTTCGTTTTTGTGCCGCCCTTATTCTTAATAATGATAACTTTCTTAACGAAAGAACTCCTTGAACAAACATTTATGAACTAAAATCAATATTTACTTTATTGCAACCTTTTCTCAAATAAAAAATTCTCTCTGTAATTTTAAATTTGTCAAATTTTTGTGCCTAAAGAAAAAAAAAACAAAAAAAAAAAAGTAACGAAGTAATTTTTTACAAAAAGAAACATCTCAAGAAAACTTTCTTCCTCTTCTTTTTTTTAAAGAAAACTCCTTGAACAGTTTTTGTCAACAAAAGTTAAGAAAAATGAAGAAGAAAAAAAGAAACGACAACAACTTTATAATCTACGTGCATGAAAAATTCGAAAAGCAAAAAAAAAAAATAGAACAAAAATTAGGATAAGCTGTAAGTTCTGTCGACTCAATCCCTGTAATACCCGGTAGGATACTGTAGGCTAAATAAGAAAATAAAAATATTGAAAAAAAAAATCAGCCAGCCATACAACCAACCAACCAACCTACTACCACCAACAATTGGAGGAACCTAATCAACACACACGAACAAAGTTGTTTTAAACTTTTTGTATATTTTCTTCAGCTTGTTTGTATTTGTATTTAACAATAGGGTAACTCAGATTTAGGAGTAGCAATTTTTTTTTATTATTTCTTTTCCTATATTTCCAAAAATTGTTTGCTCATCCTAATAATGCTTTATAAATATAGTGTAAATTCCAATTAGTTGTTCGACAATTGATACTACAATTACCATTACAAATACAATACCACCCTATTGATCCATGTTTTATGCACAGCACGTACGAGACAAGCAAATTTAGTTTTAAAAAGAAAAATGAAGAACAAGCGCTGCAAAAAAAAAATATATCAAAAGGATCAACAAAGGTCATTATATATAAAAAAAAATGTTTAAAGAAAAAAATAAACCAAACGAAACCTTAAATTATTTTATTAACAATTTCATTTTTTTTTCGTTCACTTTGTTAAATAAATCAAGAATTCTTTCAACTGCTTCAATCTTGAAAAATATTTTCTCACTACATACAAATACAAACACACAAACTCAGAGGCTTTTTGAAAAACTAACACACACATATACCGAATCGATATATTGCTTTTGGCTAGTATTGTGTTTATTGAACGAATAAACGAATGAACGAACGAAAGAACGCCATGTTATGCGCGAAATTAAAATGTCATTTTGTTGGCTGAAATCTGGCTTATGCCAGCGAGAATCAAGTAAATCTCGCTTCAAGGCAATGTCTGTTTTATATTATTTACACATTCACATAGTGTGAGTATTGTTGTTGCTGTTACTGTTGCTGTTGCTGTGTCTATTTTGTAGTTTGTTTCGAATGATTTGGGAGCTTAAATTGCTTACGCATTAATAACCCATTTAGTGTTCAATTAAATATTATTTAACTTGGTTTTCTCCTCCGCCACTTTTTCTCTACGAGTATTTAACATTTGAACCAAAATTTGTCTACGGTAGTGGTGCTAAGCATATCATTAGATAGACACTGTAATGGCATGTGATGGATAATTATGATTACAACTCAAAGTCAATATAATTATGTTCGTTCGATAATCACATCCGCAAAAATATAGCGGCCTACTTAAGAATTTTTTTTCAAGAATTTCAAAATTTGTCTGAGATAACAGGAACTGAATTAAAACATAATAACCAAATAATTTTTTTGAAGACAAATTAAATTGGCACAACAAATCTTTTTAATTTGTATTTACACCCATATGTATAGTTTCATTTGACGCACTCAACCACAATCTAGGAGGCATTAACGTGTAAGGATTTACCGAACAATAGCCAATAGACCAACATTTTTAGTCCATTCCTTACCCTTCTTTAAAGACATAGACATTTTAGTGAAACTTGCAAATTTTTAACCATAAGGTGCCATATCAGAAAGTGCTCGCAGGATTTGCTATAAGATCTTTATGCTGTTGAAACTGAATCTGAAAAATGGTGATCTAAAATGGTGAGATCAACATTAACGCCAACAGCAATGAGCTGGAGAACGAGAACTATTTTGATATTTTAGAGGCCAACGAATTTGAGATGTAAACGTATTCAAAGTAAAGTTATGAAAAAGTGTTATAAAAATAAGTAAGAGGATTATAATGGGCCTATACGCTACTCTATACCATGAGCTTAAGGAAATGGTTCTATTTCCCACTAATTGGATATCTATACTAATATAATAAAGAGGTAACGTGTGCTTGTTTGTTTGTTTGTAGGAGGTAATCTCCGTAACTTCTCATCTGATCTTCCTGAAATTACTGTGGATATGGGAAGTGTATAGGCTATAATTTTTTAAATATTTTTAGTGGGCGTGGAACTTCCCACACAAAGTATACTTTTAATATCATATATATTGAGTACTATGATGGGACAGCTTTGCAAATTTGTGTGAGGTCACCTATTGTTAATATTAGTAGCTACGCCGGAAATGGGCGGTATCGGATAAGTGGGTGTGGTACCTCCCATACAAGTAATATTTCAATATTATATATCTCGTGTACTGAGATAGAAAGAGCTTTTCAAATTTGTTTGATGTCACCTATTATTAATGTGAGTAGTCGGACAAAAAATGGGCAGTATCGGACCAATAGGCGTGGCACCTGCCATAAAAATTAAATATAAAATGCCAAATATCTGGAGTACTGTTACAGTGAGAGTCTTGGAACTTTGGGTGAGCCCATAAGTTATTCGTGTGATTATTTAGACAAAAAATAGGCATGGTCGGAGCAGTGGGCGTGGCACTACCCGTACAAAGTAATTATATGATATCATATAACTGGTGTACTAAAAAAAGGAAGCTTTGACACTTTGCACGACCAAATCAGATCTTAGTATGAGTAGTCGGACAAAAAATTAGCTTGTTCACACCAATGGGCGTGACACTCCCCATGCAAAGTAACTATTTAATATCATATAACTGGGTTAATGTAAAAGAGAGAGCTTTGTGGCTTTGCATGAGCCCAAAGGTTCCTTGTATGATTTGTCGAACAAAAAAGGGCGTGATCGAAGCAGTGGATGTAGCACCGCCCATGCCAAGTGAATATCTAATATGATATAACTGGTGTACCATAAAAGGGAAAGACTCGACATTTTGCACGAGTCTATCAGATATTAATGTGAGTAGTCCAATAAAAATTGGGCGGGATGGTATTAGTGGACGTGGCACCTCCTATATAGAAAACAATAAGTACTACGAAAGCGACAGTCTTTTGACAAGTACATTAGCTATCAATGTGATTTGTCGTGGAAAATATATCGCCAAAATCAAAAATCGCCAAACCCAAAAATCGCGAAAAAATTAAAATTGCTCAAAAAACAAAAATCTTCAAAATCAAAAATGGGCAAAACCAAAACTCGCTAAAAAAAAGAAAAATTGCCAATTGATATTTTAAGTTCAAGGCCCAATAGCTAAGTGTTGCCAGATCTAACTTGGAAAATCCATGGTCTTCTCATGGGTAGCTACATGTACCTTTCTCCAGGGAAGGACGCCGAAAAATCTGATAATTGTTGTACCGAATGAAAAAACAAAAAACATTGTATATCAGCAAGTATCGTAATAAAAAAATCTATACCAATAATCTATATTAGCACTAGCTGGACCCGGCAAACGTTGTTTTGTCCTCAGTGAATTTTTTATTTTAGTTAGAATCTGTATATACCTATGTAAAAAAACGTTTGTGCATTTGTTCACATTAATTGAAAACTGTTAAAGAGAAACCATGTTTTATTTATGAAAATTAAACTAAATATTTATTGTAACATATAAGAATGACCAATATATTACTATTATTGTAATTCTAAGAAGAATCAACAATATTTTTAGTTTCACTACTCTCGCAGTAAATGAATAAATTTGCTGGCTTTCCGACACGGGAACATGACACATGTAGTTGCTCGTGGGAAAAACAACTGTTTTCGAGGTCCCAACCACATATTTGCAATGATTGTCCTTGAGATTTATTAATGGTCATGGCAAAGCCCAATCTGATCGGAAATTGGAATCTTTTGAATATTATCGGTGTGTCTCGGTAGGAATCATAGAAATTCTTGGCAGCAAAACATGTTCTCCTTTAAATTTTCCTATGAGAATTGTGGCCTCAATAACATTGGACATTATTATCTCAACAAATAACCTGGTTTCATTACATAGTCTCGGAGCGTTGAGGTTACGTAGCAAAATTATTAGAGAACCAACTTTTAATTTTAATAAATGTGGCGGTAGACCGGGCACATGAAGTGAATTCAAAAATTCTGTTCGATAACTGACTGCTTCATTTTCTTCAACAACACTATCCATAGATTTGAAAGAAAACGTTTCGGAATTAATCATGTCCTCAATAACAAAATTATGGACATCGACATTTGTGCGGCTAAAAAAACTCTTTCACCTAACCAATCATGGCTACGATATTGATTTTGAATATCGGGGAATACATTTTCAATTAATTCAGAACGTGACAATATAAATTGACAAAAATCTTGTGGATATTTTAATAGTTTCACTGGTTGGGTTAATATTGCTTTTACCATTACCAAGATCAAGTAGTTGTTTTGAAAATTGGTCAGCCGTTAGATCATTTTGTAATCGTACTCTCATGTTTGTTGTTAATTTTATGGTTTGAACGCTACTCCATAAATTTGATGATTTTCAGCAGGTATTTATTTCGTCAGCATAGGTTGATTTTGGTATGACTGGCAATGTTTGACGAAAATCTCCAGATAATAAATTGAGAGCTCCACCAAAAAGTCTTTCATTGGCTTTCAAATCTTTTAAAGTTATATGTAATGCTTCTAAGGAATGTTTTTGAGCCATGGTACATTCATCCTATATAATAATACTGCATTTTTGCAGAACTTTTGCCATACCGGAATGTTTTTTGATATTCTCATTCGTTTGTACGTTTAACGGTGATTTGAGTGCTAAATGAGCTGTACGACCACCATGCAATAATGAAGCGGCCTTTTCCTTCCTTTTTGTTTAGAATATTTATATATAAAAACGTTTGTGAATTTTGTAACTTATAAAATTTAAATAAATTTGACAACTCATTATTTTTCGATCGCCAGCGCCATCTACCGGGTCCAACAAAAAATTTTTGGCATCATCTAACATAAGATAAGATAAGATAAGGAAGGCTAAACGCACTGCGACCAATTTGATCTTTTGTGCAGCCCATGGTTGTCCTAAAGATTAAGGCTTCTTATGAAGCCAATTACCCTATTTGGCATTAGTTTCCATATGTCCCGGGGGGATACAATGTATCCTCCAAGTGCAAGGATTCTCTTACCACTTAGTCTTGGACATTCACAGAGAATATGTTCTGCTGTTTCCACCTCCTGCTCGCAGAACCTACATGTGTCTATAGCAGATTGTCCTTTCATTCGTAGATGATATCTAAGATTGCAGTGTCCTGTAAAGAATCCCGTTAAGGTCCTTAAGTCCTTTTTATCAAGGGCAAGTAGTCTTTCCGATTGAACACTGGATGGAGTTATGAATCTCTTGGCCTGCCGTTGACCTGGACTTTTGTCCCAGTGTTCGGCAATTTGTGATTTTCTCCACTCCCTCATTTTTTCCTTTGTGTATCCCATTGGAACACCACAGAAAGGTTCCGGACCAATGAAAGGACGACGGGCCCCTCGATTGGCTAGGCAATCGGCGCTTTCGTTCCCTGCATGTCCTTCATGTCCCGGAATCCAGCATAGAGTTAATTTGTTGCATCTACCTAATTCGTTTAGCTTTTCGATGCACTCCCGCACCAGTTTGGACGTCACTTTGTAGGCCATTATTGCCTTAAGTGCAGCCTGACTGTCGGATAGTATATAAATGAGTGCCCTTTTTGTCTTTCTTCGAAGACCTCCGCTTGGAAAATGGATGGGTATTTACCCATGGATAAGGCACGTTGAAAGTTGGTACCAAATATGCCCGCGCCCGTGTCCCCATTTGTTTGTTTTGAGCCATCTGTGAACCACACATGAGAACCTTGCTCTGGTTCCCAGGTCCCACTGGTCCATGTGCTGCGTTCCAATATCATGGTTTCAAATTCCCTGATGAATATATTTTTTGGTAACATTCTGTCCGTGACTCTCGCCACCGGGTCGTGGATGAAGAGCCTCGCGACTCTCATGTGACCCTTTAGGTCACCGTCCTTCATGCTACCAAAATCCTGAAGTCGTACGGCACTCATGCACGCATCTTCAATGATCGAAATATGAAGTGGTGTAATGTTAAGCATGATGCCGATAGCATCTGTTGGGCACGTTCTGTTCGCCCCTGTGATACCAATACAGGCAATGCGGTACACCTTGTTCAGGATTGCTTTTGCTTTAGTTTGCTCAACCTTCGGCCACCATGCAAGGGCCGAGTAGGTAATTATTGGTTTCACAATAGTTTCAAACGACCAGTAGATCATGTGGGGCTTTAAGCCCCATGTTCTACCAAATAGCCTTTGACAGGCGTATAAAGCCCTGGTGGCCTTTTTGGTAATTTGATCTAAGTGGCCGTTCCATGTGAGGGATTTATCCAGGGTGACCCCAAGATATTTGACCTCGTCCGAGAACCCTATTTTCAAGCCATTCAGACTTGGTTCCATAAGGTTGCATCTTCTTCGTTTAGTGAAGGGTATCAGTATGGTTTTTGATGGGTTCATAGATAGCCCCTTTCTCTGACACCAATTGAGGGTATAATTCAGAGCCTGTTGCATACGTTCCGATATTGTCCTCTCGTCAAATCCGGAGACAGAGATAACAAGATCATCTGCGTAGCCCAAGGCCCTGAATCCTAACTCATTAAGTTCCTCCAGCAGCTCATCTATGACCAAGGTCCAAAGCAGTGGCGATAGAACGCCTCCCTGAGGACAGCCCCTAGTGGCACTTATGGTCCTAAATGTGCTGCCTATATTCAGTGTGATGACCCTAGAGTTGAGCATCTCTAGCGTCCAGTTAATTATGATTGGAGAAATATCCTTTCTCAACATGGCCTCTTCAATTGCCCTATATGACGTATTATCGAAGGCGCCTTGTATATCAATGAAGGCACAGAGAGATATTTGTTTGGCATCGAATGCCTTTTCTATCATTGTGACAACATTATGGACAGCTGATCCTGTGGATTTACCCTGTTGGTACGCAAACTGTAGTTCGTGAATAGGTTTGCGTGCCAGGTAAGTGTCCCTGATATGATGGTCCAGAACTTTTTCCATTGTTTTTAGGAAAAAAGAACTTAGACTAATCGGTCTATACGATTTAGGTAACTGTTCAGATTTTCTGCCTACCTTGGGTATATCATCTAACATACATATACATATGTATATATTTAGTTTCAGTAAAATCGCACAAATATTCGAAATAACTTTACCCCAGCGCCACCTGTCGGATCCTTTTATACATGCAAAAATTTCTTATGACGAAACTTACATACATTCTGAATTGCAGTCAAATCGCATTGAAAATAAGAATATTGTTTATAATTTGACCCCAACGCCAGCTAGAGGGTTAAAACTAAAAAAAGAACACGAAAAGAACAAGAGTTCGAACCGAATCCATGGTGCAAATTTCAGCTCGATATGTAGATAATAAAGAGGTAATGTGTGTTTGTTTGTTTGTTTGTAGGAGGTAATCTTCGTGACTACTCATGTGATCTTCCTGAAATTCACACAGAATCTAACTGCGGATGTGGGAAATGTTAAAGACTGTATTTTTAAATATTTTTAGTGGGCGTGACACCTCCGATACAAAGTAAAATTTTAATATCATATATATTAAGTGCTATGATAGACAGGGCTTTGTAAATTTGTCTCAGGTCATCTATTATTAACGTGAGTGGTCAGACAAAAAAAAAATGGGCGGCATTGGATAAATGCGCGTGGCACTCCCTACAAATTTAATATTAAATGTGATATGTCTGAATTGCTGTAATAGTGAAAGCCTTGGGACTTTGCGTGAGCCCTTTCATTACGATTTGGAGGGGAGGGGGTAGCGAAGCACACCGGGTTACATCTAGTAGAAAATAAACATAAACTAAATTTGAGTGGAATTCTTATTAATTTTTATGAGAAATAGGTCAAAATATTGACCGATTCTGATCATATTTGGTAAAAATATATACAAATCAGATTTGAGAAAAATCTCTGTAATGTTTTTGTTTTTGCCGAGCTCAGTACAATTTATTAAATGATGATCCTTACAATATTTATACAAGGTGGGCCAAGTTTGACTGACTGATTTGAAATGCTTATAATTTTTGTATTTTTAAATTTTTTTTATTTATTTTTGTTGCAAATTAAAAAATAAATTAAAAATTTTTTTTAAGCTAAGTATGAAAAATTACATCTTTTAGATGGCGTCCATTTTCCTGTTGGCAGTTATTGGCTCTACTCAATACATTTTGCATTACGTTGAGCAACGTTTCTGACTGTAATTGAGCAATTTCTGTGCGGATATTCTGCTTTAGCACCTGAATATTTTGTGGTTTGTTGACGTAAACTCGTTCCTTCAAGAAACCCCACAAAAAAAAAAAATCTGGGGCCGTCAAATCTGGAGAACGAGGTGGCCACGCGAAACCTGCATTTTTTGAAATTATTCGGTCTTCGAAAAGTTCTCGCAGAATTGCCATTGTGGCTCTTGCGGTATGAAATGTAGCTGTTACGATTATTGAGAACTATCGCACGTAAAAAATTTTCCAACATGGTCCGGTATACCACCCCAGAGACGGCTCATTAAGTTTATTTTCGAAGAAATATGGACCAATAACTTTATCAGCCATGATTCCACACTAAACAGTGCATCTTGACAGGGTGTAATTGTCGCTGATGCAATGCTCTCGGATTCCCTGTACCCCAAATTCGGCAGTTCTGCTTATTCACATATCCATTTAAATGAAAATGTGCTTCATCGCTCATAATCAGATTATTAAAAAAATTGGCATTTTCTGTCGCTAGCAAAACCAATCTATTGACATATTGTAGCCGTTGTGGTGCATCCCTCGGCAATAATTCTTGGGCCAATTGAATTTTATATGGAAACATCTTCAGATCAACTTTTAGAATACGTCGTAGCGATGTTCTGGGTATGTTCAATTGAGTAGCTCGTCGACGAGTAGACACAGTTGCATCCGTGTTAACACTTTCTCGTACAGCTTCTATAGCTTGTTCAGTGCGAACAGGACGAACAACATTTCTTCGTAGTTCAATACCCACTGAACCCAAATTCTCAAAATGGGGCATTAAGCTTCTTATCATGTTTACACTGGGAGCCTCTGCGGTATTAAAATGTTGACGGTATTTTCTTTGCGTTGTAACAATTGATCGTCCGGAAGCGTAATAAAATTCAACAATTTTTACACGTTCTTCCACTGAGTATGATGACATTATAAAATTTTTCAAAATTCTGTATTATCTGCAAAAAAAAAAATCAGAAATACAAAAATTATAAGCATTTCAAATCACTCAGTCCAAGTTGGCCCACCCTGTATAAATAAAATGAAAACTAATTTCAAGCTGAATCCAAAATCGTTTTTCAATTTTGTAAGTTCTAAGAGAAGATCTCAAGGATTTCTGCCTCTTATGAAATTTCAAAACTACGAATGTGATGACTTCTGAATCTGAATCTTTGCTGACTTTTTTGCTACAACTTATTCAGATGCCCAATATGATAACTCTGGTTGTAATCCTTTTGATCTTGCTTCAAGTCAAATAATTCGTTTACCATTTATTGAACTTGCTGATGTTGCACGAGAATTAAAGGGATCAAAAACTTTATTTAACCATGGACCTGATGGTGTTCCCAATTGTCTTTTAAAGTATTGTGCTGAAAGTTTACCCGTTCCTTTGACCGTCATGTTTAAGACATCCATAAAATATGGTTGCTTTCCTAATGGTTGGAGAAATTCATATATTATTCTATTATTTAAATGCGGTTGTAAATCTGTTGTAAAAAACTACATAGGAATGGCCAAACTTAGTTCAACTCCCAAACCTTTTGAGAAATTCATCACAGACTATCTAAGGCATAATGCATAATCTTTAATATCACCGCATGGCTTTCGGAAAGGTTGCTCAACTATAACTAATCTTTTACAATTAACTACTTTAGTCAACCGAGGATTTATAAATAGTAAACAAACTGCTGCTATATACACCGACTTTAGCAAGGCGTTTGATAAAGTTAACCACAATCTTTTTCTAAAAAAATTAAATTTTTTGGGGTTTACTCCCACTATTCTAAGATGGATCAAGTCTTACTTATTTGATAAACAGCAGAATATTAAATATAAAAATCAAACATCTAAAAACATAAGCGTCCATTCAGGATTTCCGCAAGGCAGCCATCTGGGTCAAATTCTTTTTTCCTTATTTATAAACGATGTCCCGAACATTATAAAATTTTGCAATATGTTAATGTATGCTGGTGACGTTAAAATCTTCCTTACTTACAAAAATTTTGATCACTTATATCTACAGATGGACCTTGATAACTCCGTTACGTGATGTAATATAAACTTAATGGAACAGAGTATGAGGAAATGCAATACATGTGATTTTCAAGAAGAAACTACATAAATGTAAATGGGTGGGCAACTGCTGGTAGCAGTTCATAACTTTCATGATCTGCTGATTTTGTTTGATGCTGAAACTGAGTTTCATTTCTCACATTAATATGACGGTCAATAAAGCTAGAGGCGTATTTGCTTTTATTAAGCGATGGGCCAAGGAATTTACTGATCCCTATATCACTAAACAGTTATATACATCCCTCGTAAGATCTATACTTGTATATGACTCAATTATCTGGGATCCTTTATACAATATCCACATAGATCATATTGAATCCATTCAAAAACAATTTCTTCTGCTAACACTTAAGAGCCGTACAACCATGCTGAATGTGTCGTCTTTGCTAAATCTGATTAATATTGATGTATCGTCAGAGTTCTTGTTACGTAGTATTTCATTTAATGTTCCTCAGCGACCTAAACGTTGCTTTCATCCACTTTCAATTCCGGTTTTCCGTACCAACTATGCCAACGCCGATCCGTAAGGAAGTTTACGTACTAACTTCAATGATTTGTATCAATTTGTTGATTATTCTCTAAACGGTAATATTGTAAAACGTAACATTATTCTGTACTTAAACCATTAAGTTCACAAATTAGTCTTTTCATATGGTAAATTTTTTTTTTAATACGTGAAGGTAAATTTTAAGTTCCCCTTTTAAGCAATATGCGGGTACGGAGGAGTGTGAAAATTGGCATAGTTATAGTTCATATGGAGGAGAAGCTGAGAATGATAAAATTTATATATAATCTGTGTTAAAAATATGAAAAAATAAATACAATAAAATATTTATAATAATTAATAACTAATAATTCGTCACACCCTGTTACTGCGATTGATTTAAATTATATATCAGACGCTCTGTGTTGAATTGTGAATTGCTAAAATTGATTAACATACCTTTAGGCTCTTTTAAATATTCATAAATTTTTATATATATATAGATTAAAAAAACATTTGTAGGTTTTATTTTAAGTAAAAACACTAAAGTTTATTCAAAAGGTTTATAATTTAATTTTAATATAAAAAAGAACAGAGTTTATTGATTAAAAAAAAACAAAAGCGTAAATTGCGGTCAAAATAACACGTCTTCGCGTCGTCGCGGCTGTGCACACACTGCTCTTATAAGAGATTTTGCAATATTTAGTCACGGTGAAAACTCTCATCCTACAATTCGGTCATTTTGCGTTGGATTCGCCTCGAATTCATCTTCGTCTAAGTTAAAACACCATGGATTCATATATTCTGCACAGGTTGTTGTAGTTTTCGGGCCCTCTGACAGACCGACGTTAATGAAGTCGTAGATATCGTTTCCTTTTGCCTTTGACACCTTCTATGGACCTAGATATTTTGGTTTAAGCTTAAGTCCTGGACCAGACTGGGTGCGTTTAATTGCAACCAAATCACTTTCAGCGTACTTGTTTGGTTTTTTGCGACGTAAGTTATAGCCTCTTCGGTTTTCGGCCTGAACCTTGACAATTTGCTGTTTGGCTTCAGGACGTTATTCGTTACGGTCCTCGTTAAAAGTTGCAATAAGCTCGTCTTCGATTAACTTACCGATCTCGAGCTATTGTTGTGTGCGCATCCTTACTCCGAACATCAATTCGAATGGGGTTGTATTTATACTTCGTGAATATGTTGAACTTATGACCCTTTGAACATCGTCAACGTACCTGTACCATTTGGTGGGGTCATCTGCGCTTAGTTTAGACAAAACTGGTACGATAATGGCATTCAAACGCTCTACCTGCCCATTCGCTCATGGTAAACCAGTAGTGATGAGGCAGTGCTTGATATTTTGGAGCTGACAATACTTTTTAAAATCATCAGAGGTGAACGCGGATCGTCTATCTGAAATGATTTGAATTGATGATTTCCAAACGCGATACTTTGATTCTTCAGCCGCATTATGACCTCGTTTGCCGCTGTAGTTTTAGTAGGGTATAGTAGTTTTAGTAGGTGTAGTTTTAGTAGGGTATAGCCAGAAATGGCCTTTCTCATGAGCGCGTCTTATTACTTCACGTTGCATGCCTTTGGGTACCACCACTAATTCATATCCATCAACCCATTTGTATAGTAAGTCACTCTTTAGAAAATAATTGTCATGGAAGTCCTTCTCTTGCAGAATATGTATTATGGCCAATAATTCTTCATCCTGTTGTTGGGCCTGCCTTAATCTGCTCAAAGCGTTATCTTCGCTTATCGTCATTATCGCATATCTACTAAGAGAGTCAACATTTCATTTTAACTCCAGCTCGATGTTCCACTTCGTAATCAAATTCTTGTAAAAGTAAGACCCATCTCGCTACCCTAGTACATAAATTCTTCTTCTCCATAGTTTTTATGCGTTACAGTCCGATATTATTTTGAAACGAAGACCAAGTAGGTATATCCGGAATTTTTTTTAAGGCTTCGACCACCGCAAGTATCTCCAATTCATAGCTTGAGTATTTTCTTTCCGCTTCGGTTGTTTTTTTTACTCATGTAATAGACAGGGTGAAATTTGCCATCATCAGGTGATTTTTGTAGTAAAATGGCCCCATAGCCATCGACGGACGCGTCGGTATGAACTTCAGTCTCGTACTGTTGGTGAAATATACTCAGAACAGGCCCTTCACTTAAAACTTTCTTCAAAGTATTAAAAGAATTGATTCGTTGTTCATTCATTTCGAATTTTGTGTTAGATTTGGTCATATCTGATAATGGCTTGTCTATCAACGAGAATTGGGGAATAGATTTCCTAAAATAACCAGCGAGCCCCAAAAAACTTTGTAGCTGCTTCAGAGTATGTAGAGGCGCCTGTAGCATTATTATTTTTTTTGATTTTTTTTTAAGAAGAAAAGAAACATTTATTTAATGAAAATTAAAAAGATGAAAAGAAAGGTTTCCGTTAATATCGATAAAACTGGGCAAATGTCAATAAAGGGTAATACGGTGCGTGTCAAAAGTTTTGACGTTTGGGTAGTTCGGTGTTAACGAAAATATTCGTGTGTGTTGGTGATACCGCTGGATAAACGGTTTTTTTTTCCAAAATTTCCAAAAGTTTTCCATTTTTTTCTTATGATTTCCAATCCCTTTTGGGGGTATATAAAGATTTTCGGGATGAAAAATCGTTCCTTTTTGCCGACTACTACCATCAAGTACGTTCTAATTAAACACCAATTTACGGGGAAAAAAAAAACATAAAAGATAACAAGTAAGTTTCTTAACAAATTTTTTTATATACTTTTTATCGGTTTCTTAATTTAAATAAAATTTTTTTTTTAAAGCAAATTCTTCTTTCGAGACGCTATAATTTTTTTTTATTTACTGAGAAAAAAGAAAAAAAAAAAACTCCGTTTATAACCCCAAATGTGAGTTAAATTTTTGTTGAATTGTTCAGCCATTTCTTTTTCTCCTACTTTAAATACCTCAATATAATTTTCTTTATACAGATAAAATATTTTCCACCTATCAAGGGCTGGCCCTTCGTTAGTTTGGCTGGATCATTAATTTCCTTTAGTTCTTGGTGCCTGTCCAACGTTATTAACTATTATCTTTTTGTTCCTATACACCAACAGCCTTGATCGGAAGGGCAGCAAATTTTTTTTTGGGAACGGGAAACTCTTCAGTAAAATTCGGTCTTCAATTTTCATCACCATCATCATCATCAAAATCGACATATGTATGTAGGCTGAAAAGTGTCAGTGAGAAAGTGCAAATAGTGTGAAGTTTTTTTTTGCAAAAGTGACCAGAAAATTAAATTCAAAATTCAAAAAAAGAAAAAAAAACTCCAAAGAAAAAAATGCTACATGGTACATGCTACAAGTACTCGGAATCGGAAATTTAATCACGGCATCCACTTTCGACGATGATGGAAGAACTTGTTTGTTTTCTATTATATGGCCTAGAAACTCGATTCTTTTCTTGAGAAATTTGCAATTTTTGAAATTTAACTCCAGACCTTACAAACATTAATTACTTCTGTGAGTTATTAACGGCATCTTCTTCGTCTTTACCAGGAATGATTATGTCATCTACGTACGGTAGAGTCATATCACTAAATATTGTATTTATGTACCTCTGAAAAACTGCTGGTGAATTGGACAATCCGAAAGGAACCTTACAAAATTGATGTTGTCCATTGTGTGTCACAAATGACGTATATTTACGACTTGCGACTGCCACATCGACGTGAAAGAACCCGTTCTTCAGATCAATAGTGCTAAATATTTTCACGCCTTGTAGCCTATCCAACTGATCTTCGATCAACGACAAAGGGTATCGATCTCTAATTATAATTTGGTTGACTCTTCTGTAATCAATGCATAATCTAAATGAACCATCACGCTTTTTCACCATTACCACTGGGCTGCTAAATTCGGATTCCGATTCTTCAATTATACCATCTTTAAGCCACTGCTCGATCTGCTCGTCAACTGCATTTTTCTCGGTCATCGCTAATCTACGTGGTCTCTTCTTTAAGAACTATGTTCATTTCGATGTTCGTCGACTTACATTTACACGGTACATAGTTCTCGATCAAATTTAGGACCTGTCGCTTTGCATCATGACTTACCGTTTCATCAATATCTACAATACTTTCAATATTCTCCTCAACAGCGTTTATCAACATCATGTTATGTATCTCGTCATCAGTTTCATCTTTGATCTTGTCGAATTTCAAATTATTTGCTGTAATTTCCACGTGAGCATGTGAGCAAAATTCGTTTCCCAATACGACGTTAACATCGACAGAAGTATTTGGTACAACATGGAATGTTAAATTGTACCCTTCGTTATCTATTTCAACACTGTATTCAAAATTACCAAAAGGCTTCATCCAGTTTGCCATAGCATTATTTCCGAATCCAACCAAATAAAAGTCTAATTTCCGAAGATAGGGTTTATGTAAAGAATTGTAAATTTTTTCGCTTACCACATTAAATTTGCTGCCGGTATCAAATAATGCCACCCAAGGGTGATCAGAAAATTTCACAAATTTTTCCATCACATTATCAACAACTAACTTTCGTATATTAGCCCTTTCCACCTTAAGAGCGTAACAACGCAAATGGCATCGCCTTTGCATCGTACATACCAACTACAAACCATTATTAAACATGTACAACCAACCACACATTAATAATAGCAGCCTACTGTCTACAGCCATACACATTCGATCACACATCTTAAACATCAATAGCATACACAATCAACCAAACCATTAGTAAAAGGGTCCACGATGTATTTATAGAATTGTAATGTATTATGAATTATACATTAGGTTGATTATAATTCTCATTTGGTTACAATAATACTTTGGATAAGAAGGCAACGTTGAGCTGAGTGAAGCATGAAATCGTTTCGATACGAAACATTGTGGGTACACATTGCTGAAAAGCGAACTATCCTTTTTAGACGATCGGTACCGGTTGTCAATAAATATTACTCCAGCGGCTTAACGGCTGTCTGCTCCCGATTACTCCAGCGGCTTAACGGCTGTCTGCTCCCGATTACTCCAGCGGCTTAACGGCTGTCTGCTCCCGATTACTCCAGCGGCTTCACGGCTGTCTGCTCCCGATTACTCCAGCGGCTTAACGGCTGTCTGCTCCCGATTACTCCAGCGGCTTAACGGCTGTCTGCTCCCGATTACTCCAGCGGCTTCACGGCTGTCTGCTCCCGATTACTCCAGCGGCTTCACGGCTGTCTGCTCCCGATTACTCCAGCGGCTTAACGGCTGTCTGCTCCCGATTACTCCAGCGGCTTAACGGCTGTCTGCTCCCGATTACTCCAGCGGCTTCACGGCTGTCTGCTCCCGATTACTCCAGAGGCTTAACGGCTGTCTGCTCCCGATTACTCCAGCGGCTTAACGGCTGTCTGCTCCCGAATATCACCGATACGATCACTACCACTCATCGAACCGCCCGAAGTGACCACTATCAGTTGCCGAGTGACCACTACTACCGACACGGTCGCTATCACTCACGGAGCCATCAGCATTGCCGAAGTGGTCGCTATCATTTGCCGAAATGGTCGCTATCATTTGCCGAGTGGCTAACACTAGCGACACGATCGCCATCATCTGCCGAGTGGCCAATATTGCCGACACGACCGTCATCGTTCGCCGAGCCATCAGTATTTCCGAAGTGGTCACTGTCATCTGCCGAGTGGCCAATACTTCCGACACGACCGTCATCGCTCACCGAGCCATCAGTATTGCCGAAGTGGTCGCTATCATCTGCCGAGTGGCCAATATTACCGATACGACCGACATCACTCACCGAGCCATCAGTATTTCCGAAGTGGTCACTGTCATCTGCCGAGTGGGCAATACTTCCGACACGACCGTCATCGCTCACCGAGCCATCAGTATTGCCGAAGTGGTCGCTATCATCTGTCGAGTGGCCAATATTACCGATACGACCGACAGCACTCACCGAGCCACCAGTATTTCCAAGGTGGTCATATCATCTGCCGAGTGGCCAATACTACCGACACTACCGTCATCGTTCACCGAGCCAGCAGTATTGTCGAAGCGATCGCCATCATCTACCGGGCCGACCATACAACCGACCACTAATATTCACCGAGCTACCACTACTGCCGTCATCATCTACTCTGCCAGCAATTCTGCCAACATATATCATCAACGATTACTGTCATTCGTATTGTATATACATATATATATTTTAAATAAAGTTATTTTGTAACCCGAAGAGGGACACGAATTAGCGCATTTCCTTGCATAAGGTTTGAGGGTCCTTAAGTTGACCCTGGAAACGACTGATTTACCCCAGGCGTTGAATAAAACCCCGTTACAAGAGGACATTGCTTGGAAATGTGTCCATAGTTGTTACAGTTGAAACACTTTAAACCCTTTTCCTTGTTACTGCAACTCTTGGAGGTGTGACCCTTTTCACTGCAGTTAAAACATAAATCTCTTTTCTCGTTCCTTCGATACGTCTTGGGTTGTTGTAATTGTTTAAAATCGTTTCTTTGCTTAGATTTCTCCTGCATTATTTCGTAGCACTTTAGTTTTTCCTCGAAGTCCTTTAAATTTGTCGCGTTGTATAAAATTGATTTATTAATAGTGAGATCACGTATACCATCTATAACGTATTGGACTAAGGCGTCATCCTCAATGTTAACCCGAGAGGCCAGCTCCTTCATCTTTAAAAAATATTCTTGGTAACTTTCGTCTTTATGCATTTTTCTCTCCGTTAACATTTTATTTAACTGTGCGCTGTACGTCGATGTTTTAAATTCATCTATTAACACCCTTTTCAATTTTGACCATGACGTTATGCCTCGCTCACCAGCCACAAATAATTTCGCTAGTCCCTTTAATGACCGTTTCGCAAAAATAAACTTTTGTAAATCATCCCAGTACATAATGGATGCGGTTTCCTCAAACTCCTCAATCCACACGCTTACTGATAGATTGCCATCACCGTGAAATGGTCTTATTGAATCTTCGATATCACGAAAATTTCATTACACTGCTGCATCGTACGCGAATAGTTTTGTCCATCATTATGTGCACTGTTTTTCACATCACTGTTTGCGTTCTGTATACCGCTTGTATATTCTATGTTATGCTGTACCATCTTCCCCTTGTCAACTGTCTTGTCTGCCACACTTTTAAAACTTGCTTCACTCTGCATCTCGACTATTTTACGCTCACCGTCAACATCGTCATCATTATTAACTTCACCGTCATCACCTTCTTCGTTATAATCATCATTCTCGCTCTCTTCGTCGTCAATACCATTTAAAAGCTTACCCCTACACAAGTTATAAAAAATATGCAAAAACAAATTCTCAGCATTGTAGCTAATACCCAATAAGTTCAATATAGAAATCATGTCTGCAGTACTAAAGGTCTCCTTTATATACACAAGCTTTTCTGCAAAAAAGTCGCTGCTCTCGTCGTAAGCAAATCCATCAAATGTTCGCAGACGTTTTCTGTTGTTGCGATCTCCTTCACACTGAAATATTAATTTGTGGAGAGCAACTACACTCGTACGCTTTGCTGTTCTCAAATTGTTGTTAACTGAAGCAAATCGATGGCATGTTGCGTTGTATATTTATGTTCGTGTGTGTGTTATGATTCAATTTGTGTTCTGCCGCGTCGTTTTAACTTTTTCGTTTATAACTTACGCACGCGTCGTTAATCTTTCTTTTCTCTATTCTAGAATTTTCTATTTTTCTCGGAATTTAAATTTTATATAACGACGTTCTACACACATACATACATACAATCAATTGTTAATGTTTTTTCTCTTTTACACACACACGGCGTTCATCCCGATTGAGCCCCCAATTTGTAGGTTTTATTTTAAGTAAAAACACTAAAGTTTATTCAAAAGGTTTATAATTTAATTTTAATATAAAAAAAGAACAGAGTTTATTGATTAAAAAAAAAAAACAAAAGCGTAAATTGCGGTCAAAATAACACGTCTTCGCGTCGTCGCGGCTGTGAACACACTGCTCTTATGAGAGATTTCGCAATATGTAGTCACGGTGAAAACTCTCATCCTACATATTGGAAGACAAAAATTGAATGAAAAATAATATTTCCTAGAATTTGCACTCGAATTTCGAGTGGTGGGATATACAAAGGTTTTCATCAATATTAAAACTATACATAACTGATTTTGTTTTGTGTTTCGAAGAATACTTCTTTTTTCTCTTCCTTTCATAGATTTTCAACAACTAAATACTTAAAAAGCAGTTAAAAAAATTTGAATACGACAGTTTTCACACCTGTTAAAATAAATTATTGCAAATTTTAGTTCATAGCCAGCAAATTCCTGTTTAATTTTACTTAATAAAATTTGTAATTTTTTCTTGTGAACCAAATAGTAAAATATTTTCCAATCATGTTGAGAAAGTTACAAAAACCAAAAAAAAGAAAAAATATTTAAAACTAAATCCTCCATATGGAGCCATAAATTGAAACTTTTCTTATTTCTTGTTCTTGTTTGCAAATTGTGCAAACAAGTATTATCAGAATAATCGTCATTATCTTCATCATCTGCCCAACCACCAGCAATATTCGCATTATCCCCAGCATCATGATAATAACGATAATAGCAACAACAACAACCTTAACTTTGAATCATCAAGGTATCCATGTATCTCAATAAAATGAAGAAGAATAAAAAACAACAGTTGGAAGACAACTTTTGGTATTCGATTACTTTTTATAGTGCGGCGGTGTGATGAACACCACAGAAATGAACCGCACATGGAGTAACGAAGGGAAACTGTAGAAAACAAATACTTTAACAACAACAAAGCTGTCTACGATATGGACTATGAAGTTATGCCACACATCTCATCCGTTTGTATCCACAGACGGCATATGTATGTTGTTATGTTCTTGTTGGTGTAAACGTAAACGTGACTTTGTTGCTTTATTAATATCATCATAAAAATTGTTTAACACTTTTGACGTGTTGGTATTTGTTATTAATAATAAAAATAGGCTTTTTACTTTACAGCATTGTTAGTATTGTGCTATTGGAATAAGTGAGAGTGAATAAGTACGTGTGTGTGTGTGTGAGTAAATTTATCTGTAGGATACATTTAATACAACATGTGTTTTTAGTATGTGTCTTATTTGTTGTCGTTATAAAAAATAATGTTGCTATTTTATTTTGTTGTTAAATGTTAGCACGTGTTTTAAGCATAAATCAACCAAATTGTTTAACACTCATACTCAGTGCCATCACACACACACACACACACACACACACACTCGCATATACAAATCATTAATAATATGTAGGTGTTTTATATTTATATGTTTGATATGATTTATATG
Source organism: Cordilura impudica (assembly GCA_963682025.1). Lineage (NCBI taxonomy): Eukaryota > Metazoa > Arthropoda > Insecta > Diptera > Scathophagidae > Cordilura > Cordilura impudica. The sequence continues at coordinate 11,312,530 of OY821518.1, forward strand.
CAGCCACTCGATATTTGTTAGCCTCCAAATGTATTTCATAGAAATTCAATAATATTTTCGTTTATATGCGAATATCATGTTTAGTATCCAGTAACCGCAGTTTCAATTAATACACTTTATGTGCATTGAATAGCAAATAGGACCAGCTGATATACATTGAAGTTGTGGAAACAATTTTTCAATATTTCAAAATTTGTCCATCATGCCATTAGTTTTTATATTCGGTTATTGTATCGAAATATATTTCAATATTTTAAATTTATATAAAATTTATCATAAAAATTTTTTATGGTCAATATACAAAAAAAATAAAATTTTTTAAATATTATTGGAAAACGTTACTTAACTTAAAAAAAGAGTGTTAAATTCGGTTGTGCTGAATCTTTGATATCCTCCACCTGTGTCTTTAAATCAACATATTATAACCAATTTTGGGTATGGTCACCATTTTAACACAGTTGCCGATACTAACATTTAAATATAAATAAATTTTTTTATTATTTACATACATATATTGTATTTGGCCAGTTGTTTTCTCTTTTTGTTATATTTTTGTTAGCTAATAAGACCTAATATATCCAAATTATATATAAAGATATCCTTCAAGTCTTTCTATAAAATCTTTTCCATCGTTCTTCGTTCGGAAGACTTATATTTATTAATTTAAAATTGACTGCACATTTTTTGTGCATAAATAAGCACTATACATTTTCCTAATATTGGCATTGCTTGCACTTCCTTTTAAAGAAAATTCAATTTTGATTCTTCACTAAACTCGTGTTTGGCATACAAAAAATTTAGTTATAAATGAGCATTCCAAGGCAAAGATCACAGTTGCATTTGTATGACTTGTTCATGTTTAAAATTACCTCAAAATTTATTTTCAATATTCAAAAATCTTTTCAAAAATTGCAGCTACACTTCTGAACAAAGATGAATTGAAATACTTGCTTGTTAGAACAAATCTCGACAAAGAAAATCTGATCTAAAACTTAGGCACACGTAAAAATCATAAAAATCAAGGCATTCCATTAAATACAACAGAACACTCGCATACACAAACCAGAACTGACTATAAATGTGTGCATGTGTATTAGTGTGTGTTATGTTGTGAATGAGGTAGAGTTGTAATATTTTCAATATATTTATACCCTATACCACTATGTGGTTTGGGTATAATGACTTTGTGCTGCTGTTTGTAACAACCAAAAATATTTGACCTAGACCCATCTTTAATTATACCGATCGAATCAGAATCACTTTCTGAGTTGATTTAACAATGTCCGTCCGTCCGTCCGTCCGTCCGTCCGTCCGTCTGTGTGTCCATGTAAAGCTTGTAATCAAACTGCAGGTCGCAAATATGAATATATTTTGATGAAATTTAGTATATAAGCTTTTGTTAGCCATGGGATGAACGCTATTGAAATTGGTGAGAATCGGTCCATGTTCAGACCTAGCCCCCATACAAATTACCCATATGAAATCGACATAAATTGCCATAAGATCCAAATTGTCATATAGATCTTACTCAAATTGGGTTTGTATGCCTTCATTACATCCACTAATGAGTAGTCCAAAAATGCTCCCTTTGACCCCATATAGAGCTGCTTCCCGATCGTCACTTAAATCTATTAAAAACAAAAATATTGCACTGATTCTTCTCAAATTTTGTTTGTATATATTTTTGCAAAATACAAGAGACTTTATCAAACATGATCAGGATCGGTCCATTTTTGGACCTAGTCCCTTTATAGATATAGCATCCGATATGAACTTTTTCATATCTGCAGCCAAAAAAATTAATAAAAATCCCACTCAAATTTAGTTTTTGCTTATTTTCAATGTCCAGTTAGTTGGGCCTAAGAGATAGGGTTTCTAAACGCATGGTATAGGGTATCGTATAGTCGGTCTAGACCGACTATAATTTTCTTACTTGTTTTAGTTTATTTTGTTTTTGTGCTTGCTGGCTTCCAAATAAAAGTTATGCCCCGTAAAGTATGCTACTTATTTTATTGGTGTATGTGTACGAGTACAGCATACATCCAGCCAAACAAATATTGTTTGTTTACTTGTGTATGTGTGTCTTTCTAGTTGTTAAAAATATTCTACCCCTTGTGTAGCATCCAGATGACTTTTTGATGACACTTGCCGTAGATTTTTATGGTACGAAAGTTATAAAAACAAAACGTAACAAAAATTATATTTCGTCGTGAGTTTTCTTGAAAATTCACAAAAAAGCGTTGCCACCATTTCGGTTGTTTTTTTTTTATAAAAAATCGAAAAATATGAGTAAGAAATTAATTCCATTTTTTTATGTGTAAACATCTATAAGCGCAGGGGGGTAAATTTCTATTTCACAATGCAATCACAAAAAAAGCGTAACATGTAACGCGTGGGACAAAATCGGTGTGACTTATGACTGTATTGGTGAAAAATTTATGATATGTAATAACCTGTTTGAAAATGAAAAATGAAAAATGAAAACTAAAAAATTTTAAATGAAAAATAAAGAATGAAAAATAAAAAATTAAAAATTAAAAATTAAAAATAAAAATGAAAAATGTTAAAATAAAAAAGAAAAATTAAAATAAAAAAAAAACTAAAAATTAAAATAGAAAAATGAAAATGAAAAATTAAAAATTTAAAATGAAAAATGAAAAACGAAAAATGAAAAATAAAATATTGAAAATGAAAAACGAAAAATAAAAAATTAAAATGAAACATAAAAAATTAAAAATGAAAAATTTAAAATGAAAAATAAAGTACGAAAAATAAAAAAATAAAAACCAAAATAAAAAATCAAAATAAAAATAAAAAATAAAAGAAAAAAAACAAAAAATAAAAATAAAAAATTAAAAATAAAGAATGAAAAGTAAAAAATAAAAAATTAAAAATGAAAAATGAAAAATGAAAAAGAAAAAATAAAAATAAAAAATAAAAATAAAAATAAAACTAAAAATAAAAAAGAAAAAAGAAAAAAGAAAAATTAAAAATAAAAATTAAAAAACCAAAAATGTATAGAAAATAATAAATATAAAATAAAAAATAGAAAATAAAAATAAAGGAAAAATAAAAAATGAAAAAAAAAATAAAAACCCCAAATAAAAAATGAAAAATGAAAGGTAAAAAATTTAAATTTAAAAGAAAAAAGAAAAATCGAAAATGCAAAATGAAAAATAAAAAATGAGAAATAAAAAAAATTTAAAAAAAATAAAAAATAAAAATAAAAAAAATAAAAATATATATAAAAAATAAAAATAAAAATTAAAATAAAAATAAAAAATAAAAAATAAAAAATAAAATAAAAAATAAAAAAAAAAATAAAAATACTATAAAAAAATAAAAAAATAAAAAATAAAAAATAGAAAATAAAAATAAAGGAAAAATTTTAAATAAAAAATTTAAAAAAAATAAAAATTCAAAATATAACATTAAAAGTAAAAAATTAAAACTTGAAATGAAAAACGAAAAATTAAAAATGAAAAATGAAAAATAAAAAACTAAAAATAGAAAATGAAAAATAAAAGACGAAAAGTGAAAAATGAAAAATAAAAAATGAGAAACGAAAATTAAAAAACGAAAAGTTAAAAACTAAAATTTACTTGGTCGAAATAATAAAAAATAATAAATATTTTTATATTGGCCGAGCCCCTGCAGTTGCTTGCTCTAAGTGATACATAGATGACGCTTTCTGTTTTACTTTAAAAAGTTGCCATAAAAAAATCTTTAATTACTAGATGTTCAAATATATTTCGTTGTGAGTTTTCTTGAAAATTCACAAAAAAGCGTTGCCACCATTTCGGTTGTTTTTTTTTATAAAAAATCGAAAAATATGAGTAAGAAATTAATTCCATTTTTTTTATGTGTAAACATCTATAAGCGCAGGGGGGTAAATTTCTATTTCACAATACAATCACAAAAAAAGCGTAACATGTAACGCGTGGGACAAAATCGGTGTGACTTATGACTGTATTGGTGAAAAATTTATGATATGTAATAACCTGTTTGAAAATGAAAAATGAAAAATATAAAATGAAAAATGAAAACTAAAAATTTTTAAACGAAAAATAAAGAATGAAAAATAAAAAATTCAAAATTAAAAATGAAAAATGGTAAAATAGAAAATGAAAAATTAAAATAAAAAAAAATTAAAAATTAAAATAAAATAATGAAAATGAAAAATTAAAAATTTAAAATGAAAAATTAAAAACGAAAAATGAAAAATAAAATATTGAAAATGAAAAACGAAAAATGAAAAATAAAAAATTAAAAAAAAAATTTAAAATAAAAAATTAAAAATGAAAAATTTAAAATAAAAATGAAAAATAAAAAATAAAAAATGAAAAACAAAGAACGAAAACTAATAAATAAAAAATAAAAAATGAAAAAAAAAAAATAAAAACCAAAATAAAAAATAAAAATAAAAATTAAAAATAAAAGATAAAAAAAGGTAAAGTAAAAATAAAAAATAAAAAAATTAAAAATAAAGAATGAAAAGTAAAAAATAAAAAATTAAAAATTAAAAATTAAAAATTAAAAATTAAAAATTAAAAATGAAAAATAAAAAATAAAAAATAAAAACAAAAATAAAAAATAAAAATAAAAATAAAAATAAAACTTAAAATAAAATAAAAACTAAAAGATAAAAGTTAAAAATAAAAAATAAAAATTAAAAAATAGAAAATAAAAATAAAGGAAATATTAAAAAAAAATGAAAAATAAAAAATAAAAACTCAAAATAAAAAATGAAAAATAAAAGGTAAAAAATTAAAAATTGAAATGAAAAACGAAAAATTGAAAATGTAAAATGAAAAATAAAAAATGAAAAATGAAAAATGAAAAATAAAAAATGAAAAAAAATAAAAAATAAAAATAGAAATAAAAATAAAAATAAAAGTAAAAAATAAAAATAAAAAATAAATAAAAAATAAAAAATAAAATAAAAAAAAAAAAAATAAAAAAAATAAAAATAAATAACGTACTATAAAAAAATAAAAAAATGAAAAATAAAAAATGGAAAATAAAAATAAAGGAAAAATTAAAAATAAAAAATTTAAAAAAAAATACAAATTCAAAATATAAAATTAGAAGTAAAAAATTATAACTTGAAATGAAAAACGAAAAATTAAAAATGCAAAAAAAAATGAAAAATGAAAAATGAAAAATAAAAAACTAAAAATAGAAAATGAAAAATAAAAGACGAAAAGTGAAAAATGAAAAATAAAAAATGAAAAACGAAAATTTAAAAACGAAAAGTTAAAAACTAAAATTTACTCGGTCGAAATAATAAAAAATAATAAATATTTTTATATTGGCCGAGCCCCTGCAGTTGCGTGCTGTAAGTGATACATAGATGACGCTTTCTGTTTTACTTTAAAAAGTTACCATAAAAAAATCTTTAATTACTAGATGTTTACACATTTCCTTTATGATTTTTCACATGATTTTTTTTTTTTATTATAAAAGTGAATTTTTGTTACAACATTTAAGCCTTTAGGTGTCAAGGTTTCGGCCTATTATGTTTGTACTAATCCAAAGTATTTAGACCCCTTAAACACATGTTTTAATTGACTTTTTCGTGTATTTTCCAAAAAGGCCTAAAATGATCCCTGACTTTTTGTAAATACTGTTTTTCACCTCCTTCAAATGGAACTTAAAGTTAAGAAAATTAAGATGGTTATTTTAACGGTTACGGTGACATAAAAATTTTTTTTGTAGTTAGTAATTTTTTTCAGATATAAAGGAGTCACTATATAATATCTTTTCTGAAAATCTATTGAATTATTTTACCTAAAATAAATTTTTTTATTCTAATTTTGTTTTAACGAACGTTTTTCTTCACTAAATTTTCATGACTTTTTTTCTAAAAAATGTTTTTTTTACTCTAATTTACTTTTAAAGAAATTTTTTTTCAAGGCTTTGGGTTTTAGAAAATTTCTTATATAATTTTTTACCCAAAAATGTTTTGTACAGAAATTTTTTTACTATTTTTTACCCAAAATTTCTTTTCTAATTCAAATATTGTTTAAAGAAATATTCTTTTTTTTTTCAATAAATCTTTATTATTTCTTTTTACCCTAATTTAAAGAATTTTTTCAATACATTTTATAATATTTTAACCAAAAATTTTTTTCAGAAATTTTATTACTCCTTTGTTTCTCAAAATTTCTATTCTAATTCTCATTTTGTTTTAAAGAAATATTTATTTTTTTTTTAAATAAAGTTTTATGAATTTTATTCTCATATTTTCTTTTTTATTATTATATGGTTTTAGCAGGCTTAGGAATAACAAAAATTTTATATTTAGTCTAATATAAGTTTTTATTGTAATTTTTCTACCCAAACTATAAAAGTTTCCTACAAAATATCTACAAAACTAATTAAATTTACTAAAATTTAAATATATTTTCTATAATAATTTATTGAAATATTGAAAACTTATTGTATTCTTAAAGAATTTTTTTCATATTAACAAAATTCAATTTAAATACATTTTTAGAATTTTTTTTGGTATAACTTTTTAACCAAAACATTTTTTAAACTGAGTTTTCCTTTATCAAGAAATGGTGTAATGCGATGAAGTAATCATACCTGCTAATATTATTTCGTAGAGAAAAACTTCCATTTTATATACGCTTTTGTTTTTTTTTTTTTTTGTTTCTTCTTTTACCTTTTTTTTCTTATCTTACGTTGAATGTTTGCAATATAAAGTTTTAGCATTCACCATTATTAAATGCAAAATACTCGTAGCATTGTTTTGACCATTTAGTTTATGATTTTATTATGACCACAACAACACATTTTATAACTGCAACTATTCTGGAACATGTTTCTTTAATGGTTATAGTGTCGTTTTCATTTTCTAAGAGTTCAAGAATGCATTAAGGAAATATTTGTACTTCTTTCTTTTGGTTTCTTTGTGCATTTAAAATGGTATAAAAATAATAAAGTTAATATGACTTATGAGCAGAAATAATCAGATGAAATTATTTTTTTGTTTTATTGTTGATATTTGTGCAGACTTTGCAAATATAGAAATTAAAAAAAAAATGCTACATTATCATGCAGAAGGCAAGCTACTATATAAGCAAGTGGTTATAGTACCTAATAAATATTGTTATAATTTAAAAAGCTCCAAAAATTTTATCGTACATACATATATTTGCTGTAACTCATAAATTTATAAAATTTTGTCATCGTCTCTTATTAATTTCCATAGACAGTTAAACGATGCTAGATCGTCCGAAAACTATAAAAGGATAAATAAACTATTGCAGTCATATCATTTTTTCAAATAATTTTAATATAATAAAATATATGTACAATAAAATCAATGCCCAATTGTGAGATAAAATCAAAATTTTGACACTATCATTTTAAAAACTGTATAATATGATTTAAAATCCTTTAGATTCCACTAAAATTCAATTTAATGACAACATCACAATATAAATATATAGCGACGATGGATAGAATCACTTTGCAATATAAATTCAAAAATTTGAAATTTTTGTTTTATGAAAGTAGGCTTTGTTTTTCTTGTTCTTTTTAATTCGTGTGAAATAATTTCAAGATAAATTGAGAAACATTCGACTTCAATATGGGACGCTCAAAGTATTGCACTGAAGAAGCAAAAAATTTATTACAAAATTAAAAAAGTCGGGACTATCTCAACGGAGAATTGCAAAATTAATTGGACGATCCCAAAAATTTGTTTTTAATGCCATAGAAAAACCAAGAAAAACAAGCAAATGGGAGGATAATTTAATTACAATAATATCGAAAGACAGCACGAGAAATACGGAAGGAAGTTGGTTGCGAGGTTTCTAAATACTAGAACTGTTCAGATAAGGCTGGTGAATGTTGGTCTTCATGTTAAAATTTCTAGAAAAGTTCCAATGATTATCAAAAAAAAACAAGTAAGAAAATTATAGTCGGTCGGACTATACGATACCCTATACCATGTGTTTAGAAACCCTATCTCTTAGGCCCAACTAACTGGACATTGAAAATAAGCAAAAACCAAATTTGAGTGGGATTTTTATTAATTTTTTTGGCCGCAGATATGAAAAAGTTCATATCGGATGCTATATCTATAAAGGGACTAGGTCCAAAAATGGACCGATCCTGATCATGTTTGGTAAAGTCTCTTGTATTTTGCAAAAATATGTACAAACAAAATTTGAGAAGAATCAGTGCAATATTTTTGTTTTTTAATAGATTTAAGTGAAGATCGGGAAGCAGATCTATACGGGATCAAAGGGATCATTTTTGGACTACTCATTAGTGGATGTAATGAACGCATACAAACCCAATTTGAGTAAGATCTATATGACAATTTGGATCTTATGGCAATTTATGTCGATTTCATATGGGTAATTTGTATGGGGGCTAGGTCTGAACATGGACCGATTCTCACCAATTTCAATAGCGTTCATCCCATGGCCGATAGAAGCTTATATACCAAATTTCATCAAAACATATTCATATTTGCGACCTGCAGTTTGATTACAAGCTTTACATGGACACACAGACGGACGGACGGACGGACGGACGGACGGACATTATTAAATCAACTCAAAAAGTGATTCTGATTCGACCGGTATAATTAAAGATGGGTCTAGGTCAGATATTTTTTGATGTTACAAACAGCAGCACAAAGTCATTATACCCAAACCACATAGTGGTATAGGGTATAAACATGTTGATGCAAGAAAAATATTTGCAAATAATCATAAGTAATGGTGCGGCCCGGACAACATAAGAATGTGGCGAATTGTGTTGTGTACCAATGAATCTAAAATAAACTTGATTGGGAATGATGGTAAAACGTGGGTCAGATGTTCCATAAATTCGGAACTAAATCCTCGCTACACAACAAAAACTTGCAAGCAAGGTGGTGGAAACATTATGGTCTGGAGATATTTTTCTTGGTATGGTGTGGGTCCAATCTTTTGAATTCAAAAAAATGTGGATAAGCATCTCTATGTAACATCCTCGAAAATATAAATGGAATGATGAATGGAATATGCCCTTAAAATGGCACTTTCGGCAAGACAACGATCCAAAGCACACTTCAGGTGTTGCTAAAAAAATGGTTTGCAAATAACAAAATCGATGTAATGGAATGGCCCTCCCAATTTCTGGAAATTAATCCATTAGTGAATCTCTGGGAAATAGTAAGGGACAAGCTGGGGGCTGGAATGGACAAGACAGAACTTTGGGAAAAAATACAAAAAATATGGGGTGCTCGATTCCGCGTTCGACACGTGAGTCAATTCCTTTATTTATATATTTATTTATTTATTTATTTATTTATTTATTAAATTTAATGATTTCCTGCACAACTAGACTAAGTCTTGTAATTATAATTATACAGGATTTTAGTAGCGTACAAACATGCTTAGGCAAATTAAATTAAACTAGCAGATTCCAGCCCTCGAATTTTGAGTGCAAATTCTACGAGATTTTATTTTTTCATTAAATAAAGACCCTAAAAGTATGCTAATCAATTATAGCGAATTCACAAATCAAAACCAAAAAACAAACTCATTTTTATTACAAACACATTAACAAATTTAATAAACACACACATAGCATTGTATAATTTTATGTATGTATTAGTAGCAATATTAAATGCAATTTACTCAAAATAAAGGAAAAAATTTAAAAATCTGTAAATCTGTAAAACGGTTAAAAAGAAATATTTTTCAAATATACGTTTGGCCAAAATCCGGATAAAACGGTAGAACAAAACATCGGTCACGAGGAATCGCCTAGCCTATTATTATAGATAAAATTATAACTAATATATAAAAAATAATATAAATAATATTGTAACATAAGAATTTATAAAATTATGACATTAATAAAATATGACATAGAATATAAAAAAAAATAAAATATTTTAAATTGAAAATTATTAAACATTACAAAAAAAAGAGAGAAAAAAAAATAGAAAAATAAGCGTACAATAAGAAATATCTTTAAAAAGTTTAGGTTTAGGAAAAGTATTTAAATAAAGATTTTTTGAAATGTATTGCTTTGCTACTAAGTTTAATATTAGGTGGAAGGCTATTCCAAAGACGTACAGCATTTATGAAAAAGTGCCATTCTAATACTAGGCATCGATGTTTAGGAATAATTAATTTTTTACCTCTGTTTGATTTGGCAAATCGTATATGATAGCATAAGTATTGTGGCTTTTCGGTATATATTATCTTATGAAGAAAAATTAGTACTCCAATCTTTAGTAGGTTTTCAAGTGATACTCGGTACAATCTTTTCAAGAAGGACAATGAGAAGGATATGTGTTCAAATTTCCTAACAATATTGTTGTAAAGCATTTCAAGTTTTTTGTTGCAGAGTGAATCGCAATTCGCAAACAGTTCGCATCCATAGGTTAGTGTTGGAATAAGGTAAGCGAAAAGAAGCGGCCCCAGAAATAACCCTTGGGGTACACATCTACCAATAGCTAATGGTTCAGATATTGTATTATTTACGAATACCGATTGTGTCCGTTCTGAGAGGTATGTTGATATTAGCTGATTGATTTTGATGAAAAATTTAATTTTTGTCTTAGCTTTATACATAATGTAGAATGATTGACAGTAACAAAAAATTAATCGGCCCCTGCAATTGATTGCTATGACGCTTTCTGTTTGATTTTAAAAAAGTGCCATAAAAAATTTTTAATTCCTAGATGTTTACACATCTCCCCTGTGATCGAACTAACATGATTTTTTTTTTAGCTTTTCTGAACTTTCTTTTTTTTTCTAATCCTTCCCCGTAATTAGTCGGAAAAAATCATACAAATCCGTCTTACAGTTCTCGAATTTTAGCGACACAGCTTTTGATTTTTATATATCTATAATATTAATAGGCTAGGCGATTTTTTATGACCGATGTTTTTTTCTACCGTTTTATCCCGATTTTGGCCAAACGTATATTATTTGAAAGGTATTTCTTTTTAGCCGTTTTGCAGATTTACAGATTTTTAAATTTTTGCCTTTATTTTGAGTAAATTACATTTAAAGTTGCTACTAACACATACATAAAATTATACAATGCTATGTGTGTGTTTATTAAATTTGTTAATGTGTTTGTGATAAAAATGAGTTTGTTTCCTAGAATTTCCTAGAATTTGCACTCCAATTTCGAGGGCTGGAGTATGCTAGTATAGATAAATAATATTTATTCAAATTATATTTGGGGCGTTTCATGTCAAGTGATCCAACTTTTAAAACCGATGTCTTCCAATCGGAATTGGCACCAATATTAGTCCTATTGGGCAGTAGCTTAGACACAACTTTTCAACAAGATTGGTCCAGAACTCTCTGAGTTAGAGGGGGTCAAAAATTGACATTTTGACCAAACGGGTGTTTTTTCTCATCCATGTAACCTTTTACATATTGTTCTTAGCAAAATTTGTCCCAAATAGTTTAGAAAGCTATTTCTTCAGTCTTTTGGAAGAAAATTAAAAAAAAAAATATTTTTTTTTTTTTTACTTTTTTCCAAAATCAAAAATTTTTTGACTTTTTTTTTTGGCTCAAAAGAAAGCTTAGGTTTTTAAAACTTTTTTGGTCACTTAGTGGGATGCGAGTGGGATATCTATCAAAAAAAAAATGTTTTGTAACTTAGGACAAGGGTTTTTAAATTTTTAGCATATGCACTAACTTTAATTTTTTCATATTAGGTGCATTCCACTGTTACGTACAGACAAGTTCAACTAATTTTACACTTTATATTACATATAGCACTTAATTGTTTTATCAGATATATACTTTTTTTCCTCTAATTTAATAGATTATATACTAGTCTTTAATAGTCCGAAGAAACATTTAAAAAAAGTCATGAAATACTGAAGAAAAATGCAAACAACCCACGTCACGTACGGGACACATCAATTCAACCAACATTCGAAATCGTTATAGGTTTATTCAGATTTCAGCGAATATATTACAGGTGCATAAAAAGTGTCTTCGAAGGAAATTGTACCTAAGAATCAAGCTTGCTACTAGCGAAAAAAAATATTAATTAAAACACCTATTTATAATTCAAAAACATTTTTTTATATTTGTCACGTACAGACAAGTCGCGTCACGTACGGGACATAGTTCAACCTAAATCTATAATATATGTAAAAATCAATAGGTAAATACAGTTTTGTCTTGGGAAAGGCAATGTTTTCTGCACTCCACAACTTTCTCCTCAGTTTTAATAAAATGGAAGTTGGAAACTCCAGTTATCGCTTTGGCATTGTCCCACGGCGATGCACTTTTAATCCTTTCATAAATTTCAGAGGATGGCACATAAATGACACGGGTTTTTGTGACTAATTGAGAAGCTAAATCAGAAAAGTCCTTGGCTGATTGGACAACAACATGTTCATTTTGGCTCATCATTTTCTCTCTTACCAGTCTTTTGATATTTCCGCCAACTCCGTCTATCACACCTTTTCCATGCGATGTAGCAAAATATTTCCAATAAAAGGGCCTTTTGTACTTTTCACTCAACATTGATGTTAGTTTAACCATATAACGGTTCTTAAATTGCGATGAAGGGCCGTCACTCCAAATAATTTCCGCTGAAGGTAAGTCTTCATTTTCTTTATGCATCAAGTCAAACAACTTATTGATGAAAACAAAAACTGTATCCTTGTCTTTCGAATTTGCATCTGAGCATATAAGATATGTTTGGCAATTGCCTTTGTAAAAACTTGCAGCAGTAAATAAAAGAACACTTGTTCGTGACCAGAGTGCGCTTTGAACTTCATGCTGGTATTCACAGCCAAAAGACATCGCAAAATCAACTTGAATGATTCGCACATTTTCATTGCGTTGGTCTGTTTGAAATTCACCGGCTTGAACTCGTTTTAAATTAACATGCTTCATCATAATATGGATAGAATCAATCAATTTTTCTTTAAGTTCACCTGAACTTGTTTCGTGGTTTACTAAACGTAGTTTATTTTGTGAGTTTTTTTTCCCATTCTTTCCATACACAGATTGTACTTAAATCCATAGAAATTAATATTTTTTTGCCATCAGAACAATTATCAGTTTCATTTTTCCAGCACTTCGAATCCAAAGAATGATCACATAAAATCATAGTCCACCAGTCGTTACAATAATTTTGTTTCAAACCTTTCAATTTGAACATAAAATTTTCATGAGTTAAACATTTGCACTGGTCTGAAGGTGTGTCTTTCATTAGCAAAACGTTTTTCGGTCTTAGACTAGAAAATTTTGAAAATCCAATTTCAATATGAGGAAAAAATTCTTTAAAAATGCAAAAGGCTTCTCGTAGGTACAAAGTCAAATAATGCTTTTGACACTTCTTCTTAATGCCGTGTTCCCAAACAACGATGAAATCATTTGCGCCTGGGCAGGTATACACAATATCCGGACGATAGTAAAATGCTTTCACATCGTCATAACGTGTATCGTCACCTGATGTGCTAATGTTTGGGCTTTCTGCTAGAGCAATGTTCATTTTACGCGCTAGTTCTGTAACAACCGCTTTGTTCTTTCTTGGTGATTGAGGCAGTGCTTTTAGAGCCTTTTGAACAGCTTTAGATAAAGTCTGTTTCGACTTGTACGGAGATTCAGTACTTACAGGAGAATCAGTAGGATTTTGAAGTTCAACCAGCTTTTTTGCCCTTTGCAATCTCTTCTTATCCCTTCCTTAAGTGAAATTGCTTTTAACACACCTTCAGAAAGATTTTCTGCTTTTCGTTTACGAAGCTCACGCAATCTTTTAGCCTCATTAGCGGTAAAGTTAGGATCTTCCTCTTTTTGCTTTTCTCGAAATTTTCGCATGCGGCTAGCACTGGTTGATGGTTGCTGGTCGCTCATTTTTGCGTTATTGAGATTTGCAGTACAAAAAAGGGCTTTGTTTATTACAAACGCCAGTAAAAGTTGAAGATGTCAGATAACTTATTCTTCGGCGTCACGTACAGACACTTTATTATCACCAAGAATATATTGTAAGCAAAGCGATTTCAAACAAAATTGTTTCACCAGTTTTAAGACCGCTAAAAGTTAGCTGTTAACAGAAAAAATTCAATTTGTATAGTCGACTTGTTTTACAATTATTAATAGAAAAAGGAATTAAGCGTCACGTATGGGACATCGAATCTTACTTTTCCGTTATGATTAATTTCTTATCAAAAAAACACTTAACCAAAAAAATGAGTATGCAGTTAAATACAGCGGACCATACACTATAACTAAGAACAAAAATCTAGTTTCTATCTGATAAACAATAGCGGCAGCGACCTCGCAAAAAGTTGTGTAAAGACTAATGAAAAAATCCGACTTGTTGTTACTCTCAATAAATAACGGTATTTAGAAAAAATGATACATACTCATTACAACTTTTGTAAATTATTTTAGATGAGAACATAATCTCACTATGTACGTGCAATAATATATAAAAAATGCATATTTGTAAAACAGTTCAGAGTTCCACTTTTTCATGGAATGCTCCATTAGTGTGTAAGTGTTTCCAAAACCTTAAAAATAAAGCATACACTGAGAAACTAGACAAATTAGTCTTTCCGACGGTATGTAACATACGTAACTAAAATTTCATACCTACGATACTGTAATACCCGCAATATGTTAATCTCAGGAAAAAATCCCTTTTTTTCTATAGAAATGTTGGACAATTATAATTTTTGTTTATTTTAAAATTTTTTTTTTTAATTTATTTATTTGAATTTATTTATTGAATTTCATAAATTATAATTCAGTACAAAGAATTAACTTATATATAAATACTGAATACTAATTATAGTTATATTTTACAATGTACAAGAAAAAAATAAAATAATAAAATACTACCTAATACTAACAAAACAAAGAAAAAAGAAACATAAATATAAATAATAAAATAATAATAATAAAATAATAAAAAAAAAAAAATTAGTTATAATATTCATATATTTTATTTTTCAATTTAGTTGCGTTGCTTATAATTTGCAAGTGAGGGGGTAGTCGATTCCAAATTCGTATGGCATTAATATAGAAGTGTAACTCCGAAAGTTAGTCTTATGTTGTATTTGAATAATATGGCGTCCTCTCTCAGACCTAAAAAAGTTTAGTAAAGGTATTTAGGTTGGCCTGAGTAAATAATTTTATACAGGTTAGTGATTTACACTTCAAAAGGTTTTCAAAAGTGACATCATAAATTTGTTTAGCGTAGAGAGATACACTACCAATGTTATTAAAATATACGTTTAGTTTACGCATACTGGTTGCATCACAGCTTGAGAACAACACACAACCATAGAGTAAAGTTGGTATTAAGTATGTTTTAGCCAGAAGCATTCTGACTTGAAGTGGTACGAACCACTGAGTGCATCATAAGTTTCTTAACATACCATATATTTTTCCGGTTGTAATAATAACGTGGTCATTCCAGTGTAAATATTTGTTAAATGTGACTCTAAAATTTTTTAGCTTATCCACAAGATTAATTTTTAATTCACCCAGAATTATATCAGAAATATTTGGAATAACCTGATTTTTTTCTAGTAAGTAATATACATTTTGACTTACTTGGATTGAGACATATCCGTATTGTACAGCTAATGTAGAGTTGGACGTCGTCCGCATACATTTGAACATTGCAATATTGTAATTGATTCGGAAGATCATTGGCATAAGCTGAGTACAGCAATGGCCCTAAGATAGAACCTTGTGGTACACCTCTGGTAAGTTCGATCCTACTTGACATTTGTTTACCACAGAAAGCCGATTGTGATCTTTCTGTTAAATATGAATTCATCAACATAGTGGATGTCGTAGATATATTAAATATTTTGTTTAACTTTAATGTTTGAATTTCCGTGTTAACAGTATCAAATGCCTTAGAATGATCCAAAAGAATTAAGAAGGCAACTTTGTCATCATCAATTTGTGATCTTATATATTCTGTTACATCCATCAACTGTGTTGTGGACGAAAACCAGATTGTCTGGGAGTAAGCAAGTTGTTATCCTGAATAAATCTACTGAATTGGTTGTGCATTAAACGTTCAAGTATTTTAGATATAAAGGGTAGTATAGCTATTGGACGAAATTCGTTTTCCGTTTTGGGTATAGGGACAATTTTAGCGTGTTTCCACTGAGTGGGATACGTCGATTTAGTTGTTATTGAATTGAACATGTTAGTGATATATAGTGGGATAGTAGGAAATAAAATTTGTATTAATCTTGGATGCACACCATCACAACCAGTAGCATTAGACTTTATTCTGAGGAAGCTTTCGTATATTTCAGTTACAGTAAATCAACTAAACTGATATTGGTGTTGAACGTTTGAAATGGCATGGCTCTTGTAATGTTCAACATCAGCGGTAGGCCTTGGTAAATCTGTAAATTTGTAATTTAATTCCTCAACATTTATATTAACAGTATTATCTCTGGTTTTGTTAATTATCCATACATTTCGTATTTCACTCCATCTTGCCTTGCTATTTATTTCTAAGGGATCGAAATTCAGTCTGTAGTTCGGTGGTTTTAAATCTCTTCCATCATGTATAAGCAATATTACGTTGTTCGATTAAACAATTAATTTGAACGGTAAACCATGGGTTGTCAGTTGTTGTTATCCTTTTCGTTCGAAGAGGAACAAATTCATTAAAGAGTTGTTCAATGTTTGTTTGAATAAACGTAAGCTGCTCATCAACAGATGGCACATAATATGTACAATCACAATCAATTTGTGAAATTTTATCATATAAAGCTAAATAATTAATACGTTTAAAGTCATGATAGCTAAAACTTTCATCAGTTGTGTCTGGTTTAAGATCGTAAGTGATGAATATGAGATCGTGTTTAGAAAACACAGGCGCTGATATCTGTTCAAACAAAAGAACAAACAGTTGGTGAAAAATATATCAAGGAGCGAATTTAAGTTGGTGGAATAGTGTGTAGGTGTAGTTTTATTGACAACATCTAGGCCAAGATATATAGCATTTCATCTGAAAACGTAGATTCCACTAAAATGTTACTGTTAAAATCACCAGCTATTATAATATTTGTGTACCCCACGTTAATATTAGATAATTCTAGGAAAAAATTCAAATTAGTGCATATGCTAAAAATTGAAAAACCGTTGTCTTGTGTTACAAAACATTTTTTTTTTTTTTGATAGATATCCCACTCGCATCCCACTAAGCGACCAAAAAGCTCTTAAAGGAAAAACCTAAGCTTTCTTTTGAGCCCAAAAAAAAAAATAAAAAAAAAATCCTTTTTTGAAAAAAAAATTCAAAAAAATTTTTGATTTTGGAAAAAAGTCAAAAAATTTTTTTTATTTTTTTTAAATTTTTAAATTTTTTTAAATTTTTTTCCGAAAGACTGAAGTAATGGCTATCTAAACTATTCGAGGCAAATTTTACTAAGAACAATAGGTAAAAAGTTACATGGATGAGAAAAAACACCCGTTTGGTCAAAATGTCAAATTTTGACCCCCTGTAACTCAGAGAGTTCTGGACCGATCTTGTTGAAAAATTGTGTCTAAACTACTATCTAATAGGACTAACATTGGTGCATATTTCATCCCGATCGGAAGACATCGGTTTTAAAAGTTGATATGAAACGTTCCATTTATTTATACAAAAAAAAAAAAAAAAAAATTAAATTTGTATATAAAATTTATTTAATTGATTTCATATCACGTAATTTAGAAAGGGCTACATTTTTGTTATTTACTTATTTTGTATTTTTTATAAATAATTTAGTACATATTATAACTGTTAGTTGAATTTTAATATTTTTGGTTTTTAGAAAATAAAATTAAAAAACTTACGAACTTTTAAGTGCATACTTTCTTTTCTTTAGGACATATTGCTTTACATATTTGTTGTTTTATTTTAAATTGTTTTAAGTTTACAATTTTTTATGATACTAGCAGATTCCAGCCCTCGAAATTCGAGTGCAAATTCTAGGAAATTTTATTTTTTCATTAAATAAATACCCTAATGATATGCTAATCAATTATAGCCAATTCACAAATCATCACGAAAAACAAACTCATTTTTATTGCAAACACATTAACAAATTTACACACACACAGAGCATTGTATAATTTTATGTATTTTATGTGTTAGTAGCAACTTTAAATGCAATTTACTCAAAATAAAGGAAAAAATTTAAAAAACTGTAAATCTGCAAAAAAGAAATACCTTTCAAATAATATACGTTTGGTCAAAATCGGGATAAAACGGAACAATAAAACATCGGTCACAAGAAGTCGCCTAGCCTATTAATATTAGAGATATGTACATTAAATAATAAATCAAAATTGTAAAAAATTCTAAAAGTATCATATTTAATTTCTAGTTTTATTTCCATTTGATACAAATTAACTAAATATTCTTCTTCTTTTTTTATCATAAAATATTTCATAAAATAAACTTTTTTCTCGTATAAAAACCACAAAAATAAATTAGATTTTCTACCATATGTTTTCACTTATCATGTCCTCAATGTATAAATTTTCTTCATATTTTTTAACTACAAATTTGTGTGTGTGTGTATATCTGTGTGTGTATCTGTGTGTGTGAGTCTATGCTGTAGTAGTATATTGTATAACATTTTAATCCTGCTTAATAATTAGTTACTTTATTCTACACTCGGCAAAGTTTATACTCTTGTACTCTCCAACAAAGGAGTTTCACACAACACAATACCAGCACGAAACGTATGTTTGTCTTCCAACGTGCTTGGCAAGTTTAATTCCCGTTATACAACAATGTTCGTTCACACAAACTAAAGAAGGTGGGCAAGCTGGGTTTTTTCATATACACAATATAGAACAAGAAGAAATACAAATTATTTCACATAAATAATATTAAAGATATTTAAAAAAAATATGGCAAAATATTAAATGGTATTAGATGAACAAGTGAAGAAATGTAGAGAAAAAAAACTGCAGAAAAAAAAATAGGAAAATATTCAATTAAAGTTAGAAAAATAGATGGATATAATTATCAATGCTGGTCAAGTATTGAAAATACAATTGAAATAAAAACTAAGGAGATGATGATAATAATGATATTAAAAGGTATTAAGAATTTATTTCGTACAGTCAACTTTTTTTGAGCTTCTTCTTTTTTTAAGTCTTCTGCGAACAATTTAATATTGACATCATTCTTTAAGTAGATTTTCATGTTTTCATTTATTAAATTCTGATAACCAATTAGTTAAATGTATCTGGAAGATGTAAGTGGATATTAAAGATAAATAAGCTGGATGAGGGAGAAAGTTGTGTTCTCGAAGAACAAAAAGAAGAAGAGGGAAATCGAAATTCATCTATAAATATATAAATGAATCGTGGTTTGTTCGTCCGCTTAAAACTTAAAAACTGCAGGACCAAAAGGGATACTTTCTTCTGCGAGTTTATTTGTAGCTCACACGCGAAAGTTTAGGAAAAAAGAAAAGTACAAAAAGTCTCAACAGGTGGCGCTGTACGCGGTTATACCATTTTAACATCATATATGTTGAGTACTATGAGAGGGAGAGCTTTGTAAATTTGTGTGAGGCCATCTATTATTAATATGGATAGTCATACCGAAAATGGTCGGTATCGGATAATTGGGCGTGATACCTCACATACAAAATTAATTTTTAACATCATATATCTTGAGTACTGTTGTAGGGAGAGCTTTGCAACTTTGTGTGAGGTCATCTATTATTGCTGTGAGTAGCCGTTGTAAAAATAAGCGGTATCGGAACAGTGGGCGTGGCACCTACAAAACAAATTAATTACTCAATATCAAACAAAATATCATGGGAGAGCTTTGATACTTTATGTGATGTCATCTGTTATTAGTGTAAGTAGTCCAGACGAAAATAGGCTGGATCGGATAAGTGGGCGAGGTACATATCCTACAAAGTACTGATTAAATTTTATGTACATATACCGAGTATAACAATAGGGAGAGCTTTGCAAGTTTGTGTGAGTTCACCTATTATTTCTGTGATTAGCTGTGGCGAGAAAGGGCGGGATTGGACATGTGGGCGTATCACCTCCCGTATAAAATAACTTTTCAAAATAATAAAGGCATCTTGAATAATGCAAAAGGGAAAGTGAAGATAATTTGAGTGAGTTCATAGGTTATTAGTGTGAGTAGCCATGCATGAACTCATGAACGACAATCCAATGGACCTAAAGTTAGTGAAATATCAATTGTTGTTTTTGGCGAAAATTTGGAATCGCGTGATATAGTCATAAAACGCCGAACTAAAAACGTACTACAGCGAATAAGTGAGACATATCGGTCGTATGACGCACTACAATATCCGCTTATGTTCTGCCATGGAGAAGACGGATCTCACTTCAGTTACAACATGATAAATCCGGTCAATGGTTAGTGCAAAAAAACGTTTTTGATTGTCACGTGTATACATATTGTAAATTTTTTGGGGTCGAGACAAATAAGAAGGTAAGTTCAATGAACTTTGATAATCACTTACTGATATATCGGCGATTGTTCCAACAATCTGCTGTTGATATGTACGTTAAGATTGAGACAGAACGACTCAATTACATTCGATTTCGTATGTGCGAAATTATGGACGGCCGGATTTATTTGTGACGTTTACTTGCAATCCAAAATTGCCAGAGATTACGCAGTTATTGCATCCCGGTCAATCACCAAGCGATCGTCTCGATATTACAGCGCACACAACGCGTATACGATACTGTTCGATGCTGGATGTATTCAGTTGAGTGGCAAAAAAGAGGTTTGCTACACGCACACATTCTTCTTTGGATGGTGAACAAAATTACACCAGACCAAATTGATGACATCATTTCCGCAGAAATTCCTGATCCTGAGATAGATCCAGAGTTGCACGAATTGGTGAAGACCAATATGCTTCACGGACCATGCGAACAACACAATCCGACAATAAATGCACAAAACGCTGTTCACGTGCTTTTATTTTGGAAACTTAAACTGGAAACGATGGATATCCACTTTATCAGCCAGGTCACAATGGAAGAACATTCATAACTCTATTGAAAGGAGTGAACTCACATGGATTATGCCATATCCGCCAATATTGTCTAAGGCATTTAAAACGCACATCAAAGCAATCATCTATGGTAAAAGTGTTGCAAAATTGTAAATTGATTATATGGGATGAGTGCACGATGGCGCACTAACGATCATTAGATGCACTGGATCGAACGTTGAAAGATTTGCGTAACAATAATCTTAGATTTGGTGGTGTGATGATATTGTTGGTAGGAGACTTCAGGCAAACACTTTCCGTGATTCCGAAATTAACAGCAGCGGATGAATTAAACACATGTCTGAGGTAATCGTATTTGTGGCGATACGTGAAAGTCGTTCCATTGACTATGAATATGCGAGTGTTTCTGCAACAGGATAGAACCGCAGAAGCTTTCTCTAATGAAATTGGAAATGGACAAATTCCGGTATTTTCTTCCAGTGGTTTAATATCAATTCCACCTGCCATTTGCCAATTCACTTCAATGAAAAATGTACTCATTTCTAAAGTATATCTGAACATTGGCCAAAATTTTCTTCACTACGATTGGTTGAGCGCAATTTTAGCAACAAAAAATATTGATGTCAATGATTTGATTTTGATGATCAAATTCCTGGCCAATTGCACTCATACGAATCGGTCGAATGCGTTGAAAACGAAGACGATGTCGTGAGTTATCCAGTGGAATTCATAAACCCTTTGGATTTGCCTGGAATGTCCCCTCATCATTTGCGAATTACAGTTGGATCTGTCATTCTTATGCTATGAAATCTTCATGCACCGAAACTATGCAATGGAACACGACTAATTGTGATGAAATTAATGAGTAATGTGACAGTTTCAAGGATTTTGAAAAGGCGGTTCAAGGGAGAGGAATGCTTAATTCCGCGAATTCCCTTGACTTCAATTTGACGTTCCAGTTGAAACGTGTTCAGTTCCCAGTGAAACTTGCATTTGTGATAACAATAAACAAGTTATAAGGACAGTCCCTGTATGTGTGCGGCATAAATCTGGAAATGTAATGCTTTTCACACGGCCAGCTATATGTTGCGTGTTCCCGAGTTGGGAAACCATCCTCAATATTCATTTACGTTCCGGAACAGAAAACAAAAGATATTGTGTATCGTGCAGCATTGAATTGATTACAGTCATTGTTCTATTTTTTTTTTTTTTTTTAATTAATTATTGATTTTATTGTATTTTCGCCAAATGTTGCGTGGGACGATGACCGTCGGGCCAGCTATCCGTATAATTATATGATATTGAATTCAACTAAATTCAAAAAGTGTTTTATTCAAATTATATTATTGCGTCATCTGTTAACGGTTGATAATTTTCGATAAAAAAAAAAATTTTTCGAAATTAATTCAATCACAAAATCTCTTTTGGCCAAAACGAAGTTTGCCGGGGTCAGCTAGTATTTTATAAAAAGAGAGTTTTAGACTTTTATTAAAACTCTTTTTTGCAAAGAAAATACTGTGTTCTTATAATAAAAAAAAATGAAAAATTGCAGAAAAATTGGAAGAAACTTTCAGTAAAACTCCCGTTTGCAACCTATTAAAGAAAACGAAATTACTTTTTCTTTGAACCAGTATTATAAAGAAAATACTCCCAGGTAGCTTGGCATGTTGTGGTCTAATCAATCACTTAATAAACAGACATCATTATTTTTTACTCCCTACCACATAGAGTTACTCATACTCTCACCATTCTCACACATATGTTCATTTACTTGTGAGTATGTGTGAGGATTGGTAACATCTTCATTTATGCCATTGTATGTTTTTTAACCTCATTCATAAATTAATTGTTATTAATGACAGAGAAATATGAGCTTCCATAACAAGAACAACAACAATACCAATAACAACAACGAGAATAACAGCAGCAACGACATAAGATAATTCGTTACTTGTGGTTGTACAGCAATACTTAGAAACTTTATAAAGGTATAGAATACATATTCGTTTTCAAAGCAAAGAACATGAAATAATTGCAGGTAATAAAATTAATGTAGCAAACTTTATGATGTTATGCTTTTTGACTTTTAAAATATGATTTCGCCAACATTTATTTCTAACCATTTTATTTGGTTCCTTAAACTTGCTCCCAGTCTTGTTCATTCAGTCATTCAGTCATTCTTTTTTTGTTTCTTTAAGTTTGTAAGTTGAATTTGTTTAAATTACTTGTAATAAATCAAATATAAAATGTAAGAGAAAGCTGAAAGAGAAAAGAAAAAAAAAATACAGAATAAGAAATTTACTTTTTCAACTGTTAGACGTCTCGGTGCATTTGTCACTTTCGAGTATTGAGTATTGAAGTTTATGGTGTAGTTTTATTGAATTGTTTTCGTCTGACGACCATTGAGTTTTTTTTTTTTTTTTGAATGACTTGAACATATTCCTTTAGATTTATAACTATTGCGTCTATATCGATAATGCGTTTTCAATTGATCGTTAAGAAAATATGAAAAAAAAATTAAGAAGTGAAAATAAAAATGTTTTGGTTAGTTAGGCAAAAGAAATTGAAAGTTTAATTTGTTAGCAAATGAAGAAAAAAAATTTGCGAAAATTCACAAAATTTGTAGTTGTAATTTAAGATATTCCTTTGATATAAGCGAATAAATTAAATAATATTTGAGCAATTAGAAACGTAAATAAAACAGCTAATTTTAGTTGCTATTAAAAAAAAAATTTGCTTAGCTGCATTGTTTTAAAATTTATTCGAATACTCGTTTTTCGAAATTTATAATTTAAAGAGCATTGTTAAATTTATTTTTAAAATCTTTTAGTCGTATTAATGTTATTCCAAGGAAACTGTACGAAAATTTCTATTTAACTCAAATTACTGTATTTCCAAAGTTCATTGATAAATCTAATTCAAAGGGTTGGAATTTTGAATGAAATTTTTTGTTTTTTCCATTAAGAAAATTTAAAAATTTTTAGAATTTTCAAAATTATCCGATATTCCAGTTTCCAAAAATGTAAAATTCGAATAATCGAATATCGGCTAACTGTAGCCTCGAACTAGAAGAAAATCTATATTAATGGCTTTAAAATTATATGCATTTCTATTTATTGAATGAGATAATTATGTAAATAATGCATTTCAATTTTCAAACACAACCGGGAACATTTTACCTAAGCCAACATCATTTATTATTTTTTTTTCTTTTTTGTAATACGTCCATAAAAAAAGGTTAGAAAAATCGAAGAGTGGTGGGAAATTATTAAAAAAATTATTTTTAAAAAATATTTATTAATGTGTAAACATCTATAGGCGCAGAGGGGTAAAAATCGATTTCACAATACAATCACAAAAACAGCGCAATATGTGACGTAAAACAAAATCGGGGTTACTTATGATTGTATTGGTGAAAATTATGATATATAGTAACCTTTTTGTTGCTGTTTTCAGCATTATATTTCTTCACTTTTTGTAAAAATTTATAATTAATTTCCTCAATCATTTAAATTTATTCTTAACGTTATAATATATTCCATATAAATAACACAATCATCACTGCATTTAATATTAATGCTAGTTAAACATAAATAAAAATAAAAGTAAACGAATCACAGTAAAAAGAAAGTGTTTGGAGACTGCATTAGTAAGTATTTGGAGATAAAATGAGGGAACGAATAGCGTTATAAAAGTTTTTGAAAAATGAAAAATGGAAAATGAAAAATAAAAAATGGAAAATAGAAAATGAAAAATAAAAAATAAAAAATTCAAAATTAAAAATAAAAAAAAATTAAAAACGAAAAATAAAAAATAAAAATGAAAAATGAAAAAAATAAAATTAAAAATAAAAAATGAAAAATAAAACATGAAAAATAAGAAATGAAAAATGAAAATTGAAAAATGGAAAATAAAAAATGAAAAACTAAACATTAGAAATAAAAAATGAAAAATAAAACATGAAAAATGAAAAATAAAAAATTAAAATAGAAAAATAAAAAATTAAAAATTAAAAATAAAAAATGAAAATTAAAAAATGAAAAATAACACATGAACATTGAA
The DNA here is from genome assembly GCA_963682025.1 of Cordilura impudica. Lineage (NCBI taxonomy): Eukaryota > Metazoa > Arthropoda > Insecta > Diptera > Scathophagidae > Cordilura > Cordilura impudica. The sequence goes on from OY821518.1 coordinate 11,337,581, forward strand.
AAATTAAAAAAGAAAGATAAAAAATTGGAAATGAAAATGAAAAATAAAAAACGAAAAATCAAAAATTAAAAATGAAAAAAAAAATTAAAAATTAAAAACAGAATATGAAAAATGAAAAACAAAAATGAAAAATGAAACATGAAAAATGAAAAATCAAAATTGAAAAATGAAAAATAAAAAAATATAAATGAAAAAAAAAAAATAAAAAATTAAAAATGAAACATAAAACATGAAAAAGAAAAATAAAAAATGAAAAATAAAAAGCGAAAAATGACAAATGGAAAATAAACAAGTAAGAAAATTATATTCGGTCTAGACCGACTATATGATACCCTATACCATGCGTTTAGAAACCCTATCTCTTAGGCCCAACTAACTGGACATTGAAAATAAGCAAAAACCAAATTTGAGTGGGATTTTTATTAATTTTTTTGGCTGCAGATATGAAAAAGTTCATATCGGATGCTATATCTATAAAGGGACTAGGTCCCAAAATGGACCGATCCTGATCATGTTTGGTAAAGTCTCTTGTATTTTGCAAAAATATGTACAAACAAAATTTGAGAAGAATCAGTGCAATATTTTTGTTTTTTAACAGATTTAAGTGAAAATCGGGAAGCAGTTCTATATGGGGTCAAAGGGATCATTTTTGGACTACTCATTAGTGGATGTAATGAACGCATACAAACCCAATTTGAGTAAGATCTATATGACAATTTGGATCTTATGGCAATTTATGTCGATTTCATATGGGTAATTTGTATGGGGGCTAGGTCTGAACATGGACCGATTCTCACCAATTTCAATAGCGTTCATCCCATGGCCGATAAAAGCTTATATACCAAATTTCATCAAAATATATTCATATTTGCGACCTGCAGTTTGATTACAAGCTTTACATGGACACACAGACGGACGGACGGACGGACGGACGGACGGACGGACGGACGGACGGACGGACGGACGGACGGACATTGTTAAATCAACTCAGAAAGTGATTCTGATTCGATCGGTATAATTAAAGATGGGTCTAGGTCAAATATTTTTGGTTGTTACAAACAGCAGCACAAAGTCATTATACCCAAACCACATAGTGGTATAGGGTATAAAAATGAAAAATCGAAAATGATAAATGAAAAATAAAAAATGAAAATTTAAAATAACAAATGAAAACCTAAAAATTTGAAATAAAAAATAAAACATGAAAAATTAAAAATAAAAAATGAAAATAGAAAAATAAAAAATTAAAAATTAAAAATTAAAAATTAAAAATTAAAAATTAAAAATTAAAATTAAAAAATTAAAAAATGAAACATGAACATTGAAAAATTAAAAAAGAAAGATAAAAAATTAAAAATGAAAATGAAAAATAAAAAACGAAACATCAAAAATTAAAAATGAAAAAAAAATGAAAAACAAAAGATGAAAAATGAAAAACAAAAATGAAAAATTAAACATGAAAAATGAAAAATCAAAATTGAAAATGAAAAATAAAAAACTAAGAATAAAGAAATAAAAATTAAAAATACAGTGAGAATACAGTGCAGTTATGAATTTTTGAAATATATGCTTTCTTCTTCTTTACCACGCACCATTTAAACAAAATTAAAATTGCATATTAATTACAGTAGTAATTGCAATATATCTGAAAAATGACGATAAATCTAACAAACAAAAAAATTTTCTTCGCTTCAAAGCGTCATCTCAAATATATGTAAAGTGCATATGTAGGTATGTACAAAAACCGTACATCACATATGACAACTCTTACGAAAACTGAGAATAGTGGAAATTAGAAGTATAAATGCAAAAAATATTCAAAAATTCAAAAATAACGATTGTTTGTTTGGACAGAGTTGTATCTTCTGAAATTAATACAAAGTAAAGCTGTATGGTACGAAAACTGAAAACTAACCACACTGCTCGTAGGCCTGACTTTAGGTGAGTGTGTTAAAGCGCTGACCAAAAAGTGCAAGTACGAGTGTATGTGAAGGTTCACGGTTCAAAACCTCACGGCCGCCCTAAGTAGAAAAAATTTTCATATAGAAATAACCTATTCAATTAAAACATAACAATTATCACAATGTTCAATAAATCGCTGATGAAGGCTGAAATGCCAGAAACCGGTCCGATTAAGAATACAGAGCAGTTATGAATTTTTGAAATATATGCTTTCTTCTTCTTTACCACGCACCATTTAAAGAAAAATTAAAAATTATATATGAAAAAAGAAAAATAAGAAATTAAAAATAAAATATGATACATAAAACATGAAAAAAGAAAAATAAAAAATGAAAAATAAAAAACGAAATATGACAAATGGAAAATAAAAAATGAAAAATCAAAAATGATAAATGAAAAATGAAAAATGAAAACCAAAACCAAAAATTAGAAATAAAAAATGAAAACTAAAACAGGAAAAATGAAAAATGAAAAATAAAGAATGAAAATAGAAAATTAAAAAATGAAAAATGAAACATGAACATTGAAAAACAAAAAATGAAAAATAAAAAATTAAAAACAAAAAATTAAAAATGAAGAACAAAAGATGAAAAATGAAAAATGGAAAATAAAAATGAAAAACTAAACATGAAGAATGAAAAATCAAGATTGAAAAATGAAAAATAAAAAATAAAAAATTATAAATGAAAAAGAATAATAAAAAATTAAAAATAAAAAATTTAAATAAAAAATGAAAAATGAAACATGAAACATGAAACATGAAACATGAAAAATGAAAAATAAAAAACGAAAAATAATAAATGATAAATGATAAATGATAAATGATAAATGAAAAATAAAAAATGAAAAAATAAAAATAACAAATGATAGATTAAAAATGAAAAATGGAAATCAAAAACTGAAAGACAAAAGATGAAAAATTAAAAATAAAAATTAAAAATGAAAAAAGAAAAATAACAAATAAAAAATAAAAAAAAAAAAAAAATGAAACATGAAACAAGAAAAATGAAAAAAAAAATTAAATATGAAAAATGACAAATGAAAAATAAAAAATGAAAAAAAGGAAAACAAAAAATGAAAAATTAAAAACAAAGAATGAAAAATGAAACATGAAACATGAAAAATGAAAAATAAAAAAAGAAAAATAAAAATGATAAATGAACAATAAAAATGAAAAATGAAAAGTAACAAATGATAAATTAAAAATGAAAAATAAAAAATGAAAAATGAAAACCGAAAAACTAAAAACAAAAGATGAAAAAAGAAAAATGGTGAATGAAAATTGAAAAATAAAAATTAAAAACTTGAAATGAAAAAAGAAAATAAAAAATGAAAAATTAAAAATGATAAATTAAAAATGAAAATCGAAAAATGAAAATGGAAAACCAAAAATGATAAATGAAAAATTTATAATTAAAATTTAAAAATTAACCAGTTGAAGTATTAAACATAAAAAAAAAATTTTATACTAGCAGAGCCCCAGCAGTTGTTTGCTATAAGTGATACAAAGATGACGCTTTCTGTTTGATTTTAAAAAAGTGCCATAAAGAAAGAGAGGTGTGTAAACATCTAGTAATTATGTTTACACATCTCTCCTGTGATCGGAATCACATGATTTATTTTATACTCTATACCGCTATGTGGTCAGGGTATAATTACTTTGTACTGCTGTTTGTAACTACCAAAAATATTTGAACAAGACTAATCTTTTATTATACCGATAGACTCTGAATCACTTTCTGAGTTGGTTTCACGATGTCCGTCCGTTCGTCCGTCTATCTGTGTGTCCATGTAAACTTTATAAACAAACTACAGGGCGCAGGTATGAATATATTTTAATGAAATTTGGTATATAAGCTTCTATCGGCCTTTGCATAAAAGCTATTAAAATTGGTGAAAATATGCGCATGTTTAGACTTAGTCCCTATACAACCGACCACTGTGAAATCGACTTAAATTCTCATAAAATCCAAATTATCCTATAGATCTCAGTCAAATTGGGTTTCCGTATGCTTATTACTTCCGTTAGCCAGTAGTCCAAAAATAATCCCAATAGGGCAATTCTTATTCATAGGCCCCATATAGAGCTGCTTCCCGATCTTCACTAAAATCTATCAAGAAACAAATATATTGCACAGATTTTTCTCAGATTTGTTTTTTCTCAAGTTGGACCTAAACGCATGGTATAGGGTATCGCATAGTCGGTTTAGACCGACTATAATTTTCTTACTTGTTTATTTTTATTTTTCATTTTCATTTCACAATTTTTATTTTTCAATTTTTTTTATTTTAATTTTTCACGTATCATTTTTCGTTCTTAATTTTTCATCTTTTATTTAAAAATTTTTATTTTTCATTTATCATTTTTCATTTTTCGTTTTTCATTTTCCATTTTTCACTTTTTATTTTTTATTTTTTTTTCGTGTTTCATTTTTCAATTTTAATTTTTTATTTCTTTTTAATTTTTTATTTCTCATTTTTTGTTTTTAATATTTCTTTTTTCATAATTAATTTTTTGTTTTTCAATTTTCATTTTTTATTTTTGTTTCATTTTTAATTTATTATTTTAAGTTTTTATTTTAGTTTTTCCCTTTAATTTTTAACTGTAAAATGTAAATAAAGGCTTCTGTAGACAGTTCCTAAACCCTCTACTATTAATTTGTAAATTTACTTTACTTTTAATAAATAAAAAATAAATAAATAAATTATTTTAGTTTTTCATTTTTAATTTTTCATTTTGCATTTTTCGTTTTTAATTTTTCATTTTTTATTTTTAGTTTTTAATTTTTTATTTTTCATTATTCATTTTTCTTTTATTATTTTTCCTTTTTCGTTCTTCATTTTCCACATTTCTTTTCTTTTATTTTTTATTTTTCATTTTTTATTTTTCATTTTTAATTTCTAAATTTGTATTTTACATTTTTTATTTTTAATTTTTTATTATTAATTTTTCATTTTTTAGTTTTTGTTTTCATTTTTCGTTTTTCGTTTTTTGTTTTTAATATTTCATTTTTGATTTTTCATTTTTCATTTTTTATTTTTCATTTTTAATTTTCAAACAGGTTATTAAATATCATAATTTTGTCACCAATACAATCATAAGTCACACCGATTTTGTCTTACGTCTGACATCTTACGCCGTTTTCGTGATTGTATTGTGAAATAGATTTTTACCCCCCCTGTGCGTATAAATGTTTACATATCAAAAAGCGAGCTATTAATACCAAACACCTTGAGTTTCCGGCCTGTTCGGTGAGTTTCCCCTAGGTGAGCTCTTTTTTAACAGAATAAAATAACAATAAAAAGTTTGAATGCGATTTTTGTTGCCTTATTATAGCAGGAAATATATTAAATTTTGTATCGGATAAAAGTATTTTATGGAGAATAGGTTCAAGTTGACTACATTCAATAACTACCATCCTCAGCGCAAACTTAACAACTCCATTCTCTAGTGCGGCATAAAACAAATTCCGACTTTTCTAAAGGCAAAATATGTTTTTACAACTTTTTTATTACTCACAATATTATCCTTTATTTTTTTTTTTTTTTGTTTGTTTATTTTTTGCTTCAGATGGTATTATAGATGTTGTCATTTTATTTGTCAAATATGTCTCAAAATCCCTAAGACACATGTGTTGCACGAAAGTATTGAGCAATACTTATTGTTCGTAATAGCGGACAAGAAAAACACACACATACAAACATCATTAAATAAATAGTTTTACTTTCGCCAATAATGCTTGTTTTTATTGTCAAACAAATACACACTCGCCATCACCCTGTGATATATATGTACATGTGTTTGTATGAACATAAAGTACATACTAAGTAGTGCCATAGATTGTCGAAATCCCTAAAAAGCTATAAAACATTTCTGGTTTATTGGCTTAGAAATGAGACGAGTTGTTTTTCAGTGCGTTTTATTACTACTCATACCATTCGTTGCTCACACAAATACACAAAACAATTTTATTAACCAATTTCAATAGTACAACTATTTACCTATACATATATATTCTGGGTTTTATTATTTTTTATTTATTTTTTTTTTTAATTTAAAGCGAGATTTTCTTAATGATTTCTGTATTATGAGTTTATTTTAGTTGCATGGGAAAATAATCAATATTTTGTTGAATTTCTTTTCATTTTATAAGAAAGCCTTAAGGTCTCTTTTTGTGCAGTTTAGCTTCATCAAAATTCTAAACGTGCTGCTTATTTCGTCGAGACATTTTTTGTTTCTTTTGTAACTATTTTCTTTTCAAACTAAGGAAGAGTTAGTTTGCGACAATTTAAATTAAATTGTTTAAAAATTATTTCGTAAAATTTAAGGGATTATTGAATTTAAGAGCCACCTATTAAACTTTTAACTTGTTAAAAGGAACTAAACAAAAATTAAAAAAGAAGTTGTTAAATATTTTAAAGAAAATGTTAAAAAACAACGACATCATTATGAGAAATTGGTAATGACTTATTTTATTGTTAAAAATAATAATAAAAATAATGAGATTCGGTTTAAATTTTCATAAAAATAATTCGTCAGAATATTATGGACTTGATTTTTGAGCCTTATAGCACTATGTGGGCAGGTCATAGTGAGTTTATGTTGATGTTTGTAACTATCCATCTGTATGTCCGTCATTCTGTCCATCCGTCCATGTACACCTTTTAGTTTGAAATTTGGTATGTAAGCTTTTAACGACCAAAAGATCCAAATTATTATGTAGATCTCACCACCCATTAATCAGTAGTCCAATAATCAAGCCTATAGGACAATTCTTAGTCATAGCACCCATAAAAGGTGCTTCCCGATCTACACTTAAATCTATCAAAAATCTAAAATATTGCATAGATTTTTCTCAAAATTGGTTTGTATTTTAACTTTTTGATATCCGAAGCTAAAAAAAATTGCTACTCAAGTTTGTTTTATGTCTATTTTCTATATCTAAGTAGTTGGACCAAAGAGACATGGTCTTTAAACACATGGTATAGGGTATCCTGTAGTCGGTCTAGACCGACCATAATTTTCTTACTTGTTTTATAATAATTTAATATAAGTCTCGTAGATAGTAGTTTAAAACCATATCCCATGAAAAATTGATTCTATTTACACTACTTATGTCATTTACTGGGAGAAGTTTTTTATGCCCTCCACACCTTAGTGGCAGAGGGTATATATAGGTTTGTCATTCCGTTTGTAGCGCATCGAAATAACTTCCTGAGACCCCAAAAAAATATATTTTCTTGATCCTTATAACAAGGGAAGTTGATTTACCGATGACCGTCTGTCCGTCTGTCTGTGGAAATCAGTTTTCGTACCATATAGCTTTACTTTGTATTAATTTCAGAAGATACAACTCTGTCCAAACAAACAATCGTTATTTTTGAATTTTGAATATTTTTTCCATTTATACTTCTAATTTCCACTATTCTCAGTTTTTCGTAAAAGTTGTCATATGTGATGTACGGTTTTGTACATACCTATATATGCACTTTACATATATTTGAGATGACGCTTTGAAGCGAAATTAATACAAAGTAAAGCTGTATGGTACGAAAACTGAATCTAACCACACTGCTCGTAGGCCTGACTTTAGGTGAGTGTGTTAAAGCGCTGACCAAAAAGTGCAAGTACGAGTGTATGTGAAGGTTCATGGTTCAAAACCTCACGGCCGCCCTAAGTAGAAAACATTTTCATATAGAAACAATCTATTCAATTAAAAACATAACAATTATCACAATGTTCAATAAATCGCTGATGAAGGCTGAAATGCCAGAAACCGGTCCGATTAAGAATACAGTGCAGTTATGAATTTTTGAAATATATGCTTTCTTCTTCTTTACCACGCACCATTTAAACAAAATTAAAATTTGCATATTAATTACAGTAGTAATTGCAATATGTCTGAAAAATGACTATAAATCTAACATTAAAAAATAAAAATTAAAAAAATAAAATTGGAAAATGAAAAATGGAAAATGGAAAATGAAAAATGGAAAATTGAAAATGGAAAAAGGAAAATGAAAAATGAAAAATGAAAAATGAAAAATGAAAAATGAAAAACGAAAAATGAAAAATGAAAAATGAAAAACGAAAAATGAAAAATGAAAAATCGAAAATGAAAAATGAAAAATTTAAAATCGAAAATGGAAAATGAAAATGAAAAGTAGAAAACGAAAAATGAAAAATTAAATATGGAAAATGGAAAATGTGAAATGGAAAATTAAAAATGGAAAATGAAAAATGTGAAATGGAAAATTAAAAATGGAAAATATGAAATGGAAAATTAAAAATGGAAAATGAGAAATGAAAAATGGAAAATGAAAAATTAAAAATGAAAAATGTGAAATTAAAAATGATAAATGGAAAATGTGAAATGAAAAATTAAAAATTAAAAATGAGAAATGAAAAATGGAAAATGGAAAATGAAAAATTAAAAATGAGAAATGAAAAGTGGAAAATGAAAAATGGAAAATGAAAAACTAAAAATGAAAAATTAAAAATGGAAAATGGAAAACGAAAAATGAAAAATGGAAAATGGAAAATGGAAAATGCAAAATTAAAAATGAAAAATGGAAAACGAAGAACGAAAAATGCAAAATGGAAAATGAAAAATGAAAAAAAAATGGAAAATGAAAAATTAAAATTGAAAAATGGAAAATGAAAAATGAAAAATTAAAAATGGAAAATGAAAAATGGAAAACGGAAAACGAAAAATTAAAAATGGAAAATGAAAAATGAAAAATTAAAAATGAAAAATGAAAAATAAAAAATTAAAAATGAAAAACGAAAAATGAAAAATGGAAAATGGAAAATGAAAAATTAAAAATGAAAAATTAAACATGGAAAATGAAAAATGAAAAATTAAAAATGGAAAATGAAAAATTAAAAGAATTAAAAATGGAAAATGAAAAATTAAAAATGAAAAATGAAAAATGAAAAATGAAAAATGGAAAATGAAAAATGGAAAATGAAAAATTAAAAATGGAAAATGAAAGATGGAAAATGAAAAATGGAAAATGAGAAATTAAAAATGAAAAATAAAAAATGAAAAATTAAAATTGAAAAAGGGAAAATGAAAAATGAAAAATAGAAAACGGAAAACGACAAATTAAAAATGGAAAATTAAAAATGAAAAATGAAAATTGAAAAATGGAAAATGGAAAACGGAAAATGAAAAATTTTAAATTAAAAAGGGTAAATGGAAAATTAAAAATGAAAAATTAAAAATGAAAAATGAAAAATGGAAAGTGGAATATGGAAAATGAAAAATGAAAAATGGAAAATGGAAAATGGAAAATGGAAAATGAAAAATGAAAATTGAAAAGTAAAAAATGAAAAATGAAAAATGAAAATGGAAAACGAAAAATGTAAAATGAAAAGTTGAAAATGGAAAATGAGAAATTAAAAATGAAAAACTAAAAATGAAAAGCGAAAGATGAAAATTGAAAATTGAAAAATGGAAAATGATAAAAAAAAAAAAACGAAAACGAAAAAGGTGGAGGGTATCAAAGAATCGGCCGAATTTAATATTCTTACTTGCAGAAAAATAAATTCTCTGCATATATAGGTTATAGACGGGCAAACTATTCAATCAATTTACCGATTTTTTTTTTGTTTAATTTTTTTGTAATGGTCTGTATTAAGTTTAAGGTATAATTTGGTTAGATTTTGATTAGTGGGCGTGGCACTCCCTTAAAAAGTAAGTATTAATGTTCATATGTCTGGAGTACTATGATAGCTAAAGTCTTGAAGTTTTGTAGCTGTCCATAAGTTATAAATATGCATATTTAAGCCAAAAATTGGCGAAATCAGATTAGTAGACGTGGCACCTAGCATTCAAATGGCTAATCCCATAGTGACAGACATGACATTGAATTATCTTTCTAATCCAACATTATAAAGTAAAGGTTTCTCGTTGTTCATAAAAACATACGAAATTATGCAGACGGATCTGACCAACATATTTACCATTAGAAATAGTGAAAAAATATTATTGTTATTTGGGGCAAATAGTAGTCGTGACAGACATGAAAACAAACAGACATCATATTCGAGGATGTTTGTAAAACATAGAAAAGTTCTAAAGTTATTTGTATGACAAATAAGAAACAGTTGTTTGTAGTTAATATTAGAGCTTGTTTATTAATAAATCATATAAAAAAAATTAATTCTTAAATAAGTTATAGTAAACAGAAGTATTTTGTACTAAGACAGATATGTCGAAATTACTTAATTACACTTTTCCTTTCTTAGTGGATCATCTCAGATTTGTTTAACGTTATTATGATAATTTGGGTATTAAAATAAATACTTCTAAATGTGAAGCCATTTGTATTCGCAACTCGTCTGGTAAATGTAGAAGGTTTGTTGTACCTGAAAGTAAAACTCTTAAACTTTGCTAACATGGCATTGAGATTCCTTGCAAAGATAATATCAAATATCTTGGTATTAATTTTAATAATCCTCTGAAGTTCAGCAAACAAGCTAGAACTGTTTTGGACAAGTCATACAAAATACTTGGAGCATTTCCAAGGATTTTGTATAACAAAAATTTACCTGAAAATATAAATTTTACCGATATCTATAAGACAATTTCGAACTTTTGGCAACCTAAGTCGATCTTTTGGCAATCTCATAGGGGTCGTTTATATTCCTATGGCCGATAAATGCATACATACCAAATTTCATCAAAATATATTCATATTTGCGACCTGTTCTTTGATTTCAAGGTTTACATGGTCACACAGATGGATGGACGAACGAGTTCATGAAATTCTGTAAAAAAACCTTCCATTTCCTTATAACCTTCCTTATATTTATGAATTCATGAAATTTGACAAACTAGGTGGACTTTCTTAAGCAGGGTCGTATATATAAAAATGGATATATGCATGTATGTACGTTGCGTATGGGCTCCAAAATGGCTAGAGCAAACTTGATGAAACTCTCAGAGAAACTTCAGAATAGGCTGGCGGGTTAAACTGTGAAGTCTGATTTTTGATTATTAGTCTGAGGGCGGAGGGGCGTATCAAAATCAAATTTTAATATTGATTGATCTATATCTATATAAACTACGTGCTTTACTTTTGTCCTACACTGTGTTAGATGCATTATGAGATATAGAGGCTTTCTTAGGGCCAGCAACGTGGATCGGGCCTAGCTGGTATCATATAAATACAACACTTCAAATATACACTCAAAAATTTTACACAATATTTCATATGGTAATTTTTTTATTATTAAAATTATTATTATCTATAATATTAATAGGCTAGGCGATTTCTTGTTACTGACGTTCTGTTCTACCGTTTTATCCCGATTTTGACCAAACGAATGTTATTTGAAAGACATTTCTATTTAGCTGTTCACCAGATTTACAGATGTTTTAATGTTTTCCTTTATTTTGAGTAAATTGCATTTAAAGTTGCTACTAACACATACATTAAATTATACATATGTTATGTATGTATTGATTTAATTTGCTAATGGTTTTGTTAATAAGTTTATTATCTTCATTCACAATAATAATAAACTAAAAAGTGTTGGTTTGTGAATTGGCTAAGTTGAGAAATAAAGTTGCCTAGGAATTGCACTCGAATTTCGAGCGCTGGAATTTGCTAGTTATTATCAAAATCAATTAATAAATTGGGTTTTTTTATTTAGGTCACATATTTGAATTTTAAATTTTTAATGTGCACATCAAAAATTTAAGAGACGGTAATAGATGGTAAATAAAGTTTCCATTTTATGTTACTACCATTCTAACCTCTTCTCTAGCTTTACATTAAAATTCAATTTCAGTTCCTTAATAATATTTTATTATTTAAGCTTTCTTTTTCCTCTTGGAGTTTTCGTTTTTTATTTAGCTACGTTTTTTGATGTGTAAACATCTATAAGCGCAGAGGGGTAAATTTCAAAAACAACGTAACATGTAAGCGTAACATGTGAGTCGTAAGAAAAAATGTGATTGTATTGGTGAAAAAATTATGACATTATGATAATCTGTTTGAAAATTAAAAATGAAAAATAAAAGATGAAAAAGAAAATTAAAAATAAAAAATTAAAAATGAAAAATAAAAAATAAAAAATTAAAAATAAAAAATTCAAAATAAAAAATGAAAAATGAAAAATAAAATATGAAAAATGAAAAATCAAAAATGAAAATTAAAAATGAAAAATAAAAATGAAAAATAAAAATGAAAAATAAAATATGTAACATGAAAAATAAAAAATGAAAAATTAAAAATGAAAAACGAAACACGAAAAATGAAGAATGAAAAATGAAAAATGAAAAATAAATTAAAAATGAAAAATAAAAAATTAAAAATAAAAAATTAAAAACGAAAAATAAAAAATTAAAAATGCAAAATGAAAAATTAAAAATGAAAATTGAAAAATAAAAAATGAAAAATGAAAAAAAAATGAAAAATAAAAATAAGAAATAAAAAATAGAAAATGAAAAATAAAAAATGAAAAATGAAAAATGAAAAATAAATTAAAAAGGCAAAATGAAAAATAAAAAATGAAAAATAAATTAAAAATAAAAAAAATAAAAATAAAAAATGAAAACTGAAAAATAAAAAATGAAAAATGAAAAATAAATTAAAAAGGCAAAATGAAAAATGAAAAATGAAAAATAAAAAATTAAAAATAAAAAAAATAAAAATAAAAAATGAAAACTGAAAAATATAAAATGAAAAATGAAAAATAAAAATAAGAAATAAAAAATAAAGAAAATGAAAAATAAAAAAATAAAAATGAAAAATGAAAAATAAATTAAAAAGGCAAAATGAACAATAAAAAATGAAAAATAAATTAAAAATGAAATATTAAATATGAAAAATGAAAAATAAAAAATGAAAAATAAAAAAAATAAAAATAAAAATAAAAAATGAAAAATGAAAAATGAAAAATGAAAAATGAAAAATGAAAAATGAAAAATGAAAAATGAAAAATGAAAAATAAAAAATTAAAAATGAAAAATGAAAAATGAAAAATGAAAAATGAAAAATAAAAAATTAAAAATGAAAAATGAAAAATGAAAAATGAAAAATAAAAAATTCAAAAAAAAAAAAATTAAAAATAAATTAAAAACGAAAAATGAAAAATAAAAAATGTAAAATGAAAAACGAAATATGAAAAATAAAAAATGAAAAATGAAAAATGAAAAATGGAAAATAAAAAATGAAAAATTAAAAACGAAAAATGAAAAATGAAAAAAAAAATGAAAAATGGAAAATAAAAAAGTAAGAATAAAAGTGAAAAATAAAGAATGAAAAATGAAAAATAAAGAATAAAAAAGAAAAAATTAAAAATAACAAATGAAAAATTAAATATAAAAATTACAAAAAAATAAAAAGGAATAATGGAAAATAAAAAATAAAAAATTAATAATAAAAAATTAATAAAAAATTAAAAACAAAAAATTAAAAATAAAAAATGAAACATGAAAAATAAGAAACGAAAAAGAAAAAACTTAAATTAAAAATGAATAATAAAAAATAAAAAATAAAAGATGAAGAATAAAAAATTAAATATAAGAACTGAAAAATAAAAAATGAAAAATAAAAAATTAAAATTGAAAATGAAAAAATGAAAACTAAAAATTTAAAAATGAAAAAGAAAAATAAAAATTGGAAAATGAAAAATGAAAAATGAAGAAAAAAAAATTAAACAAAAAATGAAAAATGAAAAATTGGAATTAAAAACTGAAAAATAAAAAATGAAAAATTAAAAAATAAATTAAAAATGAAAAATAAAAAACGAAAAGTTAAAAATTAACCGGTTAAAATAATAAATAATAATAAATATTTTCATATTAACAGAGCTCCTGCAGTTGATTGCTATAAGTGATACGCTTTCTGTTTGATTTTAGAAAAGTGCTATAAAAAAATCTTTAATTACTAAATGTTTACACATCTCCCCTGCGATCGGACTCACAATATTTTTTTTTTTTTGTTTCCGACTGTCAATCTACCTCGAAGGAGACAAGAACACCACCTTATTTTATCTTTGCACGGTCAGTTAATGATAAGGCCTTTAGTTGAAGGAGTCGTCGCATACTGTGACTTCGAGAGTCTTGAAATCTTGTGTGAGTCCAAAGTTCTTATTTTTATTAGTAGAGTCAGATAAGGGCGGCATCATCCATATTTCCTTTGCATATCATTATGTCATAATTAATGTTGCTTAATTCCATGTACAAACCGATAATTTACGATTGTAGTCTAGGTTACAACAAAGTTTTATGGGATCCTCTTTTTGTACCCTCCACAAGACTGTGCAAAGGATATAACAATTTGTTAGTCTTTTGTAGCGCTTTGAAAAATTCTTTTTTTGATACCAGAGTATACATACACTTGATCCTTGTAACAACTAGAGTCTGTCTGTCTGTCTGTCTGTTTAAATCACATTTATTCAAAAAATTAAACATCTTCCTAGGTAAACCATCTACGTATTGTTTGTCACTATGTCGGGCAGATTGGTATTGGATTTTAAGCTTCTGGTCCCAATTGCCTAAGAATGATGTACAAAGATTTAGAGATACTCATATAAAATTTTCTACATATAAAATATTTAAAATAGTGAAAAAGTTTATGCGTAACAGAACCTTTGATATAGATATGTATCAGCGATGCATACACATTTTTGTTTGCTAATTTTTTTTTTTTGTACATGTGAACGAACGTTTATTGATTCGGCTCAACCGAATCTTTATTAGTATGAGATGACTCTTATTTACTTTTAATTTGTGATTTTCCTTTTGGTCTTGTATTTTTTTAATAACGTAATATAAAAAAAAATTTTTTGATATATATATTTTTCAGTTTTAAATGTTTTAATGAAAATAAATACTGTTCCCTGAGAACATTTTTATTGATATTGCCATATAAAAACGATTTTTCCAAAATGAGTTTCACAAGTTGATTTTCTTTACTTTTAAAAATTCTCATTGATTTTAATGCATTTAAATTTATACAAAATCTTACTTAATTTCAATAAATTTTCTTGCTGCAAGGAAGAGCATGCCCCAGATAAGAAAAACATTTTCTAGAAATAATTAAGCAGCATAAAAATGAATTCATCTCTCTAAGGATGAAGGGTGATAAATAAAATATCGACAAAATGAACGAAGGAAAGAATTAATGAAAAAAAGCAAATGTGAAACTGTTTCCTGTAATAAATGACAGTTTTTGTGGGGAAAGTATTAGAAGAGTTCAATTTAGCTGAAATACTGGTGCATAAAATTATAGAACACTTCAATCGAAGTTCATTTAAAAAAAATTTTTTTTAAACTAAATAAAATATAAAAAATTCTTATCTCATATTAAATGTTAAAAATGTTCTTAAATTAAGTGGCACATCTTAACTCATAGCAAAAAAAAAAAAAAAAAACTACAACAATAGCTTTAATATTGTAGAAAATTGCCACAATTACTAAGGAAGCAGATATCAACTGCACAGAGTAGTCCTTAGAGATGTTAAATAATTTCCAATTTAAATAGAATAAGAAAAATGACAACGAAAAGGAATAGCAAGAAGCACGAGACAGAGAGAAGACAATTTCAAAACAATGTTTTGTCGAAGGCAAAAGAAGTAATAAAAATCACTTTGGGGAGCCGCAAATCAACTTGAAATATTTTTAAACTATTTAAATTCGAAAACATTCTCATGAACACATTAACATACAGATATAATGAATCTTTAAAGTTGAAAGACAAATAAAATTGCTTAGGAAATTGTTTTTAAAAAAGATTTATCACAAATGTATATTATTTTCAAATAAGGAATTTTATATTCACTTAACCCACTGGAAGGCGGAAAGTTATGAAGGCAGGTTGAATTTGCCAAATGAAATTTGATTATATGGTATTAAAATAAAATCTAAGGAGTTTTTTGGCGGAAAATTCTTATAGATTGTCGGCCTAAAATAAAATATTTTGATAACTGATTTTTTTAAAATATTTTTGATGTGTAAACATCTATGCACGCAGGGGGGGGTAAAAATCTATTTCACAATACAATCACAAAAACAGCGTAAGCGTAAGACAAAATCGATGTGACTTATGATTGTATTGGTGAAAAAGTTAATGTATGTAATAACCTGTTTGAAAATGAAAAATGAAAAATAAAAAATGAAAATTGAAAAATAAAAAATGAAAAATTAAAAATGAAAAACGAAAATTAAAAAATTAAAATTAAAACAAAAATGAAAAATGAAAAATAAAAAATGAAAATTGAAAAATAAAAAATTAAAAATGAAAAATTACAAATTGAAAATAAAAAATAAAAAATGAAAACTGAAAATTAAAAATTGAAAATTGAAAAATGAAAAACGAAAATTAAAAAATAGAAAATTAAAATTAAAAAAAAAATTAAAAATGAAAAATGAAAAATAAAAAATTAAAATTGAAAAATAAAAAATTAAAAATTAAAAATTAAAAATTAAAAATTAAAAATTAAAAATTAAAAATTAAAAATTAAAAATTAAAAATTACAAATTGAAAATAAAAAAAGAAAAAGTGAAAAATGAAAAATAAAAAATGAAAAATGAAAAATGAAAAATTAAAAATGAAAAATAAAAACAAAAAATGAAAAATGAAAATTGAAAAAGAAAAGTGAAAAACGAAAAATAAAAAAGAAAAATGAAAAATAAAAAATGAAAATTGAAAAACAAAAAATTAAAAATGAAAAATTAAATTTGAAAACTAAAAAATTAAAAATAAAAAATTAAAATTGAACAAGTAAGAAAATTATAGTCGGTCTAGACCGACTATACGATACACTATACCATACGTTTAGAGACCCTATCTCTTAGGCCCAACTAATTGGATATAGAAAATAAGCATAAACCAAATTTGAAATGAATCCAAAAATGGACCGATCCTGACCATGGTTGGTAAAAACAAAATTTGAAATGAATCAGTGCAATATTTTTGTTTTTTGATAGATTTAAGTTAAGATCGGGAAGCAGCTCTATATGGGGCCTATGACTAAGAGTTGTCCCATAGGGATAATTTTTGGACTACTGATTAATGGATGTAATAAACACATACAAACCCAATTTGACTAAGATTTATATGATAATTTGGATCTTATGGCAATTTATGTTGATTTCATAGGGGTCATTTGTATGGGGGCTAGGTCTGAACACGGACCGATTCTCACCAATTTCAATAGCGTTGGACGATAGAAGCTTACAGACCAAATTTCATCAAAATATGTTCATATTTGCGACCTGCAATTTGATTAAAAACTTTACATGGACACACAGACGGACATCGTTAAATCGAATCAGATAGTGATTCTGATTCGATCGGTATAATAAACGATGGGTCTAGGTCAAATATTTTTGGTAGTTACAAACAGCAGCACAAAGTCATTATACACAAACCACATAATGGTATAAGGTATAATGAAAAATAAAAAATGGAAAATGAAAAATAAAAAATGAAAAATTACAAATTGAAAATAAAAATAAAAAATGAAAATTGAAAAAGAAAAAGTGCAAAATGAGAAATAAAAAATGAAAAATGAAAAATAAAAAATTAAAAATAAAAATGAAAAACAAAAATGAAAATTGAAAAAGGAAAAGTGAAAAAAGAAAAATAAAAAAAGAAAAATGAAAAATAAAAAATGAAAATTGAAAAATAACAAATGAAAAATTAAATTTGAAAACTAAAAAAAGAAAAATAAAAAATTAAAATTGAAAAATAAAAAGTGAAAAATTAAAAATAAAAAATGAAAATTGAAAAAAAAAAGTGAAAAAAAGTGAAAAATGAAAAATAAAATATGAAAATTTAAAAAAAAAAGTGAAAAATGAGAAATAAAAAATGAAAAATAAAAATGAAAAATAAAAAATTAAAATTAAATTTGAAAACTAAAAAATTAAAAATAAGAAATTAAAAATAAAAAATTAAAAATAAAAAATTAAAATTGAAAAATTAAAAATGAAAAATAAAAAGTGAAAAATTAAAAATGAAAAATGAAAAAGAAAAAGTAAAAAATGAGAAATATAAAATAAAAAATGAAAAATGAAAATGAAAAATAAAAAATGAAAAATGAAAATTGAAAAAGGAAAAGTGAAAAACGAAAAATAAAAAAAGGAAAGTGAAAAATAAAAAATGAAAATTAAAAAATGAAAAATTAAAAATTAAATTTGAAAACTAAAAAGTGAAAAATAAAAAACTAAAATTGAAAAATAAAAAGTGAAAAATTAATAATAATAATTGAAAATTGAAAAAGAAAAAGTGAAAAATGAGAAATAAAAAATGAAAAAGAAAAAGTGAGAAATGAGAAATAAAAAATGAAAAATAAAAAATGAAAAACAAAAAATGAAAAATGAAAATTGAAAAAGGAAAAGTGAAAAATGAAAAATAAAAAATTAAAAAATAAAAAATTAAAAATTAAATTTGAAAACTAAAAAATTAAAAATAAAACATTAAAATTGAAAAATAAAAAATGAAAATTGAAAAATAAAATATGAAAAATAAAAAATGAAAATTGAAAAATAAAAAATTAAAAATAAAAAATTAAAATTGAAAAATAAAAAGTGAAAAATGAAAAATTAAAAATAAAAAATGAAAAATAAAAAATGAAAATTGAAAAAGAAATAGTGAAAAATGAGAAATAAAAAATAAAAAATTAAAAATAAAAAATGAAAAATGAAAAATAAAAATAAAAAATGAAAATTGAAAAAGGAAAATTAAAAAACGAAAAATAAAAAAAGGAAAATGAAAAATAAAAAATAAAAATATAAAAATAAAAAATTAAAAATTAAATTTGAAAACTAAAAAATGAAAAATAAAAAATGAAAATTGAAAAATAAAAAATGAAAATTGAAAAATAAGATATGAAAAATAAAAAATCAATATTGAAAAATAAAAAGTGGAAAATGAAAAATAATAAATGAAAAATAAAAAATTAAAGTAAAAAATGGAAAATTAAAGATGAATAATGAAAAATAAAAAAATGAAAAATAAACCAAAAAAATTAAAAATGAAAAACGAAAAATAAAAAATAAAAGATGGGAAATAAAAAATGAAACATTAACCAGTTGAAATAATGAATAACAATAAAAATGTTTATATTATCTGAGCTCCTGCAGTTGATTGCTATATGTAATACATAGATGACGCTTTCTGTTTGATTTTAAAAAAGTGACATAAAAAATCTTTAATTACTAGATGTTTACACATCCCCCTGTGATCGGACTCAAATGATTTTTTTAAAGTACCATTTCCAAAATAGAGATAATTATTGAAACGGTTTTCAAGACCTCGTTAAATATTAAACGTCACGTTTCATTTGAGGATGTTATGCTGTGTAATTTGTATCTTGTAAGTTTATCAAATAGCCAGAGTGTACACTAAATAGTTGAAATATGTATATTTGGAATATAACTTGCAAATTTTCCACTTCAAATTTTCCTCTTCAACATGTTCCACTCTATGTTCCTACACCTTCCGAGTGCAGGAAGTACTACCCAGATCCAGATCCAGCTTTGGATTTGATTTTTAATATAATTTTATCTCAGGACTCCAAAATTATTAAAATAGTGTATCTTTTAAAATATCTTATATATCACAAATAATTTTTAACCTCAAAACTTATTATCTCCGAAATAAATTTATATTATTTTTTTGCTTTCATAATAATTTCAAAAATTTTTCACCTTTAAAAAATTGTTTCACCTCACAAATTTTTCTGTACCTCAAATATTCGTTTTGCTTTTTGGAAATTTTGTCTATGCTCTTTGCTGCCATTTGATGGTTAATTGGACTGCATGTTGCTCTCGAATAAATCAATTTTTTGGTTGGAGCCAGGCTGCTGTTTTGTTAAAAATATATATATATATATATATGTATTCAAGATTAAAAGGAAGAATTCATGTTTTTCTTAAAAACCAAAAATAAAAAATTAAAACATCTACAAAGATCGCCTGAACTCTGTAGATTTGTTTGGCGAAAAAGAAAAGAAAAAAATCATAATAATAAAAAAGCAACAGCAAATTGTTCTGACAATTTACAAACTTCATTGTTGTTCGCATTTATTATTCTTGTATCGCTTAAACTTTTATAGCATTTTGAAAACTGCATTTTCTAAATGGAAAACAGCGCGAAATTATTCTTCGTGCAGTGTTGCCTTAAGCTTTAATGCATTTAAAAGTCTGCAGTTCAACATAAACCAAATGTTGATGTTGCTGTTGCTGTTGTTATTTATGGAGTGCGCATTTTCTTGTTAATGTCTTATTTTTCATGTGTTAAGACATTGTTGTGTTTGTCTGTCTATCTGTTCGTTCGTTGATGTCGGTCATGTTGTTACTGCTTCTTGTTATAGTTTCCATACAAAAGGTTGTGGTTGAAACAACATTGAGGTTAGCTCCTTTTTTTGTTTGTTTTCCTTTCGCTCGACAAGTATTATTTACAATAGTGTCTATGGTTTGTGGTAATGTTTATTAGATTATAAATATTTTTTTTTCGCTAGTTTGTTGTTTGTTTTTTTATGATATATAACTTTACTGGCGTAATAAAGTTAATATATTTCTCTAAAAGAGTTTTGTTGCCAAAGCAACAAAGAAAATGAACATGTCTTAATAGATTCTTTTTTTTAAATAAAAACATAATTATCTGGTTAACTGGAATGAAAATTAATAAACGCGAAATTAGCTAAAAAATGCTTATTTGTGGTATATAAACCAAACTATAAGGAAACGTTTGAAATTTTTATAAAAAAGATAAATTAGATTCTTAAAATTTTAATCTATATATATAAAAATGAGTCGTGGTTTGTTCGTCCGCTTAAAACTTGACAACTACAGAACCAAAAGTGACACTTTCTTCTGCGAGTTTGTTTGTAACTGCCACGCGAAGGTTTAGGAAAAAAGAAAAGTACAAAAATTGTCAACAGGTAGCGCTGTATGCAGTTATTCCATTTTAACATCATATATATTGAGTTCTATGAGAGGGAGAGCTTTGTAAATTTGTGTGAGGCCATCTGTTTTTAATATGGATAGTCATACCGAAAATGGTCGGTATCGGATAAGTGGACGTGGTACCTCCCATACAAAATTAATTTTCAACATCATATATCTTGAGTACTATTTTAGGGACAGCTTTGCAATTTTGTATGAGGTCATCTATTATTACTGTGAGTTGCTGCGAGTAGCCGTTTTAAAAATGAGCGGTATCGGAAAAGTGGGCGTGGCACCTACAAAAAAATTAGTTACTCAATATCAGACTCAATATCATGATAGGGAGAGCTTTGATACTTTATGTGACGTTATCTATTATCAGTGTAAGTGGACCTGAAGAAAATAGGCTGGATTGAATCAATCGGTGGGGTACATCCGCTACATGGTACTGATTGAATATTATGACATTTCCGCAATATCCATTCAAGTTAATTGCTACTGCGGTAAAATAAAATAAAATAAATGCCAGGTCTTCCATCACATAAAGCAAAGTTGGATATTGAAATAATATATTTAAATTTAACCTTACTCGACCGCTTTAATTTCAAGAAATTGGTTTATTATTGAATAATTGTTTCTTTTTAAATATATATTCTTTTTGACTTTCGGATATATTTATAATTTTTATTGATTTTTGAACTAAAATATTTTCCATTTACGAAATACATATATCATTGTGAGTCTGTATTACGATGCCAAGAAGAGTTTATGGTAACATTGGCCGGCGTTCTCAAGATGCAACGCGGTACCGAAATGTCGCAGCACGTCGAACGGAAGAGGGGAACGTGCTATTGAAAGGGAATCAGTTCGAACTAGAATGGTTGAAAATCGTGTGCGACTGTCAGAAGAGATCAACGATGCATACAATGAGCAACAGCGATTGAGAAGAACAGAAATTCGTGCTCGGCAAAATGATGAAGCCAGATCACAACGTGCGATTCAAACCCACGTCAATTATGAAATACAAACAAAGATGACATTGCACAAGACATTTTGCATTGCCTTCGATCAGCAACAGAGAATTTTGAATTACAAATGAACGGTGATATCTGCAATGAAGCGTTAGTACGGATTGAAGATTTGTGTTTGTTTATGAGTGGCAAACTATCGATTGAAATTCAAAAGCCAGCCCCAGAGCACCAAATTGGAAGTGTATTGAATTGTGAGTTGGAACGCGAGTGTACTTTCGACAACTTTGCAACAACATGTGCAAAGAAATGATCCACTATTGAATGAACAGCAAAAGAGTGCATATGATCAAGTGATGAAGGCTGCCGATGATGGAAAGTATGGACCTTTTTACCTTGACGCGCCTGGTGGAACTGGGAAGACATTCCTGATATCATTGATATTAGCAGCAATACGTGCTCAAAGTCAAATTGCGTTAGCTCTCGCATCTACCGGAATTGCTACAACACTTTTGGAAGATGGAAGAACGGCACATTCAGCACTGAAGCTTCCGTTAAACTTGCAAATCAACGAAAATCCTGTTTGCAATATTTCAAAGCAATCATCTACGGCAAAGGTGTTGCAAAACTCTAAATCATATGGAATGAGTGCACCATGGGGCACAAACTTCAGACAAACACCTTCCGATAGAATAAATAGAACCGCAGAAGCTTTCTCCAAAGAACTGCTAAGAATTGAAAATTGACAATTCCGGTAGATACTTCCAGTGGTCAATTCCACCTGAAATTTGCCAATTCCCTTCAATAAAAAATGAACTCATCTCTAGAATATATCCGAACATTGGCCGAAATTTTCTTAACTACGATTTGTTGAGCGCGCGCGCGCCTTTTACCAGCAAAGAATATTCGTGTCAATGATTTGAATTGGATGATTCAGCATCAAATTCCTGGCGAATTGTACTCATACAAATCGATCGATCGCATTGAAAACGAAGACGATGTCGTGAATTATCCAGTGGAATTCCTATACACTTTGGATTTGCCTGGAATGACGCCTCATCTTTTACGCCTTATAGTTGGATCTGTCTTCCTTATGCTGCGAAATCTTCATGCCCTGAAACTATGCAATGGAAACCGACTGATTGTGACGAAATTAATGAGAAATGTGATAGTGGACAGGATTTTGAAAGAGTAGTTCAAGGGAGAAGAATGCTTAATTCCGCGTGTTCCGCTGACTTCAACCAATTTGACGTTCCAGTTCAACCGTGTTTAGTTGCCAGTGAAACTTGAATTTGCGATGACAATAAACAATTCAAAGTATAGTCCATGGAAGTGTGCGGCATAAATCTGGACATGTCATGCTTCACACAAGGCCGGCTATATTTTGAGTGCTTCCGAGTTTGAAAACCATCCTCAATATTCATTTCCGATCCGGAGCAGAAAATGTTGTGTATCGTGCAGCATTAGATTGATTGCAATCATGGTTCTATTCTTTTTTTAATTAATACTTGTTTTTATTCTATTGTTGCCAAATGTTGGACGGGACGAAGGTCGTCGGGTCAGCTATCCGCATAATTATAAAATATTGAATTCAACTGAATTCGAAAAGTGTTTCATTCAAATTATAATATTGCGTCATCTATTAGCGTTCGATAATTTTCGATTAAAAAAATTCGAAATTAATTCAATCAAAAAATTTCTTTTGGACAAAGCGAAGTTTGCCGGGTCAGCTAGTTTTTCCATATAATTTCAAAACTAAAAAGATAGGAAAGTGGGGCCGTAAAATATTTAAGCAATAACACACTACAACAGCCATTCCGGGGGGGGGGAGTGATCTCTATGCTGAAGAATGAAATGAGAAATCATGAATGCTTCTTGAGTTAAAACTGAAAAACTAAGCAAGCAAACATCAATATAAGGAAAAACTATATAAAGTCATAAAAATGAGTTTGGCCTGAGAACACCAAACCCTTTGGATGTTTTACTGTGCTGGCTCAATACTATCACGCTGACTTGGAATTTCTCACCCCAGACTATGAGCCTGAAAATATTATACAGTGTAACAGAACGTAACGTTAGTTTGCTAAATTGTGTACACAAATTATTCAATTTGGATATCATGAAATTTTATGTGTCATTCTAGACATAGGACATCATAAGCCAAACTAAAACAAGTAGGAAAATAATAGTCGGTCTAGACCGACTTTAGGATACCTTATACCATGCGTTTTGAGACCCTATCTGTCAGGTCCAACTAACTAGTTATAGAAAATAAGCATATATTAAATTTGAGTGGCATTGTTATTAATTTTTTGCCTTCGGATATGAAAAAGATCATATCGGATGCTATTGATGAGGACTAGGTCGAAAAATGGATCGATCCTGAACATATTAGCTAAGGTCACTCATTTTTTGTAACAACATTTACAAACCAAATTTTATGGGTTTAAGTGAAGATCGGGAATCAGCTTCATATGGGGGCTATGACTAAAAATTGTCCTATAGGTTTTATTTTTCGACTACTGATAAACGGATGTAACAAACATACACAAACCCAATTTGACCAAGATCTATATGATAATTTCGATATTACGGCAATTTGAGTCGATCTCATAGGGGTCATTAGTATGGAGACTACGTCTGAACATGAAACAATTTTCACCAATTTCAATAGTATTCATCCTATGGCAGATAGAAGCATATATCGAAATATCATCAAAACATGTTAATTTTTGCAACATTTAGTTTGATTACAAGGTTTACATAGACACACAGAAGGAAGAGTGGACAGACGGACAGACGGACGAATGGACATCGCTAAATAAACTCTGAGAGTGAGTCAATCGGTATAATAAAAGATGGTTAAATATTTTTGGTAGTTACAAATATTAGCACAAAGTCATTATACCCTGACCACATAGTGGTATAGGGTCTAAAAATTGTTTGTAATTATACTCTCCACACCTCAGTAGCAGAGGGTATATTCCGTTCATTCCGTTTGTAACGCATCGAAATAAATTCCTGAGACCCCAAATATATATATTTTCTTGATCCTTATAACAAGGGAAGTTGATTTACCGATGACCGTCTGTCCGTCTGTCTTTTGAAATCACGATCACGCCGTCAATATCTAAACTAGACCGTTCGTTTTTATACAAAATCGTTTACTAACATCCCAAAGGAGTTGCTATTTAAAATCGTCAAAATCGGTCAAAGGGTTCACGAGCTATGAATGAAACTTTGAAAAAACTCTTGGAAAAATAAAATGTTTCAGTCTGTTTGTTGTTTTTCTTAAGATATGTTGTAATTCTTCGTGTTGTTGAAGTCATTACAGTTGTGTGTATATTAATACTGCTCGTGTCACATTGGCCGAAGCAAGTTTTACCACATATTTTTTTATCATTAAAATTAAATAATAAAAATTAAAAAAAATAAAAAATGGAAAATGGAAAATGAAAAATGAAAAATGAAAAATGAAAAATGAAAAATGAAAAATGAAAAATGAAAAATGAAAAATGAAAAATGAAAAATGAAAAATGAAAAATGAAAATTGAAAAATGAAAATAGAAAATTGAAAAATTAAAAAAGAAAAATAAAAATGAAAAATGGAAAATGAAAAATGAAAAATGGAAATGAAAAATGGAAAATGAAAAGTGGAAAATGAAAAATTAAGAGTGGAAAATGGAAAATGAAAAATGAAAAATTAAAAATGGAAAATGAGAAATGGAAAATGGAACACAAAAAAAGAAAAATGAAAAATGAAAAATGAAAAATGGAAAATGAAAAATGGAAAACGGAAAATGAAAAATTAAGAGTGGAAAATGGAAAATGAAAAATGAAAAATGGAAAATGGAACATAAAAAATGAAAAATGAAAAATTAAAAATTAAAATGAAAAATGAAAAATGAAAAATGAAAAATGAAAAATGAAAAATGAAAAATGATAAATGGAAAATGGAAAATGAAAAATGAAAAATGAAAAATGACAAATGGAAAATTAAAAAATGGAAAATGGAATATGGAAAATGAAAACTGAAAAATAAAAAATGGAAAATTAAAATTAAAACTTGAAAAATGGAATATGAAAAATGAAAAATGGAAAACGGAAAACAAAAAATTAGATATGAAAAATGGAAAATGAAAAATGAAAATTGGGAAAATGAAAAATGATAAATGGAAAATGAAAAATTAAGAGTGGAAAATGGAAAATGAAAATTGAAAGATTAAAAATGGAAAATGAGAAATGGAAAATGGAGCATAAAAAATGAAAAATTAAAAATTAAAATGAAAAATGAAAAATGAAAAATGGAAAACAAAAAATTAAATATGGAAAATGAAAAATGAAAACTGGAAAAAGGAAAATGAAAAATGATAAATGGAAAATGGAAAATGAAAAATGGAAAGTGAAAAATGGAAAATGAAAAATGAAAAATGGCAAATGGAAAATGGCAAATGGAAAGTGAAAAATGAAAAATTAAAAATGGAAAATGGAAAACGAAAAATGAAAAATGGAAAATGGAAAATGGAAAATGAAAAATGGAAAAGTGAAAATGAAAAATGGAAAGTGAAAAATAAAAAATTAAAAATGAAAAATGGCAAATAGAAAGTGAAAAATGAAAAATTAAAAATGGAAAATGGAAATCGAAAAATGAAAAATGAAAAATGAAAATTAAAAAATGAAAAATGGAAAATGAAAAATCGAGAATGGAAAATGAAACGTGGAAAATGGAAAATGAAAAATGAAAAGTGGAAAATGGAAAATGCAAAATGAGAAATTAAAAATGAAACTCTAAAAATGAAAAACGAAAAATGAAAATTGAAAAGTGAAAAATGGAAAATGATAAAAAAAAAAATTAAAATTAAATATGAAAAAGATGGAGGGTATCAAAGATTCGGCCCAGCCGAATTTAACACTCTTACTTGTTTTTTACTCAAACATATACTAATTATCAATTGAAAAACATCTGATGCACAATTTATAATTCTGAAAATCATTTGGCAATGATATACTCTTTATAACCAATATAATTAACATTCTTATTAATAACTTCCTTTCTTTTCTTTTTAGGTAAGCGTTTCAATTGTTTTCAAATTAAAATAACCTATTGTCCATTATGTAAGTTCATTATTAAATTCAATTTTTTCATAAACTTTTTGGTCGAAACCAAGGGTCCGTTGTAAGTAATCAAAGAAAGAAACGCTGACTGTGCTTAAATTTGGATATATTGTTACAAGAGACAAAAGTTGGGCTCCGGTATTTTTATCGATCCAATTTCATTTTCTGTTTGGAATTTGAAACTAGGATTCCAGGTGTCTATTCAAAACACGCCTAAAACTAGTTTGTAAATGGTCCATTAGATCGAAAGTGATGATAGTGGATAATTTTAATTCTATTTTTATGAGTTTATGTCTGGTGATTAAATACAATATTCTCATTGATTAAACGTAAATTTTTTTCACCACAAAATTTTTTTTACTTAAAAAATGTTGTCCTTTAAATTTGTGTTTAAAATTATCATACGAAACGTTCTTTTTGCACAATTTCATACAAAAGTAGAATTGTGTAATTGATTATGAATGCCATACTAGTTTCAACAGACTTTAACAGTATTTAAAACTCAATGCCTAACTAATACCACAACTAGTCTCTGCAGAGACTAAGTAGTAGTTTTTTTGTGTTTGATTTACTTTGGGATTAATGATACATTACATTACCCTGCTGCACATCTGCTTCTCTAAGGCCCAACAGATCGTGAGATTTAGTGCGGTTCAGTCTCCTGGTCAATCCTTGTGATCCATGTTGTTTTTAATTAAAATAGCACTACGGCCTTTGGCATTACTATTGGGGTGAATTGTATGGTAGATGTCGTAGTTTTTGAATTTTATGTACGATTGTTTCGTGAAGTACGTTTTACTAATAAGACATATCGCACCTGTACCTCTAAAGTCAGTCAACTCAAAATTTACAAATTTTCAGTAGAGGCAAAAAACGGTTTTTTTTTTTAATTATTTACTATAAAATTTAAAAACAGTTGTTTCATTGTTAAGAATTGCGAATAATAAGTATACAACAGTAGTTGTTTTTGCGATTTATTCAGTGATCATCAAAAATAACAAGTTTTTTGGGTGGAACTCAAAATATGTCTTTTTAGTGGATTCTAAAGAAGCTTCTCTTATAACACAAAGAGGGTTGCAACTGTTTTTTTTTTTTTTGGTTTTTGCGAAAGACTAGAAAAATCGATGCAAGATTTTTACAGTGGATAGTTTTCTTGCAAAAAGTGAAAATTGAAAAATTTTGAGTTGACTCACTTTAGAGGTACAGGTCCGATATGTCTATTATCCCACCACATTAAATTTTCAAGAAAATTTTTAGTTCAGTCTTTATCGATGTTTAGATAACATCGCATCAAATCAGAATGCATCCCGGACCCGTTTAAAACGGTATTGTATATTATTGGCAATGAAGTCATTGCAACAACACATATAAACTTTATATATAACCAAAGCAATAAAGTGAAATTAGAAATCATCAGTGGTTCTTGAGTTATAGCTGAAAAACTAAACAAACCAACATCAAGATAGAAAAAAAAAATTAAAGATTTGGTCTGAGATCTCCAAACCATTTAGATGTTTTACTACACAGGAATTGTACTGTCACCCTTACTTAGAATTTCTCACCCCCCCCCCCCCCAAAACAGCGACCCTGAAAATGTTCTACAGTATAATTATTTTCACTTCCTTTATTTGAACTTGTAGTGTCTTCTTGTCTGTCTGCCGAAAAAACTTTTCGATTTTAACCCTTTTCATGTGCTCCAATCCAACTGAAACTTCACAGGCGGACTCATGGCAACGATAAATGGGCGGGATAAGATCAATGGGCGAGGCACCCCTACACAAAATAAATATTTAATGTCATACATATATCTGGAGTACTGTAATAGAAAAATCCTTGGGACTTCGTCTGTGTTCATGAGTAATTAATGTGAGTAGTCGCCCAGAAAATGGGCAAGATCGGACCAATGGGCGTGGTATCGAAAAAATTTTGAATCGATTTTTAAATTTTTAAATGATATAACAAATTTCCGATTTAAAAATTAACCTATAGTATAATTTTGGATTTTCCGAAATTTGAACGAATTTGAGATTTATGACAAAGATATTTTTCTAAACGTGTTTCACTTTTCACTTTGGACAATCAATTATTTAAATCATGTAAAATTAATTTATTTTTTTTTTTTTGTTTTTTTTTTTTTCTATTAAAGTCAATATTATAAACAAGTCGGAAAATTATAGTCGGCCGATAAAGATGTTATCTCTTTGCTCCAACTATTTAGATACAGAAAATAAACACAAACTAAGTTGGAGTGACAAGTTTTTTTGCCTTCGGATAAGAAGAAGTTCATATTGGATGCTATAATTATATGGGGAAAAACCGATGTAAGATTTTTACAGTAGATATATATGACCACTGTGTATCGTTTTCTTGCAAAAAGTGAAAGTTAAAAAATTTTGAGTTGACTCACTTTACTGGTACAGGTGCGATATGTCTGTCTATATTTCTGTTTTCTAGGATTAAATGCTGTTCGACTTTATGTTGGAGCAGACCATTTGCATTCCATTCCCATTTTACGCACCTGAAATGATTTATTCATCGATATAATTTATATATATGAGTATCACAATGTTTTCACATGAGGTGAACATTCGTTTGTCCCTCCGTCAACGTAAATATTTTAGTCTAACTATAGATCGCAAATCATTATTTATTTATTTATTTTTTCATGAGTCTATGAATACAATTTTTTTTTTTTAATAAAAGATCAGTAGCGCGATTCAGTAACTTCTTTTAACGAAACTGAATCGTTAAAAAAAACATAACAACAAAATTGTCCATTTTGGTATTCCGTAAAATTTTTAAACGATATTCGGCATCGTTAAATTCAGCTGTTGTTATCTAAACGACACCCATTTTTTGTTGTTTATTCAATCGATAAAAAGTTAAATTTTTAGGTTGCAATGTCGTCATACATAAATAAAAATAATAAAATAGTGAAAATATTTTACTTTTATTATAAAAACTTTTTAAATAAATTAAACGTGAACATAAAATCATCCTGTCAAACAAGAAGTGATTTGGTTTTTTTCTATTCTTCTTTGTGTTTTCGCTTATTTTGACAGAGATGCCACTTGTTTACAATTTAAATAAATAGAAAAAAGATTTGTCTACTGTCGTTAAGATGTATGTACTTAGTGAATCACTTAATCGTTAGTGGAAACAACAATAGATGTCGATATATTATGCGATTGTCGGATCGTTAAAATTTACAGAATCGCACTACAGGGCTATCAATCAGGCTACAAATTATACCTGTGAGAGGGGTTCAGAAATTAATGTATTTCGATGAAATTTACTATATAATCTTTTATTAATGGCACAACCTGCTGCATGTTCAGACCTATCCCCAATCCGAATAACCCCTATTAGGCGTACTAAAATGGTCCTAAGATCCAGAATGTCATATATACATATCGATAAAATTTGGTGTATGTATGTTATACCCAATAGTCAAACCCCAAAAATTAACTCTATAGGCCCCTTATAAATCCGCTTCCCAACCCTCTCCTAAGTCTACCAAAAAAAAAACATTTCGTATCTAGATTTTTTTCAGATTTGGATGATATATGTTTTTGAGAAAAGCAAGTGACTTTCCAAAATATAGTCATGATTGGTCTATTTTTTGACCTTGCCCCTATATAAAAAACATAAGATAAAAACTTTTCGTACCAGCAGTGCGCCACAAATGAATAACCTTACCTCTAAAATTTGGTTTATGCTAATTTTCTATACTCAAATATTGCTTTAGCAAAGTTGGATCTAAGGCTATCTCTTGAGACGCAGAGTGTGTTCGAAGGTAATATCTTGCATTAAATTGCGGATATTTAGCAAAATTAAATTACTTGTAAAATACAAAAAAAAAAAAAATATTTTTGGAGCGTGAAACTAGAAAAAACAGCGTTTGTTATTCCATATAGTACTATGTGGTCAGAGTATAATGACATAATGCTGATGTTTGTAACTACCAAAAATATTTGACATAGATCCATCTTTTATTATATCAAATCAGAATCACTTTCTGAGTCGATTTAGCGATGTCCGTCCGTCCGTCTGTGTGTTATCAAACTGCATGCAGCAAATTTGAATATATTTTGATGAAATTTGGTATATAAGCTTATATCGGCCATAGAATGAACGCTATTGAAATTGGTGGAAATCGGTGCACCACACAAATGACCCCTATGAAAGCGACTTAAATTGCCCTAAAATCCAAATTAACACACAGACATCGGTCAAATTGGGTTTTTGTGTGCCTATTACATCCATTAATCAGTAGTCCAAAATTAGAGCCTATAGCACAATACTTATTCATAGCCCCCATATAAAGCTGATTCCCGATCTTCACTTAAATTTGTCAAGAAACAAAAATATTGCACAGATTTTTAACAAATTTGGTTTTGTTTCTGCAAAAAATAAGTGACCTTAGCAAATATGTTCAGGATCGGCCCATTTTTCGACCTAGCCCCCATATAAATATAGCATCCGATATGAACTTTTTCATAGCCGAAAGCAAAAAAAATAAGAAATAATAACAATGCCACTCAATTTTGGTTTATGCTCTTTTTCTGTAGCCAATTGGTTGGGCCTAAGAGATTGGGTCTCTAAACGCATGATATAGAGTACCGTATTGCCGGTCTAGATCGAATATAATATTCTATCTTTTTTTGTCGATATATACATATATATATAACATTCTGGATCTTACGACCATCTTTGTCATTTGATCAAATAAAAAAAACCAAATAAAAAAAATATATATTTCCTATAAAGTTATACAAAAATCGTAATATTTGTAAGGAAGACCGCCTAGGAATAGGTCTCAAAGGAAAACACGTTCCTTTCAAAAAAGTAATAGGAGTCGGTCATCTATAATATTAATAAACAAGGCGATTTCTTGTAGCCAATGTAAGTTTCACAGTTTTACCCTGATTTTGAAAAAAAATTATCATTTGAAAGGTATTTCTTTTTAGCTGGTACCCAAATTTACAGATTTTCAACGTCTTAAATATTTTTTTTTTTAGTTATGATCGTTTAATACATACATAAAATAATACAATGCTATGTGTGTGTTTATTAAATTTGTTGATGTGTTTGTGTTAATGTGTTGAGTTTGTTTTCTTCATTTAAAATGAGTTGAATTGTTAAGCATGCCTTTAGGGTCTTTATTAAATGAAAAAATAAAATTTCCTAGAATTTGCACTCGAGTTTCGAGTGCTGGAATCTGCTAGTATATAGTAATCCTGTCCCACCCACCTTTTTGATTTAGTTAACAGCAGAGGATTGGGACTTGCTCTTCCTTTGGTACAAAAAACTCACGTGACCCGAAAAAACTGAGCTATAACTCAGAGCTCGAAAATATTAAAAATTTCCATGAAACCTCACAGAATTTCCTTTTTTTTGCAATCTGTTGTATTCGAAGCGAAGACTCAAACTTTTTTTTTTATCGAAATTTGTTTATTCCAACAATTTAAAAAAAAAACAATAGATTTCATGAAACGATCATAATTTTTTCCCCCATTTGGGAGAAAAATTTCACTTTACAACTTTTTTTACGTCAAAATTTGGTTGAATTTTAGATGAAAATTGTCAAGCAGAACATTCATCTAAAAATATTGTTTCCTGGTTGGTAGCTACTCATAAAAAATGCTGTTTTTAAAAAACTCCAGTGATCTGTTGACCTCAAATTATTTTTTCACCTCACATTTTCATTTTCCAGTACTACATTTTATATAGCTACGATTTCAAAAGTGTAGCGCCTGAAAAGTAAATGATTGATTTTGTTTTTTCTTTTCAAAGTCTTCATAGCCCTGAACACTTAATATGCCACAAAATTTAATTTTTATATAGAATTTTTTAATTTAAATATTTTTGAAACTTAATATTTTGTTAACATTAAATTTTTTCTTCTGAATAACTACAAAACCTGTTATACACACCACATTAAACACTGCTAAATTTGGTCTGATATAAATGTAAAAACCGTTTCCCTGATCACATATCCTAATTTCACCGAAATTTTTAATATTTTTTTAAACTTTGGTAACATAATAACTGCATGTTTTTTTTGAAATTCTCACATCCCCATTAAAATTACATGTCGTGACAATAAACAGCAAAATGCTTCAAGCAGTAACAATTCCAAATGGCAAAATGAAATTTATGAAATCAACAAATCACATTAGTCATTAATCACAAACAAACGAATACAATGCATTTCCATATGTGTATTACCTAAACACACACAAACACACTCACACATACACATTTATACATACAATCAAATAAGTATTTTATTATATGGGGAATATACGAATATATTATATTTATTTCAAGAGAATACTTAATCTAAAAAACATGCAAAATCCATTATCACAAGTTTTGCCAAACAGTTATATCTGGAAAATGCAGATAATGTAACGTTTTAGGGATAAGTAACTTTTTTTTTCTTTTTTTTATTTGTATGTATTTGCAAATGTATTTATAAAATGTTTGATTTATTTTTCTCGATTATGCATGCTTAAGTATTACAGCACAAAGGACTTTAGCGACAAAGACAGTGAGAGAGATTTTAACAAGTTTTAAATTGTAAAAAAAAAATCTTAAACTTTCTATGCAAATTACTATAGAATAGACATTTTTACATATTCCACATATTTCCCCATACTTTTTGAATAGATTAGACATCGAGACAGAATTTCCCGTGTTCTAGAATTATTTTGTTTTCAATTAGAAAGAGATTGAGATAATAAATGAAATATAAATTTACATTTCCCAAGTTAATAAATACTTAAAATTGATTTTTGTTTAATAAAGGTAATAACATACATAATAGAGTTTATATAATTTAAATCTTCAAAGTAAAATGTTCAACGTGCAAAGTATCTATAATACTAATTAATACGCTAGGCGATTTCTTGTGACCGATGTTTTGTTGTACCGTTTTGTCCCGATTTTGACCAAGCGTTTATTATTTGAAAGGTATTTCTTTTCAGCCGTTTTGCAGATTTACAGATTTTTAAATTTTGTTATTTATTTTGATTAATTGCATTTAAAGTTGCTACTAACACATACATAAAATTATACAATGTTCTGTGTGTGTTTATTAAACATGTTAATGTGTTTGTAATAAAAATGAGGTTGTTTTTTTGTGTTGGTTTGTAAATTGGCTATAATTGATTAGCATACCTTAAGGGTCATTATTTACTGAAAAAATAAAATTTCCTAGAATTTGCACTCGCATTTCGAGGGCTGGAATCTGCTAGTTTTTATTAAAGTATTTATTTTGTACAATTGAGTAAATATAGTAAAATGAAAAATTTTTATAAATAACTCGGAAAAGCTAATATTTTTCTGTCTAACAAAACAATGGTTTTTTAAATTAATTTAAAAGTCTCATATGGCCACTGAAATTGAAATGGCCGCAGTGAATCATTGGTCCTTTAATTAAAGGCTGGTAATGAATGTTTGGACGAGATTTTTTTTTTTATTTTTAATTTATTTTTTTTAATTTTTTTGTTTAATAAAAACTTATATTGGAACTTTATTTTTTAGTTAAAAACTAAAATTTGTTAAAAAGACTAATTTATTATAATTAAATAGATTTTAAATATTTTTTTTGTAATAATAAATAATATTTTTTATTGGGCGGATAATAAAATTCAATAAATTTTTAATAGTTTAAATCATTAATTTATGATTAATTGATCCGTTATTAACGACATAAAATAAAAAAAATTAAACAGAAATACCGGGGATACGATACTTTTTTCTGGGAGGTTTTCTCGAGTACAACAAATTGGCGAAACACTTCTAAAATCTTGAGTTACGGCAAAAATCTTGAGTTCGGCTGTTTGCATGTGTAAGCTAGTAACTCTGTTGTGTTTCAACCGATCTTGAATTTTTTTTAGCGGATTTGCAAAGAAGAAATTATGCCTCTTCGGAGATGTGAATATGATAATTAAGTAATATTGAGACATCTATGAGTGTTCCTCCAGCGAACTCATTTAAAAAAATTCTCTCTTTTTAAAGTTTGTAGATGTTTTTACACATTTTTTTTATTTAGCAATAGCATAATTTATGAATTTTTTATAAAAATATGTTTATTAATGAGTTAGAATGCAGCTTTGGTTTAAACAATCCATTAAAAATTGACTGAGTTATCCAACTCTTAATAAAAATAAGATTTGAAAACAAATGCCTGAAAAAGCAAGATTTTTGCAAAAATAAAAATTCAACTCAAAAATGTTTGCCCTATCTCTTTTTTTTTGACTCAACATCTTCATTTTCTCGTTGAAGTGATCAGCAGTATTTCAGAATTATTTTTTTTTTATTTTTTTCCTTCAAAAACTTTTTCCATTGAAACCATTCCTTAGTGGAAATGTTCGCCTTGTCCATCGCTGAACTGGCCCAGCTTGTCTGGGATTAAGTATAGATGAGAATGTAGGAAATGAATTTTTATAAACATTCTGAAGCCCATTTCACTATAAGCAATTAAAAATTATGAAGAAAATGTTCCGGTTCGTCATGTATAAATATTGATCAATTTATCCCTTGTTATCTAATCATATTTCTTATTAATTCTCACATATGTTTTCATAATTTTCATCTTTCTTAGTATGAATATGAATGCCTATCTATAATATTAATAGGCAAGGCGATTTCTTTGACTGATGTTTTGTTCTACCGTTTTATCCCGATTTTGACCAAACGTATGTTATTTGAAAGGTACTTCTTTTTAGCCGTTTTACAGATTTACAGATTTTTAAAGTTTTTCTTTATTTTGAGTAAATTGCATTTAAAGTTGCTACTAACACATACTTAAAATTATACAATGCTATGCGTGTGTGTTTATTAAATTTGTTAATGTATTTGTAATTAAAATGAGTGTTTTTTGTGTTGATTTGTGAATTGGCTATAATTGATTGGCATACTTTTAGGGTCTTTATTCAATGAAAAAATAAAATTTCCTAGATTTTGCGCTCGAATTTCGAGGGCTGGAATCTGCTACTATTCATTGAGTTATTTGGTTTTTATTTATGTTGTGCTAGATTAGGTATTTACTCAATTATGATCGCTGGTTAGTTTTGTAATTCAAAATATGCTCCATTGGGAGGATTACGAGTTATTGCTCACACTAGTGTTATAAGTATCAGTTTCGTTATGATGAACTAATATATTTAGCTGAATAGGTTTTTTTAATTTTTCATTAAATTTTCTATTTATTTTATTTTTTTAGGGTTTAAAGTTTTTATAATTTATTTTATTTACTGTATTGAATTTAGTAAAGATAATAGAAAATTAATTATATAAATATATTGAATTATGTTTAAGTTATGGGAAGTTAATTGTGAATGAATATAATTAGTCATTAATTAACTGAACATAATACATTTACATGTGTGAATTAAAAAAGAAAAATATTCTATTTTATATTTTTATTTTAAATAATACAATTAATAATTTTGAATTACTGAATTAATATCAGCTATTTTTAGCCAATTTGGCATACAACTGCGATGTTGTGCCATTTAAAAATCATTACTCAAAATGTAAATCTTTCTTGCAATGTAAATATATTTTGTAAATAAATATTTATTCGATAATTCAACTTGTTCAATTTTGACTTAAATTCTATACAATAATTTTTCACAACATTTTTTAATATTTTAACATTACCTAAATTAATCACAATTATATTCCCTAAAATATTTCAAAGGCAGCCTTTAATTTTGAAAGTGGAAATCCATTAAATTATATATATATCTGCAATATTTTTGACCTAACATCAATGCCACACAAAAATCGTTTCAATTAAATTTGTTTAATTAAACAAATTTCATAAATTTTATTTTAACTTTCTAGTAAAAATGAATTATCACTAATAAACAATGTTTAATTTTAATTTATTTAAATGTGTCTAACATGTGTTTTTTATATTTAACAATTTTAAATATGCACCTCAGGGCGTATGATTGTTATTAACACTTATACGTCAGGTACAACAACAAAAATCCATTAGTTTTTCGCATTGTACGTACGCTGACGCTGTATTTACTGCAGGTTGGCCATAGATTATATATACCAACAATACCACAACAACAATCATTTGATTGTGCATTCGATAAGCAAATTACTTACTGCAGTATGTGCTGCACATTATGGTCGAAAAGTATTAAAAATATGTTTGCTTTAATTTGTTTTTCATTAAATATCACATAAATTGAAATTATTCTTGATTTTATTTTCCTAAGCAGTTCTTTTTATAACGGTCACTGATCTCCTATCCAGCTTTAGCTTTGCTTTGAGTACTCATAAATGTTTATCGAAAAATCTACATATTTCGTTAGCATCATGTATAAATAGAGCTGTGTGCTGTGAAATATTAAACGAAACCTTTCAACCAACGAGGACGCCCACAAAAATATTTAATTATAAACAGTAATTTGTTTTAATTTTCACAACCATCGCCAATATATTGATAAATTTTATTTAATAATCACATAATGACTGCTGCTGTAAGCCGAACTCTGGTAGCGAGTACAGTTTTTCAAGTTTAAAATATTTAAATAATAATTGAAAACAAGCACAGAGCTCAGGATAAATGTAAGAAAAATTATTCAAAGATATAATAAATACAAATAGTAATTAATGGCTGAGAAGTTTGCTTATTTTCATTCAAATCTATAATTGACTATTGAACGCAATCATATTTAAGTTTTTTCCACATTTCATCCCATCCAATACAAAAATCTTTTTTAGGAAATTGACTAAACGCTAAAAACGGCTGCATTTATCTCTGCAGAATTTTAGTCCATACAGAAAAATTTTTTTCACACAAAAAAATTTTTCATATTAAAAAAATTTTTTTCATATAAAAAATATTTTTTGTAGATAAAAATTTTTCAAACAAAAAAAAATTTTTTTCATATGAAAAACATTTTCATACAAAAAATTTTTTTTCCATATTAATTTTCATATTAAATTTTTTTTCACAAAATCCTTTTTTAAAAATTTACTAATGCTAAAGACCGCCGTATTTATCTCTGCAGAATTTTAGTCCACACTAAAAATTTTTCTCATACAGAAAAAAATTTTGCATAAAATTTTTTTTTTTCATATAAAAAAAAAACATTTTTCATATAAAAAAAATTTTTCTTAGATAAAATTTTTTTAAATAAACTTTTTTCATATGAAAAAAATTTTCACAGAAAAAAATTTTTTTTTTCATATAAATTTTTCATATTTGAATTTTTTCACAAAAAAAATTTTCTAAAAACTGACTACTGATTAAGACCACCGTATTTATCACTTTAGAATTTTAGTCCATACTAAAAATTTTTCTTTCAAATCTCTAATTGGCTATTGAAGGCAAACATTTTTAAGTTTTTTCCAAATTTCATCCAATCCAATAAAAAAATCTTTTTTAGGAAATTTGCTAATCGCTAAAGACCGCCGTATTTATCTCAGCAGAATTTTAGTCCATACAAAAAAAATTTTTTCACACAAAAATATTTTTCACACAAAGAAATTTTTTCATATAAAAAAAAAACATTTTTCATATAAAAAATATTTTTTGTTGATAAAAATTTTTCAAACAAAAAAAATTTTTTCATATGAAAAAAAATTTCGTACAAAAAAATTTTTTTTTCATATGAAAAAAATTTTCATACAAAAAAATTTTTTTTCATATTAATTTTCATATTAAAATTTTTTTCACAAAAGCCTTTTTTAAAAATTTACTAATGCTAAAGACCGCCGTATTTATCTCTAGAATTTTAGTCCTCACTAAAAATTTTTCTCACACAGAAAAAAATTTTGCATAAAAAACTTTTTTTCATATAAAAAAAAAAACATTTTTCATATAAAAAATTTTTTTTCACAAAAAAAATTTTTTCACAGAAAAAAAATTTTTTTTATATAAATTTTCATATTTGAATTTTTTTCACAAAAAAAATTTTCTAAAAACTGACTACTGATTAAGACCGCCGTATTTATCACTGCAGAATTTTAGTCCATTCTAAAAATTTTTCTCACACAAAAAAATTTAACATATAAAAAATTTTTTTATATGAAAAAAAAATTTTTCATATAAAAAAATTTTCATATAAAAAAATTTTCATATAAAAAAATTTTTTTTAGAAAAATAATATATCACATTAAAAAACTTTTCATATGAAAAAAGAAATTTTTTATAAAAATTTTTTTTTCACATTAATTTGCATATAAACATTTTTTTCACAAAAAAACTTTTAAAAAAAAAAAAAAATTTCAATTTTTCATGTAAAGAAATTTTTTCATATGAAAAAAAAATTTTTCTAAAAGATTTTTTTCTAAAAAATGCATTTTATAAAAAAATTTATAAAAAAATCTTTTTTTATAATTAATTTTAAAAAAAATACTTTTGCAATAAAATGAAATGGACATCCCAACAAATTATTTATCTGCAGAATTTTAGTCCATACTAAAAATTTTGCTCACACAAAAAAATTTTATTTGTTTATTTGTTTTAATGATTTCCTGCACAACAAGATTAAGTCTTATAATTACAGTACAGGAATTTAATAGTGTACAAACATGTTTTAGCCAAATTAAATTGAATAAAATTGTAACTAATATATAAAAGTTAATATGAGTAATATTATAACATAAGAATTTATAAAATTGTGACATTAATAAAATATAACATAGAATAGTAAAAAAAAAATTTTTAATTGAAAATAATTAAAAATTACAAAAAAAAAAGAAATATGTATATGTATGTAAATGAAATTTTACCAGGAGTAGGAATAAATAATGATATAAAGAATTATATAAATTAAAGTTATTAAAAATTAGGACATAAAAAAAAATTTTTTTTTCATATAAAAAAAATTTTTTTTCATATAAAAAAAAATTTTTCATATAAAAAAAAATTTTCTTAGAAAAATAATGTTTCTTATAAAAAAATTTTTTCATAAGAAAAAAAAATTTCATATAAAAAAAATTTTCTTTCATATAAATTTTCATATAAAAATTTTCCCACAGAAAACTTAGAAAAAAAGTCTTCAAATAAAAAAAATTTTTCATATAAAAAAAAATTTTTTTCCATATAAAAAAAAAATTTTTTTCATATAAAAAATAAAATTCCATATAAAAAATAAAATTCCATATAAAAAAAAATTTTTTTTCATAAAATTTTCATATAAATATTTTTTTCACAAAAAACTTTTTCTAAAAAATTTTTTTCTAAAAAATTCATTTTATAAAAATTTATAATTATTAATTAATATGTGTTCTAAATAATTAATATAATAATAATAATTAATTAATTTAATATATGTTCTTAATAATGACAATTGGTTAATGAAAATTTGAATCAATTATAATTTTTATTCCCGTCACACCAGTGTGCATAGGGTATATAAACGTTGGTCGTTCTATTTGTACTAATAAGACTAACTCTGGACCCCATAAAATATACATGTGCTTGGTCTTTATAACAAATGGCGTTGGTAAAGCGATATCCGTCTGTCCGTCTATGGAACTCACGATCACGTCAGCAAAAGGTCAGCCGGGTTGCTCATTTTTAGAGAAAATTACTAACTGACATCCTGATCAAGCTGCTGATTAAAATCATCCAAATGGGTTTTACAGGTCCCGAGATTTCATTGAAAAAGTAAATAAAAACTCTTGAGAAAACAATTCTTCGAAAACAATTCTTCTAAAACAATTCTCCGAAAAACAATTCTTCGAATATCAGTTCTTCGAATAACAATTCTTCGAAAACAATACCCCGCTATAGTTGAAAACCTGTATGGTTACTATTAGTCGAAGGACTGTTATTCGAAGAACTGCTATTCGAAGAATTGCTTCTTCGAAGAATTGTTTTCTAAAAATTGTTTTCGAAGAATTCTCGCAAATTCATTTTCTGGGTCCTAGGTCTGAACGTACACCATATTTTACCAACTCCAATAGCATTAGTCCTGTGGTCAATCAGAGAATATATATCAAATTTCTTTGGAATATATTCACATTTACGAAATGTGGTTTGATTGCAAGGTTTACATGGACACAGAGATGGACAGACAGACGAACGCATGGATTCAGAATGTAATAGGTCAAATATTTTTGGTAGTTTCAAACATCAGTACAAACTCATTACATCCTGACCACATTATAGTATAGAGTACAGGTTAGGTTAGATAAGGTTGAGAAGAGGAGCCATGTTACATAGCTCATATTAGCTTTACCCCGATTTACAGCTATGCCGGAAAGTCGGCTTGTTGCGCGCTATACGTTTCCACATTCATACGGTTTCCCCCCTATATTAAATTAGGAATTCGGTTTAAGACCCACATTCATCCGGTCCACGCCCTCCCATATTAGCTTACAAATTCAATTTCTGAGTGTCCTCCTCACTGGACACCAATTATCTTACTAAGCTCCCTTCTACTAAGACTCAGGATTTCCCTAGTTTTCGCATTGTTGGGTGTGCTCTATAATATTTTCGTGACTTCAGAAACGTTAGTGTCCTCCCAAATTGATACATCGGAATTGGTCGCCCAGTCTGCTAGTTTCAGTTTGAGGGACTTGAAAGGTTTTGGGTTTTCCAAGTTGACTCTATCCAGAGAAGAAACGTTCCTGGACAGTTCGTCAGCAATAACTTTTCCCCTTCTACCACTGTGTCCTGGGATTTAAATAATTTCAAGTCTGCTCCGTCTGGTGAGGATTGCAATCTCCTCATTACACTTAAAGATTGTCGTTTATCTAATTTTGTCCGACGATATCGCCCAGCTAACTGATAGACTGTCCGTAAATATTTTTACGTTTCCGGGATTGGGATTTTCTCCTAAATAGAAGGATTTAAGAAACTCCGTTATCGCAGCCAACTCAGCCTGAAAGACTGAGTTGTGGTAAGGTAGATGGAGGTATTTTCCAATAGAATGATCCTCGTCTTAGAAACCTATGTCAGATCCATCCGTATAGTAATGTTGCAGTGGAAGGTTTTGCAGAATGCTTCAGTTTATCCAGCTCTCTTTGCTTGGTATTCGTATACTGAACTGTGTGTTCGTCGACACTTCCGTGATACTATCACAGCTAATATCCACTGTATAGAACCCCGGTATTTGGTCCAAAATTGTTTGGTGTCTGGTATCATGTGGTCGGTTATATATTTGCCAGAACTGTCCCATATTTAATTCTAATCTCGATTGGGTGTATAGATAGAATAGCGTCAAAAGCCTCATGGATCTAGTCCGTCTTGCAGCACTGATTACTTTGCAGCAGAGGATCAGTATCTTCTGGAGTGGTTTAATACGGCACTTCCTTCTCATTGATGTCCTTATGACTACGGATGCTTAAGTTGGAATAGGTGTCTAACGATGCTTTTGTATAGCCAATGTGTCATCCTGGGTTCAATCCCCATAGGGCATTATAAATCAATTTTGCCGATGTAAGTTAATTGTTCCTATAAAAAAACATCATTGCTTTTATAGAAAAACAATAAATTGGAAATTATAATAAATACTTGTCAAAAAGAAAGTACAATTAACATTAAATTTGAAAGGTGTTAGAATTGAAATATTAAGACCCGACAACTTTTTTTTCTGTATTAACCAAACTCAGGGGATGCCCATTACAAATGCAGTCCATTGTGTTGATTTCAGGAAAATAGGTTATGGGATGGTGGACAGAGGGAGCAGTGTTTGCGGATATTTGACTTAAATTTTATTACATTATAACTGTCAGGAAAGGCCTCTGCGTGGAGTTTATTCCACATACGGCTAGTTCGACTGATAAACGAATTCTATCTGTAATGCGTTATGCGGTCAACTGGACAATAGACTACAAACGGATGTGATATACTAGAGAAGCGGGCAGAGCAAACCGAAAATCGGGCACTTGCAATAAGTTCGCTAATCTCAGAAGAACATTTCCCATGGTAGTATCTATAGAACAGTGATATACAACCCACATTCCGACGGTGTTCCAATGAATCAATTGAGTTGGATACCCTATGCCAATGCCCTCCTTTTTACACGGTCCAGTAGCTTTAAAACAGACGTTGAAGCTCCTGCCCATATATGGGAGATGTATTCCATTTTCCGTCGGATGTAAGTGGTATAGATTTTTAGGAGATCAGAAGGTATGAAGTAATTTTTACACCGTTTTAGAAAACCAAGACACTTGAATGCTTCTTTCGACACTTGGAAAACATGCTCGTTCCAACGAACATCACATTGAATTCTCATGCCTAGAACATCAAGAGTATCCGATTCCTCAATACCTATACCACCCATATATACAGATGACATTGTTGATTCCATGGCCCTATAGGTCAACGTACAGCATTGAGTCTTCAGCTCATTAAAATCAACCCTATTCGCTTTACCCCACTCGGAGATTGTTAACAGGTCTTGATTGAGAGTGTCATTCATTGTCTGCCTTCTGGGCATGGCACCTTGAATGCTTTTCTGCATAAGAGGGGCCTGTCCGATACGCCGGACTGTAGGTGTGGGAAGGGCCGGAGGACGTCGTACATGTTTTGACCGGGTGTTCACTTTATAGTGATATTAGGAGTTGGGATAGGATGGGGATTTTACGAACGGAGATAGGATGGGATTTTAGTAGGGCATTAGAGGACGAGCGGACTGTTAGAAATTTAGGTTTATAGGCAAGGGGCGTATTCAATCGTAGGAGAACTGGACGTTTAGTATAGGTGACCTCTGATGCGGGCATCCGTGGTGGTGCTTAACTGCCAACGGGTGGTCGCTCCGGTAGTGCACATAGTCGTGCCTGGATTTCAGATATGAATATGACTGTTTCTGTCTCTCCACAACGGTGCGCCGTCTACAGCTCTCTCCCTGCTGTTTGCTGTTATTGCTGGTACGTGCTGTTCCTGCGCGTTTGTTCTGTTGTTTTATGTGTTGCTACGTTATTGTTGTCCTTTTGTGTGCTGCCACTGAGGGGGCACATG
This sequence comes from Cordilura impudica, assembly GCA_963682025.1. Taxonomy (NCBI): domain Eukaryota; kingdom Metazoa; phylum Arthropoda; class Insecta; order Diptera; family Scathophagidae; genus Cordilura; species Cordilura impudica. Next base: position 11,381,491 of record OY821518.1, read on the forward strand.
CTATATGTTTTATCGGCCAGGGCCACCAGTCCCGAACTGTTTGGAGTTCAACTGGTAGTAGCTTCGGCTGCGAAGCCTGACCGGAGGCTTTATTCTGGTACCACGGGTGTCAGGAGCCCCTGGAATTTTATTCCAGCCTGGCAGTGGTGCGGCCCCGTATGGGAGCATTGTGATGGCTGTGGTTTAGACCCAAATCGTGGGTAGATCGTAAGCTCGGTGTGGAGTTGCATTGCAACCGGGTGCCGTGACCCATAGATTGGTAGGAGTTTTAGATAGTACTCCGCTCCTCATCCAAGGGGGAGGTCATGCCTAAATGCATGCCTCAAATTGGTACTCGTACTGCGAGGGCGCCGGTGGACGCATAGTTTCCATCCGGTGTTAAGTGCACCGTGAGGTCAGGCCACCGTGGCAGGTACTCACGTGAATCTTGAACACATCTGCCCCCAACCTCCAAGAGGCTTGGCCTACAATTAAAGGAAAATGAATGACAAAGGCTGCTGTCATCTGCAAAAGAGTAAATACGATTAAAAGTTTGACTAAGAAGGTCGTTCAGAAAGATAAGGAAAAGAGAAGGAGAAAGAACGGAACCTTGGGGTACCTCTGAATTAAATGAGACCCCATCAATAACAACACGTATTCGGTCGAAACTCGATGTTAATCGAGAGAAGTCATTACCGACCCCAAATGCAATAAGCTTTGATACCAACACACCGTGCCACATACGAGCGAATGCCTTGGAAATATTCAGAGCAACCACTTTACTTTCGCGAATGGATCGACTCCAGCGCTCAGAAAGTAGAGCTAACAGGTCTAGCGTGGAATAATTTCTGCGGAAGCCATACTGTCGATCATTAAGAAGTGAATTGGCCTCTAAGTAAAGGGTTTTTCAATAAGAGCGCTACAAAAGTTTTTTTAAATATAACAAAAACGGTTTTGGATATCAATAAAGTTCTTTATTCCTTTGAAAGTACGTTCGATGCCATTATGTATGGAAAGCGACCTCTTTTGCATGCCCACCACGGTCACGCTTGCAGAATCCAGACGCTGAACCCAATTTTCGACGGTTTTCAAGCATAAATCGGCCGATACTGCTGCAATTTCACGTTCGATATTCGTACGAAGTTCATCAGTCGTTGCTGGCTTGTTGGCATAGACCATAGACTTGACGTAGCCCCACAGGAAATAGTCCAACGTCGTCAAATCGCACGACTGAGGCGGCCAATCGACTGGACCATTTCGTGAGATAACACGTTCTCCAAACTTGGTTTCCAATAAATTGATTGTGACATTCGCTGTGTGGCTTGTGGCGCCGTCCTGTTGGAACCACGTGTCCTCCAAGTCCATATCATCTAATTGGGGCCAAAAATATTCGGTTATCATTGAACGGTAGCGATTCCAATTCACAGTAACGTGTCGGTCTTGATCATCACGGAAGAAGTACGGCCCAATGCCGCCGCCGGCCCATAAACCGCACCAAACCGAAATTTTTTCGGGATGCAATGATGACTCATGGAGTACCTGTGGATTGCTGTCTGACCAATAACGTATATTTTGTTTATTGACGAAGCCATTCAGCCAGAAATGAGCCTCATCGCTGAAGATGATTTTTCGATGAAAATTCGAATTGCTCAGCCCAATTCACGAACATACGACGCTTCTGGTGATCAAGCGGCTTCAGTTCTTGCGTCAGTTTGATCGTGTAAGGATGTAGGCCAAGATCTTTTCGCAAAATTCGAAACAACGACGTCACAGAGATGCTCAACGCTTGAGAACGACGTGTGAGAGACACATTTGGGCTTTCTTCAACTGAAGCCTCAGCGGCAGCAATATTCATACTAAAGATAAAACAAAGGTAATGATAAAAACTGGTTCCTTTAATATTTTTATTTTGCGACCTAAGCCATTTGCACGATCATGGTTAATACTAATACTAAGAAATGATTTTTTTACGACAGATTTTAATAGAGTCCTCTCTTAATTTTGAATTGCATGGTCTACTACAGGGGTTCCCACTCTTTTAACAGTCGCGACGCACTATTAAAACTATATATTTTCCGCGACCCACCTGTAAAAAAACCGATGAAAGACATAAAAACTTTCATTTATACTAGCAGATTCCAGCCCTCGAAATTCGAGTGCAAATTCTAGGTTATTTTATTTTTTCATTAAATAAAGACCGTAAAGTTATGCCAATCAATTATAACCAAATCAACACAAAAAAAACGAACTCATACTTATTACAAATACATTAACAAATTTAATAAACACACACATTGCATTGTATAATTTTATGTATTTGTTAGTAGTAACTTTAAATGCAATTTACTCAAAATAAAGAAAAAATTTCAAAATCTGTAAATATGCAAAACGGCTACAAAGAAACACCTTTCAAATAATATACGTTCGGTCAAAATAGGAATAAAACGGTAGAATAAAACGTCGGTCACAAGAAATCGCCTAGCCTATTAATATAGATATTATTAAAAAAAATTAAAAACTTTAATTTATATATCTGTGGTCACAAGCATTAACCGCCTAAGTCGAAAATCATGCTTTTGAGAAAAATAACTTTTTATATAAATGTAATGGGGCTTCATTACGACTTTGGTCAGAATGTTTTCATTAATAACTTTTTATTAAACAGTGTTACAGAAATGGGGATTTCACGTCAATATAAAGCGTTTTTAGTAGAATATGACAGCATACATAACACAAATCGTTCTTAAGTCGACTGACAACCAAAAATGTAACAACCTTGTATGGTCAAAATTCAATTTTACAGCACTATCTTCATGCAACTCAATCAAAGCCTCGTCCGCTTTTGTCGATATACCGGTACCTGAATCACTTTGAAATAGATTTATAACCCAATGTATATTTCTCATAATTTTTCATTTCTTCATAGAAATAAAAATCAAAATTTTCCGTAAGTCTGTCCAAATGTTCAATTATTAAAGAAATTAAATCATTATCTGGTATTACTTCATTTTTAATGATAAAAGTTTGGAATGCACTCAAATTTATAATCTTGAACATTATTTTTCCACAACATAAGTTTTGTTTTGTAAAGGCTCTAATTTTACTATGTACCGAAAATAAATCAGTTCCATTTGTTCCTTGTAATTGTAAATTTAATTCGTTCAATTTCGAAAATATATCTGCTAAGTCAGTAAGAGTACTATTATGTTTATATTCATTTAAATATATTGCCACTTCTTCCCGAAGTTCAACAAGTCTTGTCAGGACTTTACCTCTCAATAGCCAGCGGATTTCTATATGCAGAAGTAGAGATTTATGTAAACTTCCCATTTCTTCGCAGAGTTTTTAAAATAAACGTGATTGTAATGGTTTGCTCTTGATAAAATTTACAATTTTTATTGCAGTCGTCAAAACAGAATTGAGACTTTTTGGTATATTTTTGGATACTAATGCTTCTCTATGAATAGTGCAGTGAGTCCATGTTCCATTTGGACATTTTTGAAGACAGCGTGCCATAGAACCATAGTTTTTACCACACATTGCTCGTGCACCGTCGCTACGTATTCCGCCGCAGTTTTTCCAATCAATTTTTTTAATGTTATATAATTGTCAAGCGTATCGAAAATTATTTCACCAGTTCCGCGAGTGATTTGGTTCACAAAATAATATGTCTTCAAAAATCTCTTTATTGGATATAAAACGAATGAAAACTATTAGCTGACCTGAATTCTATGGATAAGCTGATTTTGTACGCATTCGAACATTCATGAATTCTACGAGCAACTGTGTTATTCGAAAGTGGAATTGAATCAACTTCTTTCAAGCTTTTTTCTTCATACATAACTCCAACAAAATCTGGAAGTACTAATGACTCTCCAATGGTGTGTGGTTTACCAGATTGTGCAATTCGCAAACTAATGAGATATGAACATGGCCTTTTCGCTAATGCTGGTTAAGTGCGAAAGTACTATATTTGAATGATTTAACACATGTAATTTAGTTTTTAAATAATCCATTGTCTTATTTTTTAAATCTGGATGTTTCGTAATAATTTGAATGTCGTAATAATTTGTTAGGTCACATACATTCATTAGCAAGAATTCCTGGGCAAATAAATGGACGTAGATCATCTTCTTCACTAGTCCATGTACATCCAATTTTTAGATATTCAGAATCATATTTTGAAGGATTCTCGCCAAATTTCCTCTTATCTGTTTTGGTTTCTACAGTGCTTTGTTTTTCTTTTTCCTTTTCTTTTTTATTTCAAATTGTTTTTTTTTTTTTTGTCCAGGAGTTCTTTTCAACATTTATCCATCGCGGATTTAAGACTTTTATTTATTACATGAAATATACTAATTACTATATTTACAAAATACCTACATTTGATTTTAGATTAAGTTTTTTATTAACGAAACACTATTATTAACAAGGCAACCATTATAAAAATGTAACATAATAAAGTGTAAAATTTTTTTTTTAGAAAAGAAAACACCATTAATATTAAAATAAATATTAAAATTTTTGGCGACCCACCTTAAGTCGGTTCTCGACCCACTAGTGTGTCGCGACCCACACTTTGGGAAACATTGGTCTAGTAGCAAGTCTAGGGGGTAAGAAATATGAAATCAGCGTGAAAGTACTAGGCTAGTGTAGTAAAACCTCCAGGAGTTTGGCGTTCTCAGGCCAAAAAAAAATTTTTAAGACCATATATATTTATTTAGTTTATTAATCAATATCCACTGAAGATTTTTTACTTCTTTTTTCATATAAGCAAATAAGTTATCTAATGAAATCTTCACAAATTGAATATATCACTCCCTTTTTTTTATATCAATTTTCGGAGTCTACAACTCCAAATTTCTGGCCTTATACAACTGAAAACTAAAGCCAAAGACAATTGAAAATATTTTTGAGCACATCTATAATATTAATAGGCTAGGCGATTTCTTGTTACCGATGTTTTGTTCTACCGTTTTATCCCGATTTTGACCACACGTATATCATTTGAAAGGTATTTCTTTTTAGCTCTTCACCAGATTTACAGATTTTTAATTTTTCTCCTTTATTTTGAGTAAATTGCATTTAAAGTTGCTACTAACACATACAAAAAGTTATGCATATCGCACCTGTACCTCTAAAGTGAGTCAACTCAAAATTTTTAAATTTTAAATTTTTGCAAGAAAACGATACACAGTGGTCACATCTATCCACTGTAAAAATCTTACATCGATTTTTCTAGTCTTTGGCAAAAAAAAATACAGTTGTAACCCTCTTTGTGTTATAAGAGTAGTTTCTTTGGACTCTACTAAAAAGACATATTTTGAGTGGCACACAAAAAACTTGTTATTTTTGATGATCAACGAAAAAATCGAAAAAAAACTACTGTTGTGTACTTATTATTCGCAATTATTTACAATGAAACAACTATTTTTATGTTTTATAGTAAATATTAAAAAAAAACCTTTTTCGGCCTCTACTGAAAATTTGTAAATTTTGAGTTGACTCACTTTAGAAGTACAGGTGCGATATGCTATGTGTGTGTTTATAAAATTTGTTGATGTGTTTGTTAATAAGTTTGTTATCTTCATTCACAATAATAAACCAAACAGGTAAGGAAATTATAGTCGGTCTAGACCGACTATATGATACCCTATACCATGCGTTTAGAGACCATATCTCATAGGCCCAACTAACTGGATATAGAAAATAAACATAAACAAAATTTGAGTGGGATTTTTATTAATTTTTTTGGCTGCAGGTATGAAAAAGTTCATATCGGATGCTATACCTATATGGGGACTAGGCCCAAAAATGGACCTATGCTGACTATGTTTGGTAAAGTCTCTTGTATTTTGCAAAAATATATACAAACAAAATTTGAGAAGAATCAGTGCAATATTTTTGTTTTTTGATAGATTTAAGTGAAGATCGGGAAGCAGCTCTATATGGGGCCTATGACTAAGAGTTGTCATATAGGGATCATTTTTGGACTACTCATTAATGGATGTAATGAACGCATACAAACTCAATTTGAGTAAGATCTATTTGACAATTTGGATCTTATGGCAATTTATGTTGATTTCATAGGGGTCATTTGTATGGGGGCTAGGTCTGAACGTGGACCGATTCTCACCAAATTCAATAGCGTTCATCCTATGGCCGGTAGAAGCTTATATACCAAACTTCATCAAAACATATTCATATTTGCGACCTGCAGTTTCTATAAAAGGTTTACATGGACACACAGACGGACGGACGGACGGACATCGTTAAATCGAATCAATTAGTGATTCTGATTCGATCGGTATAATAAAATATAGGTCTAGGTAAAATATTTTTGGTAGCTACAAACAGCAGGACAAAGTCATTATACCCAAACCACATAGTGGTATAGGGTATAAAAAATGTTGGTTTGTGAATTGGCTAAGTTGAGAAATAAAGTTGCAGTGTTGCCATTTTAGAATTTTAGTTGCTGGATTTAGCAACTTTTTTTTGTCGCTTAGCATCCAAAATTTATGAAAAGATGCTAGATGCTAACTTAGCATCTTTTATTAATAAAAAGTTGCTTTTAGCATCTTTTTTTTTTGTATTTTTCTTCATTATTTCTGAATATATAATCTTAAATTTAAAGTTATTGATATGTTTAAGTTTCTCAAAGTGTAATACGAGAAATTTGTGTACTACTATATTTACCACTCTGCTCGTTTCTTTCAACAAATATAACAAAACATTTTGAAATAGAACGATGTAAACCGCAAAAAGAGTTTTTAATGAATTAAAAAGTCGATTGCCAAAAAATGTAATTGCATTAAAAAAATGCCAAAATTTTCAACATAAAACATAAAAATACCAATTATCTATATATTAGAAGAGTTTAAATTTAAATCATCTGAAACAGAAAAAAATCAAATCTAATTGAGTTATATCACAGAACAATATTGGGATACAGCACTGAATACAACCTCTTTATGGATTGAAGTTAACAACAGTTCCATTGGCGAAAGTCAATTTAAAGAGTTATCCACATATGTATTGTCTTTCTCAAAAGCCGGAGTTGAATGTTCGTTTAATTTAATGACTTTAGTTAAAAGCAAACAGAACAAAATCCAAGTTGTTTATGTTCTGTAATACGTAGAAAAGAAGGTTTGAAATTGAAAAATGGGTGCTGGTATACTTACAATATACCGAGCGATGATGTTGATAAAAATCGATCGTCAGAAAAATTTCAGAGCTAATAAGAACTTGAAGATGAAGACATGACAGAAATATCAGTTTCCATAAATCAATTATTGTAATATACTCGTATCATTTGATAATGTAAATTTTGTTATATATGAAATTAAAAACAAATCTCTCTGAAATTAAAAATATTTAATTTAAAATTAAAAAAACTCAATGTGATGTTTAAAAAATTTACAGATGAAATTCAAAATATCTTTATTTAAGATTTTAAAAATATAAATCGAAACTTATGTTTTATAATAATTTTTCCATTTAAAAACCAAAGAATTAATTAATATGTCTTTATTTTTTTCGATCAAAAGGTAATGAAATTTAAGAAAAAAATTTAGCATCTTCTTCTTTGACTCCAGTATGTTTTAGCATCTTTTTTTTTTGCAATTTAGCATCTTTTCAATTTCAAATTATGGCAACACTCTAAAGTTGCCTTGAAATTTCACTCGAATTTCGAACACTGGAATGAATGAAATACGTAATTTTTAATTCGAAATTATAAAAATTTTACGCCAGTATATTTATCAGAGTTAACCATTTCTTAAATATTTCCTAGTTCATCATATGTTTCTTTCATTTCTTAAGCAGTAAAACAGCTTTCAAGCAGCACGCTTCAACTTTTCGCTTTAAATTGAATGTTTACACCTGAAAAACGAAGCAAGCAAACATCAGTGTAGGGAAAAAATATAAAAGGTCATAGCAAAATTTTAGCCTGAGAATGCCAAACCTTTTGGAGGTTCTATTACACTGGCCTACTACTTTCACCCTAACTTGGAATTTGTAACCCCCAGACAAAATGTTCCACTTTTTTATTGATGAATTTTTTTTTTCAACAAAAGATCTGATAATTTACTACTCCCACTATAAGGCCTTATAGTAACTTAGTAATATATAATTATATAATATTAAAACATTGTCACATAAAGACTTTTCGTCATTTGGCGATATCCATCCATTAAACAAAGTTTGTAATTCATTAAAAGGAATAACTGTAACAATACAAAATATTCAAATTTATTTTATTTTATTATAGAAATTTATCATAATAAAAGGTCACTTAAATTTAACATACATTAGTCTTTTTTATCTTTTATATCTTTGTAATGTCATGTCTTACTACTAGAAGAAATAAAAGTCAAGATAACGACGTTATAATGATATTCTAATGCTAATTTCTCGTCTAAGATTCCTTCATATGCCCAAATATGACAACGTGAATAACAAAACAACAATTATTTATTTATTTCCCCACGAAAAGATAAGCAACGACATAAAAAACTAAATAAATTAACTTGTTCAAAAAAAAAAAAAAGAAGAAGACACAACAAAATGACCTTTATTTCATTTAGTGTTTTTGATATATGGATTTGTATTTCTATTAGTGCGAAAGATTTTGTTCGCTTTTTTGTTGTTGTTCATATGGTTGTTTTTGACTCCATTTGTTAGTTAATGGTTTATATGTAACATGTCATTTTGACACTTGTCTGTCACATTGAGGTCCCCAAGGATATCAAAAAGAAGGTTGGATATTTACTAAAAAAAAAAAGAAGAAAAAAATACCAAAATATAGAAAAGCTTTAATGTATGCGATCTCATAGTGTTGCCTAAACAAATATGAGTATGTAAGAGTATACGCTTACATACGTACATAGATACGAGTACATATGAGTACAAATTCAAATCAACACATGTTTATTCTAAAATACTAGATTTTTGGTGGAAACCTTATTGTGCTTCCACCTTTGTCTAGCTTTCATTCTATGCTTGTACACTATTTCCCAATAGTAAATAATTATTTACAGTAACTGAAACTTAATAGAAGGAATTACCTTTTTAAATTCAAAACTGCGCAGCTTTAGTCAAAAAAATAAATTCGGGAAAAAAATATTGGAAGTATTTTCAGCTCACTTCAAAAGCTTTTATTCCGCGATCGTAGTGTATTTTGCCAAAAGAAAAAATATCTAGTTTCCTGGGCTCAGACGTCTCGTAGTGTAGAGCTTAACGACAAAGTTTTTAAGAGAGCAAAAATAGTCGGGATGTTAAGAAAACGCAAAATTGCAAAAATTCAGTAAGATCCAGAAGAGAGTGTTTAGTAATTGGCGTATGAATAAACATATCGCAACCCATTTTAACTCTTCGGACCGTGTTAGCACATTTCCAATGTTCAACTAATCCAAAAAAAAAAAAAAGGATTTAGCTAACAACCCTGAAAATTGCCGCCCAATTGTAATTTCTTTAAGCTTTCAAAGTCAATAGAGAGAATGGTGAATTACCAATTTTGAAACTATCTAGAGACCAACTTATTGCTTAATGACAGACTATGGTTTTCGCAGAAGTCATTCGACGGGTTGCCTTTTGAAACGTTGGAAACAGTCCATACAGCGATTCGGTGAAAGTAAGATTGTTGTTCTTTCCCAATATCCAATTGCTTTTGGTGCTGACATAGATTTCTCTCGATTTATATCGAGTTTTCTTAGAGATGTCACTATAGGTGTTGTTTTCGATGGAGACTCATCCATTAGTTTCAGTTAAACGTAGGGGTACCGCAAGCCTCTGTTCTTACTGCTATACTTTTCCTTATTTTTCTTATTTTCAGGCAACTCAAATAAATGCCACTCATATTCGATCAAAGGCCAAGCCTTTCGGAGTTTGGGGGCATGAGGCAATATATGAAAGACACACGAAATCAAGACCTTTGACAACCTCTGAGGCGGTCGAGTGGCGAAGATCGATTTTAATGCTCATAAGACCCAATGTTATTTATTGACCCCTAGACGTCCCATAGAGTCACCGATGACGTCTGAATGCATACGTGGTGTAGATATTGTGGAATCAGATGCTTTTCATCTTCTGAGCAAGAAAATTCAGTGTGATATGCATTGGAATAAATAAATTTTTCAATTGTCGAAAGAACCTTTCACGTACATTTTCATTTTTATTTTTCAGTTTTTAATTTTCATATTTCATTTATCGCTTTCCGTTTTGCATTTTTCATTTTTTATTTTTTATTTTTCATTTTTCATTTATCATTTTTCAATTTATATTTTTCATTTTTTATATTTAATTTTTTGTTTTTAATTTTTTTATTTTTCATTTTTCATTTTTCATTTTTAATTTTTCATATTTCATTTTTATTTTTCATTTTTTATTTTTCATTTTTCACTTTTTATTTTTCATTTTTGATTTCTTATTTTTAATTTTCTTTTCTTCATTTTTCATTTTTAATTTTTATACCCTATACCACTATGTGGTTTGGGTATAATGACTTTGTGCTGCTGTTTGTAACTACCAAAAATATTTGACCTAGACCCATCTTTAATTATACCGATCGAATTAGAATCACTATCTGATTCGATTTAGCGTTGTCCGTCCGTCCGTCCGTCCGTCTGTGTGTCCATGTAAAGCTTGTAATCAAACTGCAGGTCGCAAATATGAATATATTTTAACGAAATTTGGTATATAAGCTTCTATCGGCCATAGGATGAACGCTATTGAAATTGGTGAGAATCGCTCCATGTTCAGACCTAGCCCCCATACAAATGACCCCTATGAAATCGACTTAAATTGCCATAAGATCCAAATTATCATACAAATCTTAGTCAAATTGGGTTTGTATGTGTTTATTACATCCATTAATCAGTAGTCGAAAACTGATCCCTATTGGACAACTCTTAGTCATAGGCCCCATATAGAGCTGCTTCCCGATCTTCACTTAAATCTATCAAAAAACAAAAATATTGCACTGATTCTTCTCAAATTTTGTTTGTATATATTTTTGCAAAATACAAGAGACTTTACCAAACATGGTCATGATCGGTCCATTTTTGGGCCTAGTCCCCATATAGATATAGCATCCGATATGAACTTTTTCATATCTGCAGACAAAAAAATTTATAAAAATCCCACTCAAATTTGGTTCATGCTTATTTTCTATGTCCAGTTAGTTGGGCCTGAGAGATAGGGTCTCCAAACGCATGGTATAGGGTATAGTATAGTCGGTCTAGACCGACTATAATTTTCTTACTTGTTATTTTTCATTTTTTATATTTCATTTTTCATTTTTTATTTTTCATTTTTCATTTTTGATTTCTTATTTTTAATTTTTTATTATTCATTTTTCACTTCTATTTTCAATTTTTCATTTTTCATTTTTAACTTTTTATTTCTGATTTCTTATTTTAATTTTTAATCGTTTTTCATTTTTAATTTTTCATTTTTTATTTTTCAATTTTTATTTTTCGTTTTCTGTTTTTGATTTTTTATTTTTCGTTTTGCATTTTTCATTTTTCATTTTTCATATTTCATTTTTCATTTTTAATTTTTTTTTTTTCATTTTTTATTTTTAACTTTTTAATTTTTCATTTTTTATTTTTCAATTTCTACTTTAAATTTTTTATTTTACATATTTCATTTTTCATTTTTCGTTTTTTATTTTTCATTTTTTTTTTCATTTTTCATTTTCCATTTTTCATTTTTTATTTTTTATTTTTCATTTTTCTTTTTTTTTTTCTTTTTCATTTTTCATTTTTTATTTTTAATTTTTCATTTTTTATTTTTAAATTTTTTTTTTCATTTTTAATTTTTAATTTTTCATTTTCCTTTTTTTATTTTTCATTTGTCATTTTTTATTCATTTTTATTCTTCATTTTTATATTTCATTTGTCAATTTTCATTTTTTATTTTTCATTTTTCCTTTTAAACTCTTTCTTTTAACTCATACTCTCTGTCTGTCTGTCTGTCTGTCTGCCATGGGTGAACCCCATTCCCACTTATCCAATTGACTTGAGACTGGGCCCATAGTCTTGTCGTGACTACAGAATAATAGTCACGCACAGTCACGAGTGGTCACGCACAGTCACATCTAAATGTCATTTCCCCTCATCCGAGTGATCTCAAACTTGATCCATACACTTTCTGTGAAAAAATATTAACTTTGATATAGTCACGCTCAGTCACGCATGGTCACGCATAGTCGCGGAGTGATCTAAGTGTCATTTTCCCTCATCCGATCGATCTGAAACTTGGTCCATACACTTGCTGTGAAAAAATGATTAACTTTGACTTAGTCACGCACAGTCACGCATGGTCATGGTCATCCGACCGATCTGAAACTTGTTCGATATACTTGCTGTATAGAAAAATCAACTTCGACATAGTCACGCGCAGTCACGCATAGTCACGCACGGTCAAGGAGTGATTTAAAACCCATTTTCCCTTATCCGATCGATTTAAACCTTGGTCTATAGACTTTGACATAGTCACGCACAGTCACGGAGAGATTAAGACACCACTTCCCCGCATCCGATGGATCTGAAACTTTGTCCATAGACTTGTTGTGGCCAGAGATTAATTTTAAGATAGTCACACACAGTCACGCACAGTCACGGAGATATTCAAAACTCATATGCATAAGGAAAGAAAGAGTTTTAATAAAAACTTTGTTTTTATAGGTTAGATTATTTATTTTTTAATTTTTCATTTTCATTTTTCATTTTCATTTTTTTTTTTTATTTTTTTTTTCATTTTTTATTTTTTTTTTTCATTTTTTATTTTGCATTTTTTGATTTTTTATTTTTCATTATTTATTTTCATTTTTCATTTTTTATTTTTAATTTTTCATTTTTCAGTTTTTATTTTTCATTTTTTATTTTTCATTTTTTATTTTTTATTTTTCATTTTTCATTTTTCATTTTTCGTTTTTCATTCTTTTTTTTATTTTTTATTTTTTATTTTTTTTTTTCATTTTTTATTTTGCATTTTTTGATTTTTTATTTTTCATTCTTTATTTTTCATTTTTCATTTTTTATTTTAAATTTTTCATTTTTCATTTTTTATTTTTCATTTTTCATTTTTCATATTTCGTTATTAATTTTTATTTTTTATTTTCATTTTTTATTTTTCACTTTTCAACACTTTTATGTAATTTTCTGCGGTTAACGTTTTTTACATTATGTGACTAAGGAAATACTTTCTTTTTTTGTTCTTGAAATGAGTAGACTGTCTTTATATAGGAGTTTTTTTTCGGCTCTAAGCGGAATATAGGAAAATTGATTTACATATTTTTTCGACTGTTCGATGTTCATTTTCAGAACATTTGGTAATGTGAGTATTTGATTTTATTTAATAGCCATATATCCATTATATAGGAAACGATGGCGTTGTAAGCAGTATACAGCAGTTACCACATCTGCTTTAAATTATTCAAAAGATAGAATAAATGTCTGTGTTATTTAGTATCAAAAATTAATAAATTGATCATAACTTATGTATATTTAAAATCAATAGTCTTTAAAGATTTTGTTCTATTTTGAAATTATACTTTTTATAAAATTTTTTTAATTAGATTTTTTATTTTCGTAAAATTAAAATTCGGAGAAAGAGACTCCGAAAATCTTCGTGATGGGATTAACAAAAGCAAGCCTTAAAAAGATTTTAATTATGGTCAGCAAATTGGTTGAAAAAATCACACATTTTAAAATTTTGTGAATTTTTAAAATTAAAATTTAATAAAAATTAAAAAAAAAATTAATACATATTTTTCAACAAAATATTTTTTAATAAAAATTGAACATTAAAAAAAATCTACTACTCGTATATTAAAACTCTAGAAATGGTGTTTTCTTTGTTCCATTTTTTTTTTGCTTTTGCGAGATATAAAGGTTGGAGTTGTTGCTGAAACTGTGTCATAAATTGATGGCAGCAGCAAAAAAAAAAAAACTAGGAAACACTTTTCATTTTTTGCCACTCAAATGTTGTCTTGTTTAAAGTGAGTGACAGTTTAGTCTTTGTTGTTATTTAAAGTTACTTAAATATTAAAATATGCATGTGTTTGTTTTTTCATTTTTCACCAACGGAAGGAAATGAATTTTGTAAACAAAAGTTGACACTTTAAGTGGAACTCGCAATAGATTAATTAAATATTAACTAATTCAAGCTAAATGAAAGTGAGCTTTTGTTGTTTGTTTTATTTTCCAAAAAAATAAAAACACAAAATATTAAAGTTATACTTTATCAAAAATTTTACTAAATTAAAAATAACACTATTTTACATGGAAACAACTCGTATTCTTTGAAATATGTGCAAAATTTTAAACAAAAATTTTTGTGTGTTGTTTTAATTTTCTCTTAAAAATTTATTTCAAAAGATTTTACTCCAAAAAGTCAACATTCCGAACGTACTTTAGATGATAAATTATTTTATACAGACGAGTATTATGAAATATTTTAATAAACTGTAAAAAAAACACATTCTAATATATTCAAACATCCATATGTTTGTATTATAGCAACAAAAGCAAAAACAAAATGAATGGAATAACTTACAATGATGATGTTCAAAGAACATATTCGTACACACTCGTATACTCGTAGTTCTCATTAATATGTGAATGTGTGTTTAGGAATCCAGAAGTTCAAAGAATGAATTGCTTGTCATCATTTGATTTCTTAAATAGTCATAGAGCTTTCATTGTAGAATCAAGTATATTTTCTACCCCATACCACTATGTGGTATAATGATGTCCGTCCGTCCGACTCGTCGTAATCAAACTACCGGTTGCAAATGAGTACATATCTTGATGAAATTTGGCATGCAAATTGGTGAAAATCGGTTCATGTTCTGACCCCTATGAGATCAACTTAAATTGCCATAAGATCCAAATTATCATGTTTCGGTTAAATTGGATTTGTATATGTTTAGGTATTACATTCATTAATCAGTAGTCAAAAAAAAAAAAACATACAGATCAATTATTTGGCACAGCCTCATATTAAGCTGCTTCCCGAGCTTCACATAAATCTATCAAAAAACAAATATGGTGCACATATTCCTCTCAAATTTGAATTGTAAATGTTTTTGAAAAAATAAGTGACTTTATCAAATATGATCAGGGTCGGTCCATTTTTCGACCCAGTCCCCATTTCGATATGGAATTCAATATGAACTTTTTCAGATCTGCAGGCAAAAAATTAATAAAAATTCCAAAATTCCAGATTTCTTTTATGCTTATTTTCTATAACAAATTAGTTGGGCCTAAAACAAATTCTCTAAACGCATGGAATAAGGTAGCACAAAGTCGGTCTAGACCTAATTTTCTTACTGGTTTATTCTCTTTTTAGCTTTACATTTATGGATATTCGCATGTTGAATATCCATAAATGGAATTTTGACTACTGATTTGTATTGAAAATATAGCCGAAAAAATGGACTAAGCTTAATTTAACTTAAAAAAAAAAATATAATTAAATAAAAAATTATAAACTGCCATAACAGACAAAAAATTGAGATACTTTGTATATTAAGTAGAGTATCCACATGGTTTTCTTTTGATCAAATAAGGTGAAAACTTCGGGAAAGAGAATTTTAAAATGATTAGGGGTCAAAAATCTTCTTATTTATATATGGTTACTGACTTCGTAGCGCAGTATGAATAATATTTAATTTCACCAAATTATCACTCACATTTCTAATATTATTATAATATAATATTCAGCCCTGTTCTTGAAACGTTGTTATTTGAATAAGAGTGAATTTAAAATCACATGAAATTGAAATTTTGGGTTTCTTGAAACCACTTTTTTTTATTTATTTAATGGAAACATATGTTTGAGTTAAGAACCATATGTTTGAGTTAAGAACATATGTTATCTAGAAACCGAGGTGCCGTATGGTTCTTTATTCAGTTTCACAAAAAACTTTTAAGTATTTTGTGCATGTTTTTTCTTAAGTTTATAGAAAAAGTATAAAGAAAAATATTTTCTTTTAAAATAACAACTTATTTCTTCATTTAATTGTTTTTGTTCTTCAATTTCATTCAATTATAAATGACTTTTCTTTTTTTTTTTTAAAGTTAGGCATCACCAAAAAAAATTTCGATATTTAAATAAATTGGATTTGACTGGCATCACTGCTGTTTCGAACATATGCAAAAAAATAAAAATATGTGATTTGATGAAAAAAATTTTTTTAATTCCTTTATTTGCAATAATTAGTGCATAAAGAATCTATGTTATAATTGAAAAAATTATAATGGAAAATAGATTGTGTAAATAAAAAGTATTTATTATAGTTATAGAACAGCATCATCGCAAAAAGTGTGTTTTATTAACATCGACCACTTATTACGAGTTTTTTTTTTTTAAATCAGCGCAGAATGTAGACGGTTTTTAAAATCGTTTTTTTTTTTCATAAAATTAATGTCTAATTTTTTTCAATAAAAAACATGTTAGAGTTTAAATATCAATTATTTTTTTTATCTCTTAAGACCTGCTTAGTAGAAAATAAAGGGCATTTGTTTTGATTTCACAAAGCCTTTTCTATGTGAATTAAAACGAGAAAAAATATTCTTATTGAAATTAGAGACTAGCAAAAAACTCGTAGATTTAAGAATTTTTTCATATACGAGTTTTTTTTTTGTGATAGTCGTTTCAAGAACAGGGGTGATTATCTTTAAAAAAAATCACCTTTTTTTAAATAAAATTACATTTCTTTAAACTACATTTTCTTAAAAAATTATCTTTTCCAAAAAGAAAAGCTTTCTTTACAAAAAATTACCCTTTTAATAAGTACTTTTTTTTTTGAAAGTAGCTTTAAAATTTAGTTTAGTATAATTAAAAAAAAAAATATGTTTTTTTTTTTAAATAAATTGTTCTTAAAACAAGTAAGAGTGTTAAATTCGGCTGTGCCGAATCTTTGATACCCTCCACCTCGGTTTGAGTCTTGATAAAAAATATAAATGAAAAAGTAAACAATTTGTTAAACTTAATACCAAATTATTTCAGCAAATTCTTTGGGTTGGTTTTCTTCTTTTCTATTATTTTGGATTTATTTCGGTGTTTGCTTTTTGGTCATCGTGGTTGCTGATCGGCATGCATTTAGGTTATATACCTATATGCATGCGTTTCCGGTAATATGACATAACTTCTCGTTTAATTTAGTTTTTGCTAATTAAATAGCTCGCCCTAACCTCCATTGCAAAGGTAATGGTTGTGTAGGGTGGCTATATGCATTAAATCGTGCTAATTGGAGATGGCTGTATAGTTTCTTTTAACTGGCCAAATATTTCTTCATTGCGGCCATATAGGTCGGATATAGAACCAAAATAATAACCAAAAAAAAAACTCTCAACTTTTTTATTAAAATATTGCCATATATGGAAAACATAGAGAATAAATTTATAATAATAAATATTCAAATTAGGGATGCCAAACGCAAAAAACTAAATGTCCCAAACATTTTAAATAAAATAATTTGTTCTCTTTATTTTCTGAAAACTTCAAATTTTCATCCAAAAAAAATTTTGAAAATTTATATATAAATAACATTCTCATCAAATTGCGTTTATTTATGTAAAAATTTTATGTTCGCAATTCTTAAATATCATTTGAGGTTTTATAAAATTTATTGAATTTAAATTAATGTTTTCTGTTGTCCGATTCTGTAAATTTCAACGATCCGACAATCGCAAAATATATCGACAGCTATTGTTGTTTGCACTAAGTATTAAGTGATACACTAAGTACATACATCTTAACGACAGTCGACAAATCTATTTTTCTATTTATTTAAATTGTAAACGAGTGGCATCTCTGTCAAAATAAGTGAAAAACACAAAGAAGAATAGAAAACAACAAATTACTTCGTGTTTGACAGGATGATTTTATTTTTATGTTTAATATTTTTATTTTTTTACTAATATTTCTGTTTATTTATTTGAAAATTAAATAATTGGGCAATTCACAATAGGTGTTGTATCGTTGTATCTGTTGTATCGTGTATTACTTTACAATACTGTAAAATTGTTATTGGTAATTTGCATTGAAAAATCTGATACAGCGATACAACTTCATTTGCTGTGTTTAGTAAATGTTGTATATTGTATCATAATATATCAGTCCCAAGTGAATGCCAGTTTTTATGAAAAAGAAAAAACAAATACATACAATTTTAACAGCATAAATAATTATAAAATATCAAATGAGAAATAATGCAAATAACGAAAAGTATATTTATATAAAAATTAATGTTTATATTTTTAGTATGTATTTTCTCTTTCAGTCTCAACCAAAGCATTTT
Source organism: Cordilura impudica (assembly GCA_963682025.1). Classification (NCBI taxonomy): domain Eukaryota; kingdom Metazoa; phylum Arthropoda; class Insecta; order Diptera; family Scathophagidae; genus Cordilura; species Cordilura impudica. The sequence goes on from OY821518.1 coordinate 11,399,777, forward strand.
AACTTTTTTTTTGTATTCTAGATTAAAATGGAAGAGGTACGTAACTAAAACGCCAGGGTATATCTTATGACCAAAAAGCAAACACCGACACGTGCTTTCTCTTGTAAGAAATAACAGAAGTGACGAAGCGACATTTCCTCGTTGGGTCGATAATTACTAAAGAAAACGTTTTACATTATGAAAATACAACTGACTGTTCACAACAAATGATTGTATTGTGTATTTTAATGCAAAATACAATATACAACACCCGTTGTGAATTGCCCAAATGAATTGAATATGCTATTTAATTTTTTTTTTTTTATATATAAAAAGTTTTTTAATGAAAGCGAAATATTTTCACTATTTTATTTTTATTTATGCATGACGACCTTTCAAAATAAAAATGTAAGTTTTTATCGATTGAATAAACAACACAAAAATGGTTGTCGTTTAGATAACAACAACAGCTGAGTTTAACAATAGCGATATCGTTTAAACATTTTACTGATAATTTTGTTATTTTCTTTTTTTTAATGATTCGACTATCGTTAAAAGAAGTTACTGAATCGCGGTACTGAAAAGCATTAATTTCTCCTGAATGTCAATATTTTTTTTATATGTAAAAATTTTTTAAATGTAAACATAGGTATTTGCTGTTTTTTTTTTTTGGAATTTCAATTTGTCTTTAACGAATAAAATTTATATATTAAAGATGCAATTGATGTCTTCTAAATTTAAAATTATAATTTCCGACGTTTTGATTTGATTTACTGAAATTCAATTAATTGTAATCTACAATTGGAAATTTTTAATTCTAGTTTTTAGAATTGATATTTTTTTAAATTAGAATGGAAAATTTAAAAAGTGCAATTTTGTATTTATGTGAATAATAATGCTTTAGTAATTATAAACAATTTTTAAAAATTAGATGTAATCGCAATCAGATATTTTGTAAGTAAAGCAGAATAATAATTCTATATAACTATGTAGAACTGTTTTGAAAGCAAATAACTCATTGATGAACTCGGTAACTCTATTTTGTAAAGACAACAAAAAGTTAATATGCCAAATTTATGATCATAATTGTAAAAGAATAATGAAAAAACGTATGAAATAAAGGACCAGCCCGTGTATACTCTTAACATTGTTCTGTATGATATCTAGTTGAAAATATTAACATTCATGTTAAAATAGAAATAACTATTGCAAAGCTAATTAGAACAAAAATTGGGGCGCCATCTACTGTGGCATAGTCACGCTGAGCAAAATGAAGTGACACTCTGTTAATGCAAAATAAATGTATTTTCCACACAACAAAATATTGCAGAATTGTATGTAAATAAAATAATATATCGATTTATTACTAACATGCAGTTATTATGGATATGCATATATAGAATATATGTATATTATTTGTATTATTTAATATGTGTATGTATGGATATGTAAATATTACACACAAAAAATACAACATTAAACGTTATATTTGTGTTTTTCTCTTTAAATAAATTAATACTTTAAATTTTTTTGCTAAATTTACATTGTTTTTTTTTTTTTTAATAACAACTAGGTATTTTAGCATTATTTGCTTTAGATGTTGGTGAATTCTTACTCCCTTTATATTAACTCGTAATGTCTGCTTGTCGAAAAAATTTTGGATCGATTTTAACCCCTTTCCCGTGACCCATTCGATCTGAAATTTTGCAGACAGGCTCGTGGTAATAACGGAAATGATCTAACAAATTTTTTTAGTGATGCCAAAACAATGGAAACTTTTAAATTTTTCTACCAGAGTTAATAAAAAAATGTACAAAGGTTAGTTTTTATTATATTATTACCACAACAACCACAAAAACAACAAGTCCAGCTATGACAACAACAAAACATTTAGAATAACAACAAGAACAATATATAGAAACATCATATTTTTCATTTTTTTTTTACTTTTTCAGAGATTTCCCTGGACGCTTTCCACCGATTTTATTGATTTTTGAAACAGGAATCTTCCAATGAATTTGGTGAATCATTCTCACTAAAAATGATCACTGTAGCTGCACTATTGAGGGCGTGATCGTGACAAGAACAACATAGAAAATTATATTTTTTTCAAGACTTTTTTTATTTCTTCATTCAAATCTCGGGCTCTAATAAACCGATTTGGACGATTTTAAATATCAAACTTTTCAGGATGTTAGTGAATCATTTTTTCATATCAACGAGCACCCTAGCTGCCCGAGTGATGCCGTCATCGTGATTTCCACAGACGGACAGACGGACAGACGGACAGACGGACATCGCTATATCAACTCCGGTTGTTATAAGCATCACAAATATATATATTTTATGGGGTCCAAAATTTGTTTTCTAATTATTACTAACGGAATGACAAACTTATATATACCCTCTGCACACTGGAGTGGAGGGTATAAAAACTATATGTTCTTTAACAAAGGACCTGTTTTTAAAAATTTTATATTTTCATTAAATTAATGTGCCACTTCTACAAGAAAGTACATTTTCTTGAAAAGTACCTATTCTTAAAAAAAATGGCTTTTATTATGAAAGTACATTTTCCTATAATAAAACAAGTAAGAAAATTATAGTCGGTCTAGACCGACTATAGGATACCCTATACCATGCGTTTAGAAACCCTTTCTCTTAGGCCCAACTAACTGGACATAGAAAATAAGCAAAAACCAAATTTGAGTGGAATTTTTATTAATTTTTTTGGCTGCAGATATAAAAAAGTTCATACTGGATGCTATATCTATATGGGGACTAGGTCCAAAAATGGACCGATCCTGATCATGTTTGGTAAAGTCTCTTGTATTTTGCAAAAATATATACAACAAAATTTGAGAAGAATCAGTGGAATATTTTTGTTTTTTAATAGATTTAAGTGACGCTCGGGAAGCAGCTCTATATGGGGCTAAAGGGATCATTTTTGGACTACTCATTAATGGATGTAATGGACGCATATAAACCCAATTTCAGTAAGATCTATATGACAATTTGGATCTTATGGCAATTTATGTCGATTTCATAGGGGTAATTTGTATGGGGGCTAGGTCTGAACATGGACCAATTCTCACCAATTTCAATAGCGTTCATCCCATGGCCGATGAAAGCTTATATACAAAATTTCATCAAAATATATTCATATTTGCGACCTGCAGTTTGATTACAAGCTTTACATGGACACACAGACGGACGGACGGACGGACGGACGGACGGACATTGTTTAATCAACTCAGAAAGTGATTCTGACTCGATCGGTATAATTAAAGATGGGTCTAGGTCACATATTTTTGGTTGTTACAAACAGCAGCACAAAGTCATTATACCCAAACCACATAGTGGTATAGGGTATAAAAACTATATCTACTTAAATATTACTGTGGGAAGGATATTATATACTATACTCATAGCCACTTTACTTTATTATTATTATTTTAAGGGGGTAAGGTTTAAGAGGTTAAAAAAAGTCGTATTTTCATAGTTAGTTTTTGAAGATATGAATAAAGTTGGATTATTTATTTCATATACACGTTATAGCATAACATTTGAAGAATCTTTAAAAAAAATTTCAATTAAAAATTTTTATAAATAAGTCCGTGACAGCGAATCTCCGGAGGCGTTGGTGTTCTGCGGTGAACATCATAACTCGTTACCGGATCATGTGAAATAAAAAAGTCGAAATGCGTTGAAAAAAGTTTTTTTCAATTTTTTTTATTTATTTTTTTTTTTTGGCAGCATTTTGAAGTGAAAAACACGATTTTTGCCATAAAATTTCGGGAATTTGTTGTTAAAAAATAGGGAAGAAAATGTAAAAAAAAACTCTTCTTGGTTATGTGACAAATTATGAGTAGATATAGTGTGTAAAATTTCAAAAGAATCAGTCAAGAAGACTTTCACTTATGATGTTCACGGTCTTCGAACATTTATTTGTGAGAAAATCGATTTAAATTCTTTTAAAAACTGATTTATATACGATATACTGTATGAGGCCGGTCGCTGGAAACGCTATATCTTCTTAAGTTTTGCTCCGATTTACTTGAAATTTTGACACAACATTCTCGACATGTTGCACATTCAGAAAGAGGTTGTAAAAAAAAGTTTTAATCAAACTATCAGATGTTGATATTTCATTATTTGTTTCCCATTTGCAAATAAATCAGTTCGGTATTTAATTTTGCCTCAATAATTTTAATTTTGTAAATATTTTAATAATTACAGCTAATAAACTTAAATCGTATATAACTGGCCGTTTGGTTTTATTACATAAATACCAAATCCTACAGTACCTTCTCTTAAAAATGTACCCTTATTTAAAAAAAAAATTTTGTTTTTACGAAAGTATATTCTTTTTAAAAAAGACATTTTCTTTTAATAAACAATTACCCTTTCTTAAAAACCGTACATTTTCATTAATAAAGTACCTTTTCTGCTGCATACCTTTTCTGCTGCATACTATACTAAAAAGTTTTTTTTTTTTTTATTTCTTTGAGAAATTGCATTTTCTTAAAAAAAAAACTTTTATTTAAAGAAAGTTCCGTTTCTTTAAAAAAATTTATTATCTTTGAGAATGTGCTTCTCACTAAAAAAGCCTCTTTTCCTTAAAAAGCATATTTTGTCTTAAAAGTACGCTTTCGAGAAAAAGTACCTTTTCTTCTATATAAAGGTACCTTTTGGTAAAAAAGTAACTTTTTTAAAAGGAACTTTTCCTATAAAGTACCTTTTCTTAAAAAAATAATTTTCTTAAAAAAATATGTTTTATAAGATAGTGCCTTTTTTAAAAAACGTACCTTTAAAAAAATACAGTTTCCTAAAATACTATCTTTTGTTAAAAAGAGTGCCTTTTCTATAAAATATACATTTTGTTTAAAAGTAAGTATATTTTCCTAAAAAAGTACCACTTCCTTAAAAACTACCCTTTAAAACAGAAACAACTCTTCTGAAAGAACTACTTCTTCTTAAAATTTTACCTCTTCTTAAAAAAGCACGTTTTCTTAAAAAAGTATTTTTTTCTTAAAAAAGTATTTTTTTCTTAAAAAAGTATTTTTTTCTTAAAAAAGTATTTTTTTTTTTTAAAAAGTACCTTTTCTTAAAAAAGTAACTTTTCTTAAAAAATTTTTTTCTTTAAGAAATTTTCTTTTCCTAAATAAGTATATTTTGTTTAAAAAGTATCTTGTCTATAAAAAGTAGATTTTCTTTTAAAAAGGTACGTTTTCCTAAAAAAGTAGCTCTTGTAAAAAAGTGCCTTTTTTTAAAAAGGTACATTTTCTATAAAAAAAAAAAATTTCTGTAAGTAGTACCTTTCTTTAAAAAATTTACATTTTCCTTACCTTTCTTTAAGAAAAGTTTTTTTGTTAAAAAATTATCTTTTGTTCAAAAAAAAACCTTTTCTTAAAAAGAAAAGAAATCATATGAGTCCGATCACAGGGGAGATGTGTAAACATCTAGTAATTAAAGATTTTTTATGGCACTTTTTTAACATCAAACAGAGAGCGCCATCTATTATCATTATAAGAAACAACTGCAGAGGCTCTGCTAATATAAAAATATTTATTTTCATTATTTCAACTGGTTAATTTTTATTTTTTAATATTTCATTTCGGTTTTCATATTTTATTTTGCATTTTTCGTTTTTCATTTTTAATTTTTTTCGTTTCTCACTTTTCACTTTTTATTTTTCATTTTTGGTATTTCGTTTTTCATTTTTCATTTTTAATTTTTCATTTTTCGTTTTTCATTTTTCATTTTTCATTTTTAATTTTTCGTTTTTCATTTTTAATTTTTTATTTTTCATTTTTAATTTTTAATTTTTAATTTTTAATTTTTAATTTTTAATTTTTAATTTTTAATTTTTAATTTTTAATTTTTAATTTTTAATTTTTAATTTTTAATTTTTAATTTTTAATTTTTAATTTTTAATTTTTAATTTTTAATTTTTAATTTTTAATTTTTAATTTTTAATTTTTAATTTTTAATTTTTAATTTTTAATTTTTAATTTTTAATTTTTAATTTTTAATTTTTAATTTTTAATTTTTAATTTTTAATTTTTAATTTTTAATTTTTAATTTTTAATTTTTAATTTTTAATTTTTAATTTTTAATTTTTAATTTTTAATTTTTAATTTTTAATTTTTAATTTTTAATTTTTAATTTTTAATTTTTAATTTTTAATTTTTAATTTTTAATTTTTAATTTTTAATTTTTAATTTTTAATTTTTAATTTTTAATTTTTAATTTTTAATTTTTAATTTTTAATTTTTAATTTTTAATTTTTAATTTTTAATTTTTAATTTTTAATTTTCAATTTTTAATTTTTAATTTTTAATTTTTAATTTTTAATTTTTAATTTTTAATTTTTAATTTTTAATTTTTAATTTTTAATGTTTAATTTTTAATTTTTAATTTTTAATTTTTAATTTTTAATTTTTAATTTTTAATTTTTAATTTTTAATTTTTAATTTTTAATTTTTAATTTTTAATTTTTAATTTTTAATTTTTAAATTTTAATTTTTAATTTTTAATTTTTAATTTTTAATTTTTAATTTTTAATTTTTCATTTTTCGTTTTTCATTTTTCATTTTTCATTTTTCATTTTTAATTTTTCGTTTTTCATTTTTAATTTTTTATTTTTCATTTTTAATTTTTAATTTTTAATTTTTAATTTTTAATTTTTAATTTTTAATTTTTAATTTTTAATTTTTAATTTTTAATTTTTAATTTTTAATTTTTAATTTTTAATTTTTAATTTTTAATTTTTAATTTTTAATTTTTAATTTTTAATTTTTAATTTTTAATTTTTAATTTTTAATTTTTAATTTTTAATTTTTAATTTTTAATTTTTAATTTTTAATTTTTAATTTTTAATTTTTAATTTTTAATTTTTAATTTTTAATTTTTAATTTTTAATTTTTAATTTTTAATTTTTAATTTTTAATTTTTAATTTTTAATTTTTAATTTTTAATTTTTAATTTTTAATTTTTAATTTTTAATTTTTAATTTTTAATTTTTAATTTTTAATTTTTAATTTTTAATTTTTAATTTTTAATTTTTAATTTTTAATTTTTAATTTTTAATTTTTAATTTTTAATTTTTAATTTTTAATTTTTAATTTTTAATTTTTAATTTTTAATTTTTAATTTTTAATTTTTAATTTTTAATTTTTAATTTTTAATTTTTAATTTTTAATTTTTAATTTTTAATTTTTAATTTTTAATTTTTAATTTTTAATTTTTAATTTTTCATTTATCATTTTTGATTTTTTCATTTTCTATTCTTCATTTTTTATATTTTATTTTTAATTTTTAATCTTTTATTTTTCATTTTTCATATTTAATTTTTCATTTTTCGTATTTGGCTTTTCATTTTTAATTTTTCATATTTCATTTTTAATTTTTAATTTTTCATTTTCTATTTTTCATTTTTTATTTTTCATTTTTCTTTTTTCATTTTTTATTTTTCACTTTTCATTTATTATATTTCATTTTTCATTTTCCATTTTTAATTTTTAAATTTTCATTTTTTATTTTTAATTTTTCATGTTTTTTCGATTTTCATTTTTTAAATTTCATTTTTAATTTTTTAATTTTTCATTCATATGTTTGGTTAGCATTAATATTAAATGCATTAATTAAATAAATATGGAATAAATTATAACGTTAAGAATACTTTTAAATGACTGAGGAAATTAATTTAAAAAAAGTGAAGAAATATAATGCAGAAAACTGCGACAAAAAGGTTATTACATAGTTTTTTCACCAATACAATCATAAGTCACACCGATTTTGTCTTACGTCTTATGTGTTAAGCTGTTTTTGTTATTGTATTATGAAATAGATTTTTACCCGCTGCGCGTATAGATGTTTACACATCAAAAAGCACCTTTAAAAAGTTGTATTTTTTTTAAAAACTACATCAATTTTCTTCAAAAAAGATAATATTTCATAAATAGCACCTTTTCTAAAAATTTACATATTCTTCAAAAAAAAAAAAAAGTTACGTGTTTTTAAAAAATTACCCTTTCATTAAAAAAGTAAATTTTCTTAAAAAAGCACCGTTTCTTAAAAATGTATATTTTCTTTCAAAAAAATTAATTTTCTTTAAGAAAAAATATTCCCTTTAAAAAGTAGGTACTTTTTCTTTACCACATGTACGTTTTCTTTAAAAAATACTTTTTCTTAAAAAAAAAAAAAGTTACATTTTCTTTAAATGTATTTTTTCTGAAAAAAAACAGCTATTTTATAAAATTTATTATTTTTTTGAAAAGAGCATTATTTTTTTTAAAAAGAGTACGTTTGCTATAAAAAAAAGTACCTTTTATTTCCTTATAAAGTGCCTCTTTTAAAAAAAGTAAGTTTCGTAAAAGTATCTCTTGTTACCTAAAGACATATTTAAGTTATAATTGCAGCGTAAAATGGACTATTGGTATAATTCGAATTTTCCATATATAAATTACATATTAGTGCCGTGCCCAAGTGAGATTTTTATATTTGTAAAAATGTTAAAGAAAAAATATTGATGTGAAAACATTATTTCAGTGTGTTTTAAATTGCTTCGCCTCTTTCTATGTTACGAATACCATTTGAATTATTAATTTAAAATCATTTCTAACAATGCATACTGTCAAAGCTCTGCTATGTTTATTAAGTGTAGTTGTGTGCGATGTTTACATATGAGGAAAATTAAGGGTTACATGCTAAATAAATTTTAGAGGTTTAATTAAAATGAGGGGGTGTGGTTAGATGTTTGTGTAAGTGGTTGATGAACTATTTTGTAAATCTTTTTCTTTTTGCGATAAACCAAAAACAAAACAACACAAACAAAAAAAAAAAAAACACTGGCAAGAAGAACAGCTAGTTAGTGTAAAATATGAGGTTTTCTTTATGGCAGCTTTAAAGTTTCCAAGCAAATATGACGAAAAGAGTAAATGAAAATATTGTTTGTTATAAGTCAAATTAATGAGGCAGAAGTTTTCAAACTGCTAAAGTTCAGATTAATATTTATTCAGATTAACATACCTACATTATATTTTTTTTATTTGAAATTAAAATTTTTTAAGAGAATAAAAGAATGCAATATTCTTTTTACTTGCATTTTTTGATAATATGTCTGTCTGCTGTTTTGTTTATTTTTTCGTTTTCATTTTTGTTAAATTTATGCACCCGGAGGTATTATAAATTACTGTCACCTTGCAATCGATATTATTTGCGGCAGTGTTTGGCTTAAACACATACTCAGGTCTACATACACATGAATTATACATGCCTATACATATACTTATGTATTACAAAAACAATGAGTAACATTTCATTTGTGTTTTGTTATGCTATTTATGTTACTGTTGTTGTTTTTGTTGTTTTTAAATCACACACACATTCGTATGCTAGGCATTTGTTATTCCGTTTATTTGTTTTTGCGTAGTTGTAGTTGTAGGAAATATTTTATTGTGTATTTGTCTGCTAGAATCATAACTTATACAGAAAAATATCGCATTTACACATACAACTCTGCCGTAATACAACCGTAGACTAATACATACATACAAATACATGTTATTAATGCAATAACACTGCATTGCGAATATAAGTCTGTTTGTAGGCAGATCTATAATGAATGCAAAGGTGTCGAAACAGGGCGCAATAGAAGGGAAATATGCTAGGTTAGATTTGGGTGGGAAGTTAAGAGTTTTCTCTATGTAAAAAAGGCATTTTAAAATTGGCTAAGGATTGCAAACCATATTTGAGAATATTATTTGATGATTTCTGTTTTTGACGGGTTATGGTCTTCTTACAATAAAAACGGTCGAAAGTTAAAATTTTATAGATAAGGGTTTTGTTAATTTTTTCTATAATCTTGGATTTTTAAAGAGAATGCTCTACCGATTTTGCCATAACTTGAGAGCACCTTGACTAATCTATCTATATTATTAATAATATAGTATTAATAATATATAATTTTGACCAAACGTATATTATTTGAAAGGTATTTCTTTTTAGCCGTTTTTCTGATATATAGATTTTAAAATTTTTTCCTTTATTTTGAGTAAATTACATTTAAAGTTACTACTAACACACACATACATAAAATTACACATATTTTTTATTAAATTTGTTAATGCGTTTGTTAATGGGTTTGCTATCTTCATTCACAATAATAATAAACCATAAAAGTGTTGATTTGTGAATTGGCTAAGTTGAAAAATAAAGCTGCCTAGAAATTGCACTCGAATTTCAAGCGCTGGAATCTGCTAGTATATATAAAAGCGAAAGTGTGCATGTTTGTGTGTTTGTGGCTTCTAGGAGGCTAAACCATTGAACCGAACTTCCAGACATATTTACATAGTCTTACTGGAATCTGGAAGAAAGTATAGGCTATAAATTTCTTTTAGTAGGCGTGGCACCTCCCATACAAAGTTAATTTTTAATATCATATATATTGAGTTCTATGCCAGGGAGAGCTTTACAAAATTTGTGTGAATTCAGTTATACCGTACCGAAAATGGGCGGGATCGGATAAGTGGGAGTGGCACCTCCCATACAAAGTAATTATACAATATCATATATCTCATATACTTCGACAGAGACAGATTCGCAGATTTGACTGAGGTCGTCTATTATTAATGTGAGTTATCGAACAAAATTGTGCGTGATCGGATCAGCGGAGTGGCACAGCCCAAACAAAGTAGATTTATTTTATCATAGAACTGGAGTGCCATGAAACGAAAAGCCTTGACACTATTACGAGACCATCAGATATTAATGTGAGTAGTCAGATAAAAACTGAAGTACTATGAAGTCTTGAAGCTTGCGGCAAGTACATCAATTTACAATGTGAATAGCCGTGGAAAATATGGGTGGAATCGCCAATTCAAAAATCGCCAATAGCGAAAATCGCCAAAAACAAAAATCTTCAAAATCAAAAATCGGCAAAATCAAAATCCATCAAAATCAAAAATCGCCCAAATCTAAAATCGCTAAAATAAAATAATGCCAAATGATATTTTAAATTCTAGGTCAATCATTAAGTGTTGCCGGATTTAATTTGCTCTAGAACGCCGAAAAATTTAATATTTTTACACCGAATGAAAAAAAAAAGCATTAAGATAAAAAAAAATATTAAATTAAAAAAAAAATAAAATATTTTTATTGCTCAATACAAACTACGTAGGAAAAATTGATTATGAAAAAATACATAAGTAAGTCGTAGTGAAGCAAAATAGTTTTGTCATCAAAAAAATTAAAAAATTTTAAATATACATAGTTTAAATACAGTTTCGGAGTTAATACGAATTCATTGATGAAGAAATTTTACATCATACTAGCAGTAACCCGAAACTGAAATAAATAAACTCTGAAAATTTTTTTAGAAAACCATTTTATTAAAAAAAAAAAAAAAAAATAAAAATTTCTTCGCTTCAAAGCGTCATCTCAAATATATGTAAAAGTGCATATGTAGGTATGTACAAAAACCGTACATCACATATGACAACTCTTATGAAAACTGAGAATAGTGGAAATTAGAAGTATATATGCAAAAAATATTCAAAATTCAAAAATAACGATTGTTTGTTTTGACAGAGTTGTATCTTCTTAAATTAATACAAAGTAAAGCTGTATGGTACGAAAACTGAAACTAACCACACTGCTCGTAGGCCTGACTTTAGGTGAGTGTGTTAAAGCGCTGACCAAAAAGTGCAAGTACGAGTGTATGTGAAGGTTCATGGTTCAAAACCTCACGGCCACCCTAAGTAGAAAAAATTTTCATATAGAAACAATCTATTCAATTAAAAAATAACAATTATCACAATGTTCAATAAAATCGCTGATGAAGGCTGAAATGCCAGAAACCGGTCCGATTAAGAATACAGTGCAGTTATGAATTTTTGAAATATATGCTTTCTTCTTCTTTACCACGCACCATTTAAACAAAATTAAAATTGCATATTAATTACAGTAGTAATTGCAATATGTCTGAAAAATGACGATAAATCTAACAAACATTTTATTTATATTTGGCGATTTTTGGTTTTGTCGATTTTTGTTTTTGTGATTTTTGATATTGGCGATTTTTGACATTGGCGATTATTGTTTATCTCGAGTTTCGATTTTGGCAATTTATTATTTTGGGGATTTTTGTTGCTGTATTTGATTTTGACGATTTTTGGTTTTGTGATTTTTTATTTTGAAGATTTTCGATTTTAGTGATTTGTTTTCTCTGATTTTTATCTTGGCGATTTTTTGTTATTCGCGATTTTTTGTTATTCGCGATTTTTGGTTTTGGCGATTTGTGATTTTGGAGATTTTTTTTGCAATTTTTTTATTCGCGATTTCCAGTCCTGGCAATTTTCGCTTTTGGAGATTTTTTTTTTTTGCGATTTTTGTTATTTGCGATTTTCAGTTTTGGCGATTTTTGATTTTGCCGATTTTAGTTTTAGCGATTTTTGATTTTGCCAGTTTTTGTAATTTTTGATTTTGGCGATTTTTGTTATTCGCGATTTTCGGTTTTGGCGATTTTTGATTTTATTGATTCTGCCCATATATTATATGACTACCCGCAGAGGTGATTAATGTACTTGTCAAAAGTTTCAATACTGTCATTTACATAGTACTTCATATTTTTTGTATAGGTGGTACCACGCCCATTGGTCCGATATCGCCCATTTTTTCCGACTACTCACATTAATAACGCATGAACTCTGACAAAGTTCCAATGCTTTATTTATTATAGTACTCCAGCTATATGACATAAATATTTACTTTGAATGCGGGTGCCTCGCCCACTGGTCAAATCGCTCCTATTTTTTTTATCAGACTATTCACATTAATAACTTATGAACTCTGAAAAAGTTCCAAGGCTTTCATTATTACAGTACTCCAGATGTATGACATTTATTATTTACTTTGAATGGGGTGCCACGCCCACTGATACTATCCCGTCCTTTTTTTCCGAGTACTAACGTTGATAACTTATAAACTCACGCAAAGTCGCAAGATTTTATCTATTATAGTACTCCAGTTATATGTTATGAAATATTTTCTTTATATGGTGCATGCCACGTCCATTGGCACATAGTTTCAGAACTCTTGCTGTCGTAGTACTCCAGATATTACATGTTAAAATTAGATTTGAAAAATGTTAATTTAAATTAAAATTTTACGATTTTTTTTTTTAATTGGACAAGTTGTCCTCAAATTCTGATAGAGTCGATGGAGGATATTCTACAAAAATTCCATATTTTAGAAAAAAAAATTTAAAAATAAAATTTTAAATTTCGACTGTTTTTATTGTTAGAGACCATAATACATAAAAAAAAATTATAATAAAAAACTGTTTTCAGTCAGTTTTATGAAACAAACTATTTTGGTTAAAAGAATAATAATGTCAAGACAAGTTTCGCTAGCAAATTTATTAAGGTCAAAAAAATATGGATCGAAAACAATTTTGAGATAAAAATTTTTTCGGAAAATTTTCTTCAAAAAAAGAGCAATCTATAATATTAATAGGTAAGGCGATTTCTTGTAACCGCTGATTTGTTCCAAAGTTTAATTCCGATTTCGACCAAACGTATCTAATTTGAAAGGTATTTCTCTTTAGTTGTCCACCAGAATTACAAATTTTTAAATTCTTACACTTTGCTGGAGTAAAAAGCATTTAAGTTGCTGTGTTGTGTGTGTTTCTTAAATTTGTTAATGTGTTTCTGAGTTTTTTGTCTTCATTCGCAATAGTAATTGTGTTTAATTGAAAAATCATTTTTTACTTAAACCAATAAGTGTTGAAAAGTGCTTAATTGTGAATTGGCTAAAGTTGATTAGCAAAACTTTAGGGTCAAAATAAAATAAAAAATAAAATTTCCTAGGATTTGCACTCGAATTTGGAGGGCTGGGATCTGCTAATAATAATAACTAGATAAAGTTCAAATGGAAAATATTCACTTACGTTGCTCTTGCTAATTGTTTTGAATTAAATATAAAATAGCGACTAAATTCTAGAGGCTAAAATCCAATTTAAAAAAAATATTGTTTTATTTAAGGTGTATAACGTTATGAAAAAAAAAATTGATCAAAATATTAAAAAAGAACACTAAAACTTCTCCCAGCTTTTGTGATATTTTAAGCGACTCCTCATAAATACAATTCTTGCGTTCAGTAATATTGAGGAGTATTGTTTGAAAAATAAGAGAGTGAGCCACCTTGTAAAACTGCAATTTTATTTTTTATTTGGCAGTCGTCAATAGTGAACGTTCTAAGTGAATTTGTAAACATGGAAAAAATTGGTCATCGTTATGCGATACAATACCTTTATTTGAAACCTCTTAGCCCATTTAATATCTAAGCTCATCCAGGTTGTGCTCCGGTGAAGGCCATATTAAAACCATGCGATCACCGTAGTGGCCGAGGAATAGTAATATGGCCACGCCAAATTGGATTCTCTCAAATAATCAGCAGTGAATTCCAAAATATTACAAGTTTTAAATTACAACAAATTTAGTTTTTACTTATGGTTGAAAAAAAGTATGAAAGTTGAAAATAATAATTCTAAAAAAGAGTTCTAAAAAAATTGGCTTTCATCAGAAAAAAAGTCACAGACCACAATATATTTTGGATTCTTGAAATGTACATATAATGTAATAATTAATTTCGCCCTGAAACACCAGCTTAATACATTTGCAAAATTGTTCTCTTCAGGCCCAACTAAAACTCAATTACGTACCTTAATATAATATTATTTTTATTTTTTTTTTTTGCTACTTTAAATCCGTTCATTGCTATTTTAGTGGGGTTTTTAACAGCTTTTGGTTTTCGTTTGCCTGGCTTATTTTGTCGTTATACACATTTTGTATTTAAATAAATATTGTTGGGCTATTTAAAATGTTATAAAACGTTTTCATAGATTTTGCGTATTTTATATAAATGCCAAAAATATGCAAATTATCACTGTTTATTACGGCTTCAATGCGTTTCGTTCGTGCTCCAACAATACATGGCTACCTCCACACACACAAAATAGGGAATATATACATGATGGCAAAAAATAGGTTACAAATAAAGATATTTAATTTAAACAGTTTTCACTTAATTCTTGTTTTTAATTTAAATTTCCGAAAAAAAAATAAAATTAAAGAAAAAATTATATTCTTTTGCATTTTTAACACAAAACAGGCTTTAAAAGCACTCTTTAGTATTAACAATAAAAAAACAAATACCTATAAAATTTCTTCATTCTAAAGAATTACTTCTTCCTTGTTTTTTAAATAACAACTTTCAAAGATGTCAATATAAATTTATTATGAAAAAACTCCACTTTCAAATTTTGAGGTCATGAAATAGAAGTAAATGCTATCCAGATTAATATTAGGAATTACAAATTAAACTCGGGTATTAAAAAATGAGTTTATAAAAAATGAACAAAATAAAAAAGATTTACGGAGAATGATAATTGATGTTGAAATAGGAGAAACTGATATTCATTTAGTTGAACTATATTTCACAGGATACATTAAGGACAACTTTCCTTCTCTGACAACGTGATGGTGAAAATTTTCACCACTTCTGGATCCCAAGAATAGTATCTTTTCATTTTCTTTTTACAACTTGAAAGCCACAACAGTTGTTCTTTGCAATATTTCTTTCTTGAATATAAGTTTTACACCCTATACCTCAACGACCCCAAATACTTGACCAAGACCCAACTTTTGTTATACCGATGGCCCAAGAATCATTTTCAGAGTCGATTAAGAGACGCCCGTACTTCAATCTATCTACAGGTCGCAATTTTGAATTTATTTTGATAAAATTTTGTAGAGTAAAAGCTTTTCTCTGCCATAGGACGATTGCCTTTGAAATTGCTGAAAACTGCTGTATATCAATTACCCCTATAAGATCGCTTTAAATTGCCCTAAGGCGATGTCCGTCCGTCTGTCCGTATGTGTGTCCATATAAACCATGTAATCAAATTACAGGTCACAAATATGAATATATTAATGAAATTTCCTCTATCAGGCATATAACGACCTCTATTGAAATTGGTGAAAATCGGTGCATACCTAGTCCCCACACAAATAAGCCCTATGAGAACGACTTAAATTGCCATAGGAAGCAAATTATTTTCTAGATCTCGTTGAGATTTATTTAGTGTGTATTTATCACTAATCAGTGATTTAAAAATAAACAATGTAGCACGATTTTTAATCGTCCCGGTATTCTCCTAAATATATATAATAAAAAAACAAAATAATAATTTTTTTTCATATTTTTTTTTTTTTTTTAGAAAAATTAGTAACTTTATTAAATAACCCGATGCGCTTCGCTACACCCATTGTAACCGAATTAAATAAACTGGGAATACATTTTTTAGAAAACCATTTCATTTAATTTTTTTTGGCTATTTTTGGTTTGTCAATTTTTGTTTTTGCCATTTTAAATGTTGGCGATTTTTGACTTTAGCGATTTTCGGTTCGGCAATTTTTGATTTTGCCGATTTTTTATATTGCCGATCTTTGACTTTAGCGATTTTTGTTTTCTTTGCGATTTTTGATTCTGTCGATTTTAGGTTTTGGCCATTTTTGATTTTAGGGACTTTTGGTTCGCCGATTTTTGGTTTTACCGATTTTTGTTTTTTTTTCGATTTTTGATTTTGGCAATTTTTGTTTTTTTTTGTGATTTTGTTTTTTTTTTTGTTTTTTGATTTAAGCGATTTTTTGTTATTCGCGATTTTCGGTTTTGTCGATTTTTGATTTTGGCGTTTTTTTGTTTTTTTCGATTTTTGTTATTCGCGATTTTCCGTTTTGGCGATTATTGATTTTGGCGATTTTTGTTTTTTGCGATTTTTTTTGTTTAGGGATTTTTGGTGTCGCCGATTTTTGGTTTTACCGATTTTTGTTTTTTGCGATTTTTGATTTTGGCGATTTTTGTTTTTTTGTGATTTTTGATTTTGGCGTTTATTGTTTTTTTTTTCGATTTTTGTTATTCGATTTTATTTGTTATTGTTTGTTTGTTATTTGTTATTTGATTTAAGTTTTTGGCGATTTTTAGCTATTTTTGATGTTGCCGATTTTCGGCTTTAGCGATTTTTGTTTTTTGCGATTTTTGATTTTGTTGATTTTTAGTTTTTGTGATTTTGGCGATTTGTGATTTCAGCGATTTTTGATTTTGCCGATTTTTGGCTTTATAGATTTTTATTTTTTTTTTCGATTTTTGATATTGTCGATTTTTGGTTTTTGTGATTCTGACGATTTTTGGTTTCAGATATTTTTGATTTCGCCGATTATTGGCTTTAGCGATTTTTGTTTTTTGCGATTTTTGATTTTTGTGATTTTTGATTTTTGCTGTTTTTGACTTTGGCATTTTTTGATTTGGCGATTTTTGTTATTCCCGATTTTTGGTTTTGTCGATTTTCGATTTATGCGATTCCGCCCACATTTTTCACGACTACTCACATTGTAAGTAATGTACTTTGCAAAAGTTTCAAGACTGTCATTTTCATAGGACTTGATATTTTTTGTACAGGAGGTACCAAGCCCATTGGTCCCATCCCGCCCATTTTTTCTTAGACTACTCACATTAATAAGTCATTAACTCTGACAAAGTTTTATGGCTTTAGCTCTTACGGTACTCCAGATATATGACATTTAATATTAACTTTGTATGGGGGTGCCACGACCACTGATCCTGTACCGCCCCCTTTTTTATGAGACTACTTAACAAAACCCTAAATTGCCAGATCCATTTTTTAAAATTTTGTTTAAGAAAATTTTTTAAAACTTGAAAAAAGAGTTTTCAAAATTTTATCAAGAAAAAATTACTTATTTTCGGTTTCATGGCCTAACAGGCTAACAACGTGGCAATAAAACGGTACTTCATATCTGAGTACTTTTAGGTATAGTGACCAGAAAAAATGATTAATCAATTTCTTAAAGTTGAAAAAAGTGCCGTCAAATTTCATGACCTAGTGTTATTTTGACACAAAAGTGGTTTGGGGCAGTTGCTATTTCTTGGCTAGGTTTTATTAGATTTTGAAGTTATATAGCTTTATTGAAAGATTGATACTGAAACCGACTCATATGACAACTTTTCGAAGAACTTAAACTATAGCACGAAATTTTGGTAAAATCTGAAAAAAGTCATATTTTTCCCATACTTAAATTTTCAATGAATTTCCGCCGCGACTTTTCTTTATCTGATTGCCGCCAAACTTCACATTTATTAGATTTATATAGAAAGGAAAGAAACTGGATCCAAAAAATCCCAAAATCGCCATTAAAAAATGTCCATATAACATAGAACCACGCTAATATGCAGTGATGCATACACATGTTTACTAGTTGTTTTTTTTTTCATTTGTACATCTGAACAAATGTTTATCGATGAGAGTAAGAGAATAACCCAGATGGTTATATTCCTACTCTCTTTAAAGAAAAAAACATGTGAGTCCGATCGCAGGGGATGTGTAAACATCTAGTAATTAAAGATTTTTTTATAGCACTTGCTTATAATCAAACAGAAAGCGTATCACTTGTTTTTATTATTATTTATTATTTTAACCGGTTAATTTTTAATTTTTCGTTTTTTATTTTTTGTTTTTAATTTTTCGTTTTTATACCCTATACCACTGTGTGGCTTGGGTATAATGACTTTGTGCTGCTGTTTGTAACTACCAAAAATATTTGACCTGGACCCATCTTTAATTATACCGATCGAATCAGAATCACTAACTGATTCGATTTAACGATGTCCGTCCGTATGTCCGTCCGTCCGTCCGTCTGTGTGTCCATGTAAACCTTGTAATCAAACTGCAGGTCGCAAATATGGATATATTTTGATGAAATTGGTTCGTCATAGGATGAACGCTATTGAAATTGGTGATAATCGGTCCATGTTCAGACCTAGCCCCCATACAAATGACCCCTATGAAATCGACATAAATTGCCATAAGATCCAAATTGTCATATAGATCTTACTCAAATTGGGTTTGTATGCGTTTATTACATCCATTAGTGAGTAGTCTAAAAATGATCCCTGGGACAACTCTTAGTCATAGGCCCTATATAGAGCTGCTTCCCGATCTTCACTTAAATCTAAAAACAAAAATATTGCACTGATTTTTCTCAAATTTTGTTTGTATATATTTTTGCAAAATACAAGAAACTTTACCAAACATAGTCAGGATCGTTCCATTTTTGGGCCTAGTCCCCATATAGATATAGCATCCGATATGAACTTTTTCATATCTGCAGCCAACAAAATTAATAAAAATCCCACTCAAATTTGGTTTATGCTTATTTTCTATATCCAATTAGTTGGGCATAAGAGATAGGGTCTCTAAACGCATGGTATAGGGTATCGTGTAGTCGGTCTAGACCGACTATAATTTTTTTACTTGTTTTAATTTTTCATTTTTTATTTTAAATTTTTCATTTTTTAATTTTAATTTTTCATTTTTTATTTTTCATTTTTCATTTTTTTCTTCATTTTTAATTTTTAATTTTCAAATTTTTATTTTTCATTTTATTTTTAATTTAGTTCCTCATATTTAATTTTTCATATTCAAATTTTTATTTTTCTTTTTTCATTTTAAATTTTTTTGTTTTTCAATTTTTTTGTTTTTCAATTTTCATTTTTTATTTTTCATGTTTTATTTTTCATTTTTTATTTTTAATTTTTTATTTTTCATTTCTTATTTTCCATTATGCATTTTTAATTTTAGTTTTTCATTTTTCATTTCTTATTTTTCATGTTTCTTGTTTTATTTTTAATTTTTTTTTTTAATTTTTTAGTTTTAATTTTTTATTTTTAATTTTTTTGTTTTAATTTTTTATTATTAATTTTTTATGTTTTATTTTTCATTTTTCCTTTTTATTTTTTTTTTTTAATTTTTTATTTTTAATTTTTATTTTTTTTTTCATTTTTCATTTTTTCTTTTTTCATTTTATTCTTAATTTTTTATTTTCCTTTTTTTATTTATTTTTTCATTTTTATTTTTCGTTTTTCATTTTTCGCTTTTTATTTTTTATTTTTCATTTTTAGATTTTTTTTTTAATTTTTAATTTTTCATTTTTTATTTTTCCTTTTTCATTTTTAATTTTTAATTTTTTTTATTTTTATTTTGCATTTTTAATTTTTCATTTTTCATTTTTTATTATACCCTATACCACTATGTGGTTTGGGTATAATGACTTTGTGCTGCTGTTTGTAACAACCAAAAATATTTGACCTAGACCCATCTTTAATTATACCGATCGAATCAGAATCATTTTTTGAGTTGATTTAACAATGTCCGTCCGTCCGTCCGTCTGTGTGTCCATGTAAAGCTTGTAATCAAACTGCAGGTCGCAAATATGAACATATTTTGATGAAATTTGGTATATAAGCTTTTATCGGTCATGGGATGAACGCTGTTGAAATTACCCCTATGAAATCGACATAAATTGCCATAAGATCCAAATTGTCATATAGATCTTACTCAAATTGGGTTTATATGCGTTCATTACATCCATTAATGAGTAGTCCAAAAATGATCCCTTTGGCCCCATATAGGGCTGCTTCCCGATCTTCACTTAAATCTATTAAAAAACAAAAATATTGCACTGATTCTTCTCAGATTTGGTTTGTATATATTTTTGCAAAATACAAGAGACTTTTCCAAACATGATCAGGATCGGTCCATTTTTGGACCTAGTCCCCATATAGATATAGCATCCGATATGAACTTTTTCATATCTGCAGCCAAAAAAATTAATAAAAATTCCACTCAAATTTGGTTTTTGCTTATTTTCTATGTCCAGTTAGTTGCGCCTAAGAGATAGGGTTTCTAAACGCATGGTATAGGGTATCGTATAGTCGGTCTAGACCGACTATAATTTTCTTACTTGTTTTTAATTTTTCGTTTTTAATTTTTAATTTTTCAATTTTCGTTTTTCATTTTCCATTTTTAATTTTTTAATTTTTTATTTTTCAGTTTTTATTTTTCGTCTTTCGTTTTTCGTTTTTAATTTTTAATTTTTTATTTATTTTTCAATTTTCGTTTTTCATTTTTTATTTTTCATTTTTCGCTTTTCATTTTTATTTTTTCATTTTTATTTTTTCATTTTTTATTTTAAATTTTTCATTTTTTAATTTTAATTTTTCATTTTTAATTTGTTATTCATTTTTCATTTTTCATTTTCAAATTTTTATTTTTTTTCAATTTTAATTTTTTATTTTTCAATTTTTATTTTTTTTTTTCATTTTTTATTTTTAATGTTTCATTTTTAGTTTTTAATTTTTTATTTTTCATTTTTCATTTTTTATTTTCCATTATTCATTTTTAATTTTAGTTTTTCATTTTTCATTTCTTTACTTTTTAATTTTTTAGTTTTAATTTTTTATTATTAATTTTTTGTTTTATTTTTCATTTTTCCTTTTCCTTTTTATTTTTTTTTTTTTAATTTTTTATTTTTAACTTTTCATTTTTTATTTTTCATTTTTCATTTTTCATTTTTCATTTTTCATTTTTTCATTTTTCATTTTTATTCTTAATTTTTTATTTTCCTTTTTTAATTTTTTTTTTAATTTTTCATTTTTTATTTTTAATTTTTTATTTTTCATTTTTTATTTTCCATTATGCATTTTTAATTTTAGTTTTTCATTTTTCATTTCTTATTTTTCATGTTTCATGTTTTATTTTTAATTTTTTATTTTTATTTTTTTAGTTTTAATTTTTTATTTTTAATTTTTTATTATTAATTTTTGATGTTTTATTTTTCATTTTTCCTTTTTATTTTTTTTATTTAATTTTTATTTTTAATTTTTATATTTTTTTCATTTTTCATTTTTTCTTTTTTCATTTTAATTTTTTATTTTCCTTTTTTTTATTTTTTTTTTTCATTTTTATTTTTCGTTTTTCATTTTTCATTTTTATTTTAAATTTTTATTTTTTTTTTTTTTCATTTTTAATTTTTCTTTTTTTATTTTTAATTTTTCATTTTTCCTTTTTCATTTTTCATTTTTATTTTTTATTTTTTATTTTGCATTTTTAATTTTTTATTTTTCATTTTTCATTTTTCATTTTTAATTTTTAATTTTTAATTTTTAATTTTTAATTTTTAATTTTTCGTTTTTAATTTTTTATTTTTAATTTTTTATTTTTCATTTTTCGTTTTTCATTTTTTATTTTAAATTTTTCATTTTTTAATTTTAATTTTTCATTTTTCAATTTTAATTTTTTATTCATTTTTCATTTTCAAATTTTTATTTTTTTTTTCAATTTTAATTTTTTATTTTTCAATATTTATTTTTCAATTTTTATTTTTTATTTTTCATTTTTTATTTTTAATGTTTCATTTTTAGTTTTTAATTTTTTATTTTTCATTTTTCATTTTTTATTTTCCATTATTCATTTTTAATTTTAGTTTTTCATTTTTCATTTCTTTACTTTTTAATTTTTTCGTTTTAATTTTTTATTTTTAAGTTTTAATTTTTTATTATTAATTTTTTGTTTTATTTTTCATTTTTCATTTTTAATTTTTCATTTTTATTCTTAATTTTTTATTTTCCTTTTTTAATTTTTATTTTCATTTTTCATTTTTTATTTTTCATTTTTCGTTTTTCATTTTTCATTTTATATTTTTCAATTTTAACTTTTTTTTATTTCATTTTTTATTTTTCATTTTTTTATTTTTTATTTTTTATTTATTTTTCAATTTTCGTTTTTCATTTTTTATTTTTCATTTTTCGTTTTTCATTTTTTATTTTAAATTTTTCATTTTTTAATTTTAATTTTTCATTTTTCATTTTTAATTTTTTATTCATTTTTCATTTTCAAATTTTTATTTTTTTTTTCAATCTTAATTTTTTATTTTTCAATTTTTATTTTTTATTTTTCATTTTTTATTTTTAATGTTTCATTTTAAGTTTTTAATTTTTTATTTTTCATTTTTCATTTTTTATTTTCCATTATTCATTTTTAGTTTTAGTTTTTCATTTTTCATTTCTTTACTTTTTAATTTTTTCGTTTTAATTTTTTATTTTTAATTTTTAAGTTTTAATTTTTTATTATTTATTTTTTGTTTTATTTTTCATTTTTCCTTTTTATTTTTTTTTTTAATTTTTTATTTTTAATTTTTCATTTTTTATTTTTCATTTTTCATTTTTAATTTTTCATTTTTCATTTTTCATTTTTTCATTTTTATTCTTAATTTTTTATTTTCCTTTTTTAATTTTTTTTTTCATTTTTCATTTTTTATTTTTCATTGTTCGTTTTTCATTTTTCATTTTATATTTTTCAATTTTAACTTTTTTTATTTCAATTTTTATTTTTAATTTTTTTATTTTTTATTTTTCATTTTTTATTTTTCATTATTTATTTTTAATTTTTCATTATTCATTTTTAGTTTTTCGTTTTTAATTTTTAATTTTTTATTTTTCAATTTCTATTTTTTTTTTCATTTTTCATATTTTATTTTTCATTTTTAATTTTTTTTTTTTCATTTTTAATTTTTCATTTGTTATTTTTCTTTTTTTATTTTTCGTTTTTCCTTTTTCATTTTTCATTTTTCATTTTTCATTTTTCATTTTTAATTTTTAATTTTTAATTTTTTATTTTGCATTCTGAATTTTTTATTTTTCATTTTTTATTTTTCATTTTTAATTTTCAAACAGGTCATCATAATATCATAATTTTTTCACCAATATAATCACATTTTGATTTACGAATCACATGTTACGCTGTTTTTGCAATTTACCCCCCTGCGCGTATAGATGTTTACACATCAACAAGATTTTAGTTTTATGAATTTTCATTTATGCCGATTGCATTTAATAAATACTTTCAAAACAAGAAAAGCACATAAATACCTAAAATTTTGTTATTAGTTTTAAATATTATTGTAAGAAATCTAGCCATTATAATGCGAGATTAAGCCCAGGATATAATATTCTGTTTAGAACACGGGTTGAGAGTATGAAAGACTCGGTACAGCCGAATTTAATACTCTTACATCTAAAAAGTTCAATTAAATTTTAACTTTTGACTCTAAAAGTTTAATAAAATGATTCTTATATATTTATAAACTATTTTGAAATTGATAAACTATTTTTTTTTTTTAATTTTGACTTAGAATTTCATGGGCAAAAATATTAAAATTTTTATTGAAATCATAAATTTGTTGAATACTGCTTCTTTTTTACCCATATTCCTTTCCATAGCGCAAACTTTTTATTGCCGTTGATTGTAGGTCGACATTACATTATAATCAATATGTTAAATTGCACTTTACGTGCATAAATCGAAACTTTCCTACAACCATTTACCCTTTCCGCTCACCTCAGCCTTAAGTGTTAATTTAGGGATTTGACAATGGCAATAATTCAGTGCATTTCACTTCACTCCACTCCACTCAATTCCACTCCACCACACTGCGCTGCCCTCCATGGCATTGTGTGTTGTCCTACCACCTTGATCGTTAACGAAATATTTCTTCAATTCAACTACCAGGTGTTAAGTTTGAGGGTTGAGCATTAAATTTAAATTCATATAATGTTGTAACAACTTTTTGTTGTTGTTTGCATTGCATTGCTTAACATTACTGCCGTATGTCAACTATTGAATTCAATTGTTTATTTATTTTAATTGTAATTGTTATTGTTATTCACGGAATTTGTTATTTTACTCGTAAAGCAGCCATTATTAACACTTTATAGCTGCTGTATTTTCGATATGCCGAAATGATAAAATATATAAAATTTTATAGCTTTGCTAATTTATCATACAATTCAGGTAATTTTATAGAGAATACAAATTTGTTTATTTAATTTGCTGATGATTTACTTTTAATTGTTTTTGCGCTAATTTTTTGTAAATTCGCAAAAAAAAAACACAATTAAAAAAATTGCGAAAAATTTCCTGAAAGTTTAAATTTTGAGAATTAAGGGCTTAAAGGGAATTGATTTAAGAATCCTATAGCTGTAAATTCATGAGGGAATATTAGTTAGTTACATAAAAAAAAAACATGAAGCATAACATGCTGAAATAAATTTGCAAACTTAAATCCCAGTTGGATGGAAATCTCCTTTCTGAAATCAGTTAAATATTTTCCTTTCTAAATCTTTATATGCTAATGAGGTTTAACGTTTATTTTATATAACTGTTAAAGCTGATAATTTCCCAATCTATTTTTCCAGTGTAAACACTAACAAATAACTAGTTATTACGGTTATTACCATATCTCTCGTAAAATACCCAAAAAAAAATTCTAAATCTTATCATATTAAAGCCTAATGCACATTAATGTTATTTTAAACTAATACAATTAATATTGCGTGTACGAGTTTATTTACTCGTATATCAAATAGCCAACTAATCCATAATCACACATAAATTTAATACTTTCATTCAAATCACTTCACAGTCGTTCATTCATAAAAATTCAGTGGCACTTCCTTCGAGCACTGGTCACAACAAGCCGTAAACACGAGAAAGTTATCAGAAGAAGGCTTACGGAAATGTATGGTTGTATAAAAAAATATTCTTATTCGAAAAACATGGGAGAAGAAAGAATGTGAAAATTTAATGCTTTTCGACATGCAATGTCATGCTATAACATTAAACAAACTGAGTAGTTAAGAAACAACATAAATTTAAAGGTTTCATGTAAAAAAAAAAAAAATCTTGAAAAATATTTATAGTGATTGATGAAAAAGAGATTTAGAAAATTTGGAGTTTTGTGAGCTTATTAAGAATAGGTATTTTTTAGAACCATGTTAAATGTATTTCGTGGTGCTTTCAGCCAGCGATGCCAACTTTTTTCAAGCAAAAGACCCCAAAAATCTCTAGAAGCTGCTAAATTAGCGTGAAACTAAAATCGCTACAAAGCGCTAGTTAAATGTCTGTAAAAAAAATTTAAATTATTTTTATTAATATTCAAAAAACATATACTGTTAAAGTCAAAATAAAGTAAACACAACACCTTAGTTACTCAGTTTAGAAGTTTTATTAAAATGAAATAATCTATAATATTAATAGGCTAGACGATTTCTTGTTACCGATGTTTTGTTCTACCGTTTTATCCCGATTTTGACCAAACGTATATTACTTGAATGGTACTTCTTTTTAGCTGTTCATCAGATTTACAGATTTTAAATTTTTTTCCTGTAATTTGGGTAAATTGCATTTAAAGTTGCTTCTAACATATAGATAAAATTATACGCTTGCTATGTGTGTGTTTTATTAAATTTGTTAATGTGTTTGTTAATGAGTTTGTTATCTTCATTCACAGCAATAATAAACCATTAAAGTGTTGGTTTGTGAATTTGCTAAGTTGAAAAATAAAGCTGCCTAGAAATTGCACTCGAATTTCGAGGGCTGGGATCTGCTAGTTTGCTATTAAAATAAGTAAGAAAATTATTGCCGGTCTAGGCTAACTATACGATACCCTATACCATGTTTTAGAGACCCTATCTATTTGATGCAACTAATTGGATATAGAAAATAAGCATAAACAAGAACACAAATAAAACTCAAATATAACTTTTGTTAACTTTAATGACAGCCAATTCAGGCATTGATAGCGATTTCCATAGATTCATACCGCAATTGTCTTCCAGCAATTCTTTGGCTATTTCGTTGCTGTTATTCTACACCAATTTCCTCCACATGTGCTCGCTATTCATTTTTGATTCAAGTTTTCTTTAAAATAATTTGATTTGCGTCCGCATACAAAAAATAATAGAAAATTAATTGTTAGCTAGCAGATTCCAGCCCTCGAAATTCTAGGAAATTATGTTTTTTCATTAAATAAAGACCCTAAAAGTATGCTAATCAATTATAGCTAATTCACAAATCAGCACAAAAAACAAACTCATTTTTATTACAAACACATTTACAAGTTTAATAACATACACATAGCATTGTTTAATTTTATGTATGTGTTACTAGCAACTTAAAATGCAATTTACTCAAAATAAAGGAAAAAAAAAATTAAAAATCTATAAAGCTGCAAAAAGACTAAGAAGAAATACCTTTCAAATAATATACGTTTGGTCAAAATCGGGATAAAAGGGTAGAACAAAACTTCAGTCACAAGAAATCGCCTAGCCTATTATTATTATAGATAAGCAAAACAACTGATTTCGAAATTCGATGATGCTACTTTTTAATTTTTTCGTTCACGCGGAATTTATAATTGTAGGATTTTTTCGCGAGAAAAGTATTTTGCGTTGAAAAGAAGTTCCTTGAAAATATTCGTAATCGGGCTGAATATCAATTTGTAATTCACAAAATAAATTAAAATAACCTCCATCTTCTGAAGATGTGAAAGTGTAGTCTTTTCATATCATTGATATATTGGAAGATTCCAACTTTTGGAAGTGGTTTAGAACCACATCTACGTAATCGTACTCTGATGCAATAAAAATTTAATTATTTTAGAATGACTTCACTTCTTATTGCGAGGTATATAATTGTCCAGATTATGTTATGCTCCGAAAATAACTTTTAAAACATTCATTAAATAATTTTATAATAGATCTAGTTAGTTAATGAAGCGTTTTTAAATCGCACTGTTTTTGTTTTTTTAAAACGAAAGATGACCTCGTCAATTGACTCTTGTGTATTAATTCAACAAATTTGAATTGAAACTTTAACGTGCTGTAGCTTATTATGTGTAGGTCATCTGAATTTAAGTTTGTCTCCTTTATCACAAATTCACTTGCAGCGTATTCAAAAAGGAAAAATTTTTAAAATATAATTTTATTTTTCAGGTCCAATGAAATAACGAATAAATGAATAGAAATTCAGAATATGGTTTTTGAGATACTAAAGTTGCAAGTTGTTACTTTAAAATAAATCATAAAAATTGTTTTACCCCCTTTAATTTCTTCTATAGTAAATTTAATGGTCTTTAAAAAATTCTTTCCAAATATAGAGATAGATAAACAGGAATTGTGTTCAGGTTTTCAAGGCTTAACGTTACAAATTGCAGCTGATTCTGAGAAGACCATCCTAGAAAGCATATTTTGTATATATTTTATTAGTTTCTTTGTAGTTTATCGAAATATAGATCGATGATCGCATTAATTACATGTATCATTTTAAAAACTTGTTTGATCGAGCTATGTCCTTTTTACTCCTTTATATTAGCTAGTAGTGTCTGCTTGTCCGTCTGTCGACAAAAGTTCGGATCGATTTTTATCGCTTTTTCCCGTGATCCAATCGAGCTGAAACTTTCAGTGAGTTATGATATTTGTATAACATGTTCCGATTATGATATGTTCCGACTATTTATCGAATAAAATGTATGGGATATGGAAATGAACGAAAATTATCAATTTTCTTAAAAAAAAAAAATTAAAATTGTATATCATGTCCGTTAAGCTATTTTAGCGGTTATGGCTCGATTTTGTCATTTAAAAATATAGTTTATGATATTTGTACCGGAATATTTTTTAAAATTTTTATTATTTTCTTTTATTATAAACTAAACTATTCTTTAGTTTAAAAGGTATCTGTACGAATTTATATGCTGTAGCGACGGGGAATAAAAGGACGAGACACCTTAAAGGTTTTTTTCATGTTTATGTTTGCTGAAACTTCACTAGCCTTAGAACTGAAACTCGATATAAAGTCTAAACAATGTCAGACAGTGTTTAAATAGATCTTTGATAAACAAACTTATACCTGTATCAAAATTGTTTTCAATAAAATTTTGAATGCACCTCAAAAAAAAAAAAAATAAATAAATGAATAAAAAAAAATAATAAAAACGACCAAAGAGCTTTTTTGTTATAATTTAATCTTATTACTGTTGGAAATGACTCGAGTATTTCGCACAATCGAATTTTGTTTAAAAAAAAAAAACAAGTAGGAGTGTCAAATTCGGCTATGCCGAATTTTTGATACCCTCCACCCAATATTAGGTACGGCTACCACTCTGAAACTGTTGCCGATACTGAAACATTAAATCCGAATACCAATTAAATTTAAAGTTAATTGGTTTTCTAGTTGGCCAATTTTCATTTTTCTTTTTTCGTTTTTCATTTTCCATTTTTAATTTTCCATTTTTCATTCTTCAATTTTCATTTTTCATTTGCCATTTTTCATTTTTAATTTTCCATTTTTAATTTTCCATTTTCCATTCTTCATTTTTAATTTTTCATTTTCCATTTTCCATTCTTCATTTTTAATTGTTAATTTTCACTCTTCAATTTTCAATTTTCATTTTCCATTTTTAATTTTTAATTTTTATTTTTCAATTTTTAATTTTTCTTTTTTCAATTTTCATTTTTCATTTTCCATTTTCCATTTTCCATTTTGCGTTTTTCATTTTCCATTCTTCATTTTTAATTTTCCATTTTTCATTTTCCATTCTTCATTTTTAATTTTTCATTTTCCATTTTCCATTTTCCATGTTCCATTTTCCATTCTTCATTTTTAATTTATCATTCTTCAATTTTCATTTTACATTTGCCATTTTTCATTTTTCATTTTCCATTCTTCATTTTTAATTTTCCATTTTTCATTCTTCAATTTTCATTTGCAATTTTTCATTTTCCATTTTTAATTTTTATTTTTCAATTTTTAATTTTTCTTTTTTCAATTTTAATTTTTCATTTTCCATTTTCCATTTTCCATTTTTCATTTTCCATTCTTCATTTTAAATTTTTCATTTTCCATTTTCCGTTCTTCATTTTTAATTTTTCATTCTTCAATTTTCATTTTACATTTGCCATTTTTAATTTTTCATTTTCCATTCTTCATATTTAATTTTCCATTTTTCATTCTTCAATTTTCATTTTTCATTTGCCATTTTTCATTTTCCATTTTTAATTTTTAATTTTTATTTTTCAATTTTTAATTTTTCCTTTTTCCAATTTTCATTTTTCATTTTCCATTTTCCATTTTCCATTTTTCATTTTCCATTCTTCATTTTTAATTTTTCATTTTTCATTTTCCATTCTTCATTTTTAATTTTTAATTTTCGCTCTTCAATTTTCAATTTTCATTTGCCATTTTTCATTTTTAATTTTCCATTTTTCATTTTTAATTTTCCATTTTTCATTTTCCATTCTTCATTTTTAATTTTTCATTTTCCATTCTTCATTTTTAATTTTTCATTCTTCAATTTTCATTTTACATTTGCCATTTTTCATTTTTCATTTTTCATTTTCCATTCTTCGTTTTTAATTTTCCATTTTTCATTCTTCAATTTTCATTTTTCATTTTCCATTTTTCATTTTCCATTTTTCATTTTCCATTTTTCATTTTCCATTCTTCATTTTTAATTTTTCATTTTTCATTTTTTATTTTTAATTTTTCATTTTCCATTTTCCATTTTTCATTTTCCATTTTTCATTTTCCATTTTTCATTTTCCATTTTTCATTTTCCATTTTTCATTTTCTATTCTTCATTTTTAATTTTTCATTTTTCATTTTCTATTTCTCACTTTTCATTTTTCATTTTCCATTTTCCATTTTTCATTTTCCATTCTTCATTTTTAATTTTTCATTTTTCATTTTCCATTCTTCATTTTTAATTTTTAATTTTCCCTCTTCAATTTTCAATTTTCATTTGCCATTTTTCATTTTTAATTTTCCATTTTTCATTTTTAATTTTCCATTTTTCATTTTCCATTCTTCATTTTTAATTTTTCATTTTCCATTCTTCATTTTTAATTTTTCATTCTTCAATTTTCATTTTACATTTGCCATTTTTCATTTTTCATTTTCCATTCTTCATTTTTAATTTTCCATTTTTATTCTTCAATTTTCATTTTTCATTTTCCATTTTTCATTTTCCATTTTTCATTTTCCATTTTTCATTTTCCATTCTTCATTTTTAATTTTCCATTTTTCATTCTTCAATTTTAATTTTAATTTTTCATTTTTCATTTTCCATTTTCCATTCTCCATTTTTCAATTTTCATTTTTCATTTTCCATTTTTCATTTTTCATGTTCCATTTTCCATTTCTCATTTTCTATTTTCCATTTTTAATTTTTAATTTTTCATTTTTCATTTTCCACTTTTCATTTTCCATTTTTCGTGTTCCTTTTTCATTTTCGTTTTTAATTTTCCATTTTTCATTTTCCATTATTCAATTTCCATTTTTCTTTTTTCAATTTTAATTTTTCATTTTTCGTTTTTCGTTTTTCATTTTTCATTTTCCATTTTCATTTTTAATTTTCCATTTTTCATTCTCCAATTTTCATTTTTCATTTGCCATTTTCCATTTTTCATTTTCCATTCTTCGTTTTTAATTTTTCATTTTTCATTTTCCATTCTTCATTTTTAATTTTTAATATCCACTCTTCAATTTTCAATTTTCATTTGCCATTTTTAATTTTTAATTTTCCATTTTTCATTTTCCATTCTTAATTTTTAATTTTTCATTTTTCATTCTTCAATTTTCATTTTTCATTTGCCATTTTCCATTCTTCATTTTTAATTTTTCATTCTTCAATTTTCATTTTTCATTTGACATTTTTCATTTTCCATTTTTAATTTTTAATTATTATTTTTCAATTTTTAATTTTTCTTTTTTCAATTTTCATTTTTCATTTTCCATTCTTCGTTTTTAATTTTTAATTTTTTATTTTCCATTCTTCATTTTTAATTTTAATTTTCACTCTTCAATTTTCAATTTTCATTTGTCAAATTTCATTTTTAATTTTCCATTTTTCATTTTCCACTCTTCATTTTTAATTTTCCATTCTTCATTTTTAATTTTTCATTATTCAATTTTCATTTTACATTTGCCATTTTTCATTTTTAATTTTTCATTTTTCATTTTCCATTCTTCATTTTTAATTTTCCATTTTTCATTCTTCAATTTTCATTTTTCATTTGCCATTTTTCATTTTCCATTTTTAATTTTTAATATTTGTTTTCAATTTTTAATTTTTCTTTTTTCAATTTTCATTTTTCATTTTTCATTTTTCATTTTCCATTTTTCATTTTTCATTTTCCATTCTTCATTTTTAATTTTTCATTTTTCATTTTCTATTTCTCACTTTTCATTTTCCATTTTTCATTTTCCACTCTTCATTTTTAATTTTTAATTTTCCATTCTTCATTTTTAATTTTTCATTCTTCAATTTTCATTTTACATTTGCCATTTTTCATTTTTAATTTTTCATTTTTCATTTTCCATTCTTCATTTTTAATTTTCCAATTTTCATTCTTCAATTTTCATTTTTCATTTGCCATTTTTCATTTTCCATTTTTAATTTTTAATATTTTTTTTCAATTTTTAATTTTTCTTTTTTCAATTTTCATTTTACATTTTTCATTTTTCATTTTTCATTTTCCATTTTTCATTTTTCATTTTCCATTCTTCATTTTTAATTTTTCATTTTTCATTTTCTATTTCTCACTTTTCATTTTCCATTTTCTATTTTTCATTTTCCATTTTTCATTTTTCAATTTTCGTTTTCCATTTTTAATTTTTCGTGTTTCATTTTTAGGTTTTCATATTCCATTTTCAATTTGTAATTTTCCATTTTCCATATTTCATTTTAGTTTTTAATTTTTAACATTTAATTTTTATTTTTAATTTCAATTAATTTTTAATTGCTTAGGCCATTGTGACACGTGCAGTATTAATATACACACAACTGTAATGACTTCAACAATACGAAGAATTACAACATGTTTTATTTTTTCAAAGTTTCATTCATAACTCTTGACCCTTTTGACCGATTTTGCCGATTTTAAACAGCAACTCCTTTGAGATGTTGATAAACGATCTTATACAAAAACGAACGTTCTAGCTTAAATATTGACGGCGTGATCGTGATTTCCACAGACAGACGGACAGACGGGCATCGCTAAATCAGCTTCCCTTGTTATAATGATCAAGAATATATATGGTTTTGAGGTCTCCAGCATTTATTTCGATGCGTTACACACGGAATGACAAGCCTATATATACCCTCTGCCACTGAGGTGTGGAGGGTATAAATAATCGACAAGACGAAATTTCCTCTTTTCCTTTATCCGTCCTTCCGATCAACAAAATCAACTCATTTTACTTACACATCAGTATTCCAAATAAAACAAGCATAAATTGCATAATTTTAATATAGATTTTTTTTATTTATATAAAATTATTTATTTTATTTCTGCATTCATATTTAATAGTACATTCGATTTTATATATATATATATTTTTTTTTTTTTTGTTTTATTTTATATACAATTATGTATAAATTTCGTGTTTACGATAAAAATGTGAATTGAGAAAAAATATATATTTGAAATATAAAATTTATTTAAGAAAAATAAAACGGAAAGTTAAAAACCAAATCAAAAAATTAAACGAATTATAAAGAAAAACCTTGGCTAAATTATAATTTTTATTAACAAAATAGTTTAGCTGTTTTAGTAGTTGACTTCATTATCAAGTGATTTTATTTTTTTTTTTTTTGTAATAAAGTATATTATTAATAATAATAGTGATTATTTTTAATATAATTTAATTTTTTAATTTTTGGTATAAATACATACAATGTTTAGTAATAAATTTTATTTATTATAATATGTTTGTAGTTATTACTAATTAATTTTTTTTTTAATAATTTTTTTTTTTGTCATTTTGTTTTAGTTTATGGGATTTTGCTAATTGATTAGTTATGATTTCTTCATTATTTTTTTAATAAACCTTTAACATAGTTTAAATAGGCAAAACTGGCAACAAAATTTGATACGATATATATTTAAGTATTTATTTTTTTTTCTATATTTTTTCTCAATGTTACACTTAGACTAATAGTTTGTAGCATTTGTTTAAAATTAATCTTATTTTTTGCTAAATACCAATAACAATTATAGTTGAAAAATTATACATAAAATAAGTTTTAGGGCAACATTAATTTAATAATAAATAAAAGCTGTCTCTCTCTCTCTCTCTCTTTGCACGTTTTCTTAGGAAAATTGTGGAGAGAGTGAGAGATTTTTAATATTAAGGCTTTTATAAGAAACGACGAAAATCATATATTCGGTTTGTAGAGAAGCTTAGCAACTAAAATTAAATTATAATTAATTTGAGTTCTTCTCTATGTGGTTTTTAAGGTTTATTATTGATAACTTCTAAGCTTGAGCATGGGCTTTAAGCTTTAAATGAATAAAAGCTTTTTTTATTTGCAAATGTAAAGCACAACAAGTTTTTACAATTTTTTCTCTCTTTCCATTTTTATATTTTAATTTATATTTTTTTTCTTTACCATATTTATCTAATACAAAAAAAAATGTCAGTCATATTTCTTCAAATTCTTTAAAATTTAAAAATTTGGCCATTTTGAATTAATTCAATTTATTTCTTTTCTTTTTTTTTTTTAATAAATACATCAGCAGTTTATAAATTGTTAAAAAGTTTCCTTTATATTTTTCTTCTGGTGGGTTCTTTCTATAACTATTTGTGAAAACTCTTGG
This sequence comes from Cordilura impudica, assembly GCA_963682025.1. Taxonomy (NCBI): domain Eukaryota; kingdom Metazoa; phylum Arthropoda; class Insecta; order Diptera; family Scathophagidae; genus Cordilura; species Cordilura impudica. The sequence goes on from OY821518.1 coordinate 11,434,169, forward strand.
TAAGCGCATATTAAAAATCGCTTACTTCTCCCTCAGTCTCTGGATAAGTACATGTAAATGGATTTATCAGCCAAGTACATAAACCCTTGTCCTGTCGTTTTTTCTTGACCGTTATGCGATTATGATGTTCTTTAGAGAGACCCGAAGTAAAACTGCTCTCATCGCTATCTCTGGCAGTTGCTACACTATGATAACCACTTTCCGCTCTTCTGGATATGCCAGAATGTTTGGATGTCCTTGGTGTCGATGAGTCATGACCACTGTCATAAGCTTCCGATGAGGTATTTAGGGGTAGTAGAGGTAATTGAGATTGATTCGTTACGGGAAAAGAGGTATTGAGTTGTACTAATACGACATCATCCTCTTCGTTTTCCAAAGATCTCTTCGAAGGCGAAAGTAGGGCAGACTTTTCATCTACCTCGCAGATGTCCTCATGCTCTAATACAAAAGGTTTTTCTACTTTCGGTAAATTGGGATCAGAAGCACCATCGGGATGACGAAGCGAAGCATATTGTTCCATACCAGCTATTTGCATTATGCCATTCAGACTGGGTAAACTTCCTTGACTGGGACTTCTAGAAGGTTGTCTGCAAGAATAAATGATAGTAGGGTTATCAACTAACTACTTATTAGGCAGAAAGGGGGAAGATAAGAAACAAATTTGACTATTAGCTTTAGCTTATTTTCACATAAAGAGTACCAAAACACTCGAAATAAGTTCCTTAGGTCAATTAAACCATACACATACTATAGCCAAAATCTTCAACTCAACCATGATACTCAAAAATATCCATGCAGGCAAAAATATGGAATAATTTCAAGCTTCTTACCTTGGACTGGGTGGTCGATAAGGAGGCTCACTGCACACACTGCCAGGTCCAGTTGTAAATCGATAAGCTGGCTCACTATAAACACTACCCACATCACAACCGCTACGAAAGACTGGTGTTACTTCTGCCATGGCTAGCTGTGAGGTAAATATCTCACGTAGACGCGCTAATTGATCAAATTGGTTCCTAGAATTATATCCAAATCAGATAATTTTATTAGAATTATTTTTAAACTTGGTTCCGCAAAGAAATAATATCGCGGTTGAAGAAATAAATATTCAAAATATTTTCGTGATAAAATATCTCACTGGTTTGCACTGGATAACTTACCTCGTTCTATCACCCATGGCACAATCGCTAAACGCATCGCCAGCCATATTGAAACTTGAAACAATGGACATATTTTCGATATGACTTAAAGCAGCCAAAGGATGTTCACTAAAAGAAGACGGGATGAAACAAAACAAGAAAAAAACGCCCAACCGAAATTCATTAACAACTCCCTATTATCGTCCTTGTAAATCTTCAAACTTACCCAACACCCATTGTTCGTGCAATTTCTTCTTCCGTCACCTGCATACCGCAATCTGACATGACAATACTCTGCTGCGAGTAATGATGTGATGACTGCCTTGATAGTTGCCGCTGCACCATATGCTCCTCCTGACGTCTTATTTCCTGCTGTTGTTGCTGATAGAGAGATTCACGTGACACATGCCGCGACAATATACGATGCAAACTTTCATGAGATATTTCTCGAGAACCCAAAGGTTCTATTAGTGGTAATGCCGGCGGCACTTCTGAGGGGCCACTATCTTGATCTTCATCACAATCGCCCTGGCGATCAGTTGGAAGGTTGGTATCGGAAGCTGAGGCATGTGGTATATGCGGCAAGTGATGGCTACTGCCGCCTATAGTGACATAAGCATTGATGGCATGTGAATGCAGTGAATGCAGTGAATGTAAATCAGTCTCTTCATTGATGTAGGTCTCGTTGCTGGCAAAATGTGTGTTTAATGGTGGTTGTGCATGACCATAATTTTGACGGTATATATTTGATCCTCTTATTTCAGCAGGCGCCGAAGTATTGGTAGTATCCAAGGCATTAGTAAGACCTGGACCAATCGGATTCACTAGTTCCAATTGACTGCTACGCAACGAGTGTTGATCTGCTGGTGTTGGTGGCTGCTGTTGTCTCGTACTTGTAGCATATAACTCTTCGGGATTATCGAGAGACTTTTGTTTCAACTGTGACATATGGTAGGTAATATTGCGCAAATGTTGAGCTTGTTGCTCTCGATGAGTATGAGTGGGTGAAGAACCAGCTGAAGCTGTTTGGAAGACTTGTGATGTTTGATATTCCACCCATTGACGTATCATCGACTTTTTATGAGAATCCATAAAGCCATAGCCCTGAACTTGGGAAGCTGCTATTGGAAGATTACCAGCTGTAAGTGAACGGCTGGATTGAGATTTGGGACCATCTATCCAGGTTTCACATTGTTTAATATGATTAACCTCACGCATTAGATGTCGGGCTTCGGCTACTTTAGCTCTTGATACCCGCGGACCATCTATCCACTGTTCTTCGGTTATTTTACGCATAGGACTACCGGGACATTCTATGGACTCATTATTACTCGTTAATGCAGCACTACCCACTCCGGGTCTTCTTAAAGGAGACCCTTTCGGCGAAGGAACATTTGATGCTTTCGATGACATCATGGTCATACCGGGGTGTCTTAAAGTTCCCGCTACTATTTTCGGAGAAGAGGCAGAATTCGGTAAAGTTTTCACACTATGGACAGGTGAGTAAAATTGAGGTTGTTCAGTAATGGCTTGAACTACAGTAGCAGCAGAACTTTGGTTCGTTGGACTATTTGCATGGGTACTCCTCTTCAGACTACCTGTTCTGGCTGAAACAACAGGACTTTGTGGTGTCTTTTGGGCCACAACTTTTTTGGCCGAACCCGGTATCTTAGAAGGACTAGGTTGTTGTTTTTCCAAACCACTGCCCTTAAGTGCTTTACTCATAACACCACGATTGTCACCACTACTTAGTGAAGGTAAATAAACTGGTGGATGTTCACCGTCAGTAGCATCATCACTCGGTCCCATATAAATGACTGTGTCTGCTGACAACTCAGAACTAGAAGGGTCAGCACCTGAGCCAGCAGATGAGCCAGTAGATTGATGACCTTCATATGAGGAAAGAGGAAACATAACATAAAAACAAAAGCACATACAGACAGAGATACATGGCACAGGAGCAGGCGAACATTTATCGTTTTAATTTTCAAATTAATCTTAAACAAAACAAACATTCCACTTACCAGCATTCATGCCATTTGCTAAACCACCCACACCTGATTTATCACCGCCCATAGGAAAACGATGTTTTCGCCTTCTCATGCGATGTATACGTGAGGCTAATTGTATGGTCGTCAAAGCATCCGTATGCGACTGCAATTCGAAAATATCATGCATACAGTAAATATTAGATTGGAAAACATTTGCAGCATAAGCGCTACAAATGACATGTTCAAACATATTTGCCATGGGATAGAGATAGTAGAGTTGAAGATTTATCAATGTATTGTCTAGCATTTCATAAACTCATTGACATTAACAATGGCAATGAAATGATTTTTGAATAAATCGTACATGCATTACATTATGATTAAGAATTCATTAGCACGTTTTGTCTCCAACTCCCCATTCATCTCTAACTCCTGGCAAATAAACCCAGCAAAATTGTTTAAACGTAATTGACAACTTTTCGGCAGAAAATAGTAATAATAGTCCTAAAATGTGATCAATAATGGAAGCTAAATACAACTATGAGAACTTGTCTTTACGGAGCTTTCTAAGAATGCCTGAAATAGTCAGTTAAAAAGAAAAATTTGAGGAAATAACATAGTGACCACAAAGAATTCAATTGAAGTCTTCTTAGTTTTCATTTCTCTGCTTAGTAATTGCTGATCTAGTTTTTGATCAGAAATTCGTCTCACAAATAAGTTCCCAAACAGAGGAGTTTCAAACACTTAATCGGAAGAATGCTTATAATTTACCAAGAAGAACTAAAAAAAAATCTGTGAAGTTTAGAAATTTGCTGGGATCTCGTCTATCTGCTTAACTTTCATTAAGTGCATTAGTTGGAACTTACCTGTGTGTGCATAACATGAGCCATTATGGCGACATGGCATGTCAACGGTGCTAGACAGTCTTTTAGCAGCGGCGTCAATGGATGGTCTTTATTGGGTGGATGACGTTGGCCACTTAAAATGGCCAACAATATATTACCAATGCCGGATAAAGGTAGACCACCGGTACGATTGGCACAGCCACCCAAATCAATAAGATGCAACCGACTTCTGCCACCAGCCACTGAACAATAGAAAAGATGCAATAAGAACAATTTAATAAAATTGTTGAATATTAAACACACACAGACACACACACACTCATACAAACATACACCCACACACACACACACACACACACATTTATACTACGTTTATGTGGGAATTTAAATTGGAAAATAGCAAAAGAAATAGAAGAAAATATTCCAAAAGGACATTTTTTTTTTTTATTTCTAAGAATATTCTACTTACCGCCTCCTTTACGTGATAAACTGTATTGATAGACATGCAGGGTAAATATCATGGCAGGTTCAAGACCACCTTGTGGTCGTCCTGCCAAAGCAGCATCTAGGAACAAGGCAGCACGTTCAGCGGTGGGGGCACGCAACTCTGTAGGACCACCCAGAAAATCATCACGCAAATAAACCCCTGGAGAGTCATCAGAGTCTGTTGCGTTAACAAGCCACATACAATGTAGAACGAAAAGTAAAACGTAAAAGAAAAAAGTCTTTAAACAATGTGAATTTAAATGCTGTACATAAATACACACTCACATTGTGAACATAATTCAAATGGAGTGGAGAGGTGGAGATTAAAGTATGATTATTTGTTTATTGGGGGGAGGAGGGCAGTAATAAGAAGGACTAAAGTTTCATATCCTGCTGATGTGAAGGTAGTGAGTGCTAAGCAAATAACTAAGTGTTATCATATTATTACTATTATGTTCTGCATACTCCTTGAGGGATTAGTATCTAAATTATGTGTATGTTAGTTTCGTTTCGTTTGGAGGAACAAAATGTTGATTATACTTCAGAGTACTTGAGGGAACTTTAAGGCAGTTTGACCATCCTAAATGGTTTTATGATAGTTCAACAGCTTTCATGTACCAAAAATAATGATAGCGAAATGGGAAAGATGTGAAAATATTCGAAAAAAATAAAAAATAAAATTTAAAAGACACCAGACTGTTCTGAAGCTGTTCTGTTAGGAAAGTATTTCTTCCTATGGGTTCGCCAACATCAGAAGTTAAACTTTTTGGGGACTGCAATTAGCCAATATGGCTAAGTGAACTCATTCACAAGTTTGAGTCTATCAAGACTTTTACATAAGATCAAGATTCTTCTTTTAAGACGATCATTTATTTCTTATATGCTCGGAATCAAGGATGAGTCCTACATAAAACTCAGACAATCAATTTTATAATAAAAATATTATTTAAATAAAGGATGTTTCTTTTAATCGCGACAGTACTTTAAATTGTAAAATTAAATAAAAAATTACATTTTAAACAACTAAATTTTGTTATTCGGACGATCAAGACATGGCATGTGGCCACCGTGACTGTCCTTGGAGAAAGCATTCTGAACGTTCGAGCATTACTGGCCGTATGTTACAAATAACACGAATGATGTTGCACTCCAATTCGACAATTGGTTGCTGGTTTATCAGCATAAACTAGTGACTTCACATAGCCCTACAGGAAATAATCAAGAGGTGTCAAATCACACGATGTTGGAGGTCAATTGATAGGTCCATTTCTCGAAATCAACTTATCGCCAAATTTTGATTTCAATACGTCAGTAGTTCCTGTCGACATATGATAAGTAGCGCCATCTTGTTCAAACCACATCTCACCCGGATCAATGTCATCCATATTTTCAAACAAAAAAGTCATTGGTCATCATGCAGTAATGATCTCCATTAAGAGTAACGGGAGCTCTGGCTTCATTTTTAAAGATATAAGGTCCGATGATGTTACCAGCGTAAAAAGCGAAATATCCGGTGCATTTTTCTGTCTGCAGGATCAGTCTCACTCCATATGCGGAATTTTGTTTATTTTAAAACCCCTTAAGCCAAAAACTACCCTGACCGCTAAAAAAAACAATTTTGCGATAAAATATCGCGTCAGTTTCTAACTGCTTTAGAGCCCAATCATGGTCTCGTGGCTTAAATTCCTGGATCAGCTGGATCTCATGCGGGTGTAGGCCAAGATCTTTGCGAAGAATTTTCCACGAGTGGAAGGACAGAGTCGATAAAATTTGGATCTTCTTCACACTTTCGTTTTCAGTGGCAATATTCTCTTCAGTTCATACATTCCTTCGACGTGTGGGTGTTATTGCAACTTGTCGTATATGTAGCGTATTTTATGAATGTAAACACAATGAAGTGTCCGTAACAACAAATCGATATAACAAACAAACCTACATATACATGCACACGTACATTTGGCTAGCGACAAATAAATAGAACGAAAAGTATCAAGTGGATACTTGGGGTAGATCAAACGGTTGTTGACAAATGACTCAGTGTGTTTGTTTGACTGAGCGGGTTAATGTACAAAGCAATGAAATCGGATAGAGTTGGTTGATCGATATGTAGAACAACTAGATTTGATTTCATATGCTAACTATATGGAATACACATTCCAATATATTGTATCGGTATGCACTTTAACCAGTGCAATTCCACTCTTTTATTTGGAATTGTACTCATGTATGAAATATGTCGTAAATATTAATAATGAGAAACCACCCTAATTTCTATGATCGCCTGTTACAAATGTACACAGTTAATACATGATTAATAGTATAGAGAAACTATTTGTTATTTTAGAGATTAGACACTGTTATAGAGTGACTTTTAGAAAATCACTCAATAACTCTATTGTATTCTAATATATAAGTAGGAACATGTTGAATAAAGAAGGAAGTTCTAATCGACAGTCTGGAAGAAGTTCTTTCAAGAACTAGTCTTGCCCAGACATATCCTTAGACTAATAAAATAAAAATAAATAAAGGACTTTTATTTTAAAACAATGTTATCCTCATGAAAAATCCACTACATGACGATCTTACTGGACCCTTAATAAAAGTCCACTTCAAACTCTTAGAGAATATGTGGTATGAAATCTATCCACAGTTCAACAGATGGCTTGCTCAGATGGACGATTATGTCCGCCAAAAAAATGACGTAAGTTGCGCGAATCTATGACTAATTTTCAAAGTAAATTTGGATAATTTGATGGCGCTTAGCTATACAGAATCTATTCCTGATGATTTGCCAATGTCTACTGATCATAAATGTCAAAAAGTGAGCACAGTATGAAAGATCGTTGATATCTAACTAACCCTTTCGTAAGTTTTTCCTAAGCCAAAAAAAAACTCTTCTAGATGTTCTACATTCTCATCTATTATTTGCCATGCGTAATGCTTCAAAGATGATCCAATCGGTTGGTCCGCGCTTCTTGTTTTTGATCTTCGTCTTCTTCTGTTTTCGAAGAATTTGAAGCATGTCCTGCTAAATCGTTTCATCAATCTCTCTTTGATATTTAACTCTTCCTAGTTTAAATCTTTCAATTATTCTTCTGTCGGCCTGCTTAATAGTTCACATATCGTTACCGTTTTAGACGAATAGGAACATCTACGAGATTGAGTTTTGTTTTTTTTTTTTTTTTGTTGCTATATTCCTGTCTTTCCACAATTTGCATGATTTTGTTGCAACTGTTCTGGCTAATGAAAGACGTCTTCGGATTTCTGCAAAGCAGTTGAAATCAAATCAAACTAAATTTCTTTCGGGATGGTTGTTGTTAATTCGTTCTGTAATCCTGACATTTGTTTTCAGAAAAATTGAGTTTGGTTTCTTCATTCACATTAATAATTGTTTTAGAAAAATCACTTTGGACGCAAACCAATATTTAAACAAGTAAGAAAATTATAGTCGGTCTAGACCGACTATACGATAACCTATACCATGCGTTTAGGCCCAACTAACTGGATATAGAAAATAAGCATAAACTAAATTTGAGTCGGATTTTTATTAATTTTTTTGGCTGCAGATATAAAAAAGTTCATATCGGATGCTATATCTATATGGGGACTAGGCCCAAAAGTGGACCGATCCTGATCATGTTTGGTGAAGTCTCTTGTATTTTGCAAAAATATATACAAACAAAATTTGAAAAGAATCAGTGCAATATTTTTGTTTTTTGATAGATTTAAGTAAATATCGGGAAGCACCTCTATATGGGGTCTATGACTAAGAATTGTCCCATAGGGTTCATTTTTGCACTACTCATTAGTGGATGTAATAAACGGATACAAACCCAATTTGAGTAAGATCTATATGACCATTTGGATCTTATGGCAATTTATGCCGATTTCATTTGTATGGGGGCTAGGTCTTAACATGAACCGATTCTCACCAATTTCAACAGCGTTCATTCTATGGCCGACGAAAGCTTGAATACCAAATTTCATCAAAATATATTCATGGTTGCGACCTGCAGTTTGATTACAAGGTTTACACGGGCACACAGACAGACGGACGGACGGACATCGTAAAATCGAATCAGATAGTGATTCTGATTCGATCAGTATAATAAAAGATGGGTCTAGGTCAAATATTTTTGGTAGTTACAAACAGCAGCACAAAGTCATTAAGCCCAAACCACATAGTGGTATAGGGTATAAAAAGTGTTGAATTGAGAATTGGCTAAAATTGATTTGCATACTTTTAGGGTCTTTAATAAATGAAAAAATAAATTTTCCTAGAGTTTGCACTCGAATTTCGAGGGCTGGAATCTGCTAATATTATTAAATACGTAAGAGCAATGAGTTTCCCGTATCTGTAATTGGAACTTTAGTCTGAGTAAATTATATCTATAATATTAATAGGCTTGGCGATTTCTTGTGACCGATGTTTTGTTCTATCGTTTTATCCCGATTTTGACCAGACATATATTACTTGGAAGGTATTTCTTTTTAGCCGTTTTGTAGATTTACAGATTTTAAAATTTTTGCCTTTATTTTAAGTAAATTGCATTTAAAGTTGCTACTAACACATACATAAAATTACACAATGCTGTGTGTGTTTATTAAATTTGTTAATTTGTTTGTAATAAAAATGAGTTTGTTTTTTGTGTTGATTTGTGAATTGGCTATAATTGAGTAGCATAATTTTAGGGTCTTTATTTAATGAAAAAATAAAATTTTCTAGAATTTGCACACGAATTTCGAGGGCTGGAATCTGCTAGTATAATTTTAATAGGCTAGGAGATTTTTTGTTACCGATTTTTTATTCTACCATTTTATCCCGCTTTTGACCAAACGTATACTATTTGAAAGGAATTTATATTTAGTTGTTCCCCAGATTTAGAGGTTTTTTAATTTTTTCCTTTATTTTTAGAAGATTTCATTTAAAGTTGCTACCAACACATACATAAAATTATTCGTATGCTATGTGTGTGTTTATTAAATTTGTTCGTGTGCTTGTTAATGTGTTTGTCATCTTCATTTACAATAATAATAAACCAAAAAAGTGTTGGTTTGTGAATTGGCTAAGTTGAAAGTTGCCTAGAAATTGCACTCGAATTTCGAGCGCTCGAATCTGCTAGTTTTATTAAAAAGTCTTACTCTGAAGAACAGAAATCATGTTCCACCGGAATCTGCCTCTCCACAACCACGAGCTTTCTCTAGACCGAATTTGTTAATTAATTATTTGATTCATATCTCTTATATCCTCTGGTTTCTAATGGCAATAAAGATCCTTAATGAAATTTCTGCCTTCGGTCTGGTTTTCTGATTAGTTTTAAATTTTCCTCCAGCTTACAACATCACGACTGATTGAGGAGTTCACGATGCCATTTATAAAACAGTCGGCCAATGCGTTTGTAATTACCTCGGGGCTTCCAATCAATATCAATATCAATTAGCAACATCGCCTTGAATTGTACACAGAGTGTGACCAATCTACGTCCATTTGCAGTTAAGGATTTCGGTATGGATCGGACGGTGGTCTCTTATCATAATTATTTCGTGGCACAATTATTTTTAGGGACCTTTTTTGACATCTGTCAACGAATACTTTTATCTTGTTTGTGTCGCCTGGTGTAGTGTTATAAGATTTACAGGCGTAAAGGATCTTATAAAAACTTTGATCTTTGCGCATGAGATTTCCATACGGGGCTTAGGATACCGTCATTTTTAGATAAAATTTTTCTTCTACCTCAACACCTTGTGTCGGGAATATTCTTACTTATTTAAACAAAATAAGTTAGAGACTGGAACATAGAACTGTTACTTTAACATGGTGATGTTACTGGATGGGTAAATTTGCCGCTTTTGACTTGTCAATAATCAGTTCTGTGACAGATGGCCAAGTGGCCAATTTATCCAGCTTACGACATCGCTATGTGAAAGTGTCAGGTTCCAAAATAGTTTGAAAAGAATTTGCCCTAAGGGAATGTTTATGCCTTTAAGTCTGGAAAAGGATTACAAGGGCTCTATATGGAGAATTTGCACCCAGAGGTAGACTTGATTGTATGTCGATCATTCTTTTAAACTGGAATCAGTTAGTAAATTTTCGATTGAAGAAGTTGCGATTTTGAATTAATTTTAGAAACAAAAACAAAAGCAACAGTAGTTTTTCCACAATATTTTAATTTATATTAGAGTCAAGCAGTTAATCAAATGTACATTAAAGGTAAAATGCTATTTAATGGATCTGCGAATGGAGATATAATATACGTGTATAATTTGGTAACATAACTCCATAGAACTCCATAACAATCGCATGGAATATACGAATATTCTAAACAGTATGATAGCTTTTCCTAACTGTTCTTTAACTACCTACTCCTATACTTAGTTTGAAACTTTAAAACCTCATGACCTAATCTTCCAAATAGCACTCATATTAATGTTTCCCCATTTGGATATGCTAATGACCGTTTCAAAGAAAATTAGTTATTAAAACTTACCCGTTGCATGAGCTGCCAACAAATCCTTTGACGTCGAATCTGGTTTTGTGGCACTAACACCCAATGCACTAACACGCACCGAAAAGCGAGCACCACTCTTTTGACGTCGCTCATTAATACCTTTGTACAACCAAGAAATAGCACAAGGTATGGCACCCAGCTCTGTGGGTGGATTAACACCACCCAACATAGTCTTCGACTGACCTGCAAGTCAAACAAAAACAAAGAAAACAAAATGAACGAAGGAAAAAAAAGAAATGCAAGATAAGCATGATTGGTTGGACGAAACGAAACAAAACGAAAGGTAAAGCAGCAACTAAAAGAATTTATTGCAATTTCCTTAATACCAACAGGAAATGAATACAAATGGCAGTAAGGCAAAATAAAAAAACAGTAAGAAAAAAACGACAACTTACCGGAACTGGGATAACCAATAGTAAGCAGACAACCATCGGAACCTTCTAAAACTGCAGGGATTACTTCAGACAAGGCAGATGAACAAACATCCGACTAATAAGGTGAAGGGAATAAAAAAAAGATGAAATTTGTTAAATAAATAAACTAAATAAACTCTTCGTTCACTATGGAAAATTATGGAGACTTGACGCACCTGTTGGTCATCAGCTGTAAATAGACTATCAAAGGCAAACATTTTCGGAGCTGCCACCATGGGCCCTCGTTCTTGTGATGTTGAGGCTGCCACATTAGAAGCCGACACTGGATCTGTTAAAGTTACTTGTCTCTTCTTCTTATCCACCATCATAAAGTGTGCCAGTTCCGTATTCACATGATTATCAGTCACTCTTAACATAACTTTAACCTAAAACACAAGTAATTGCATGGTAATATTTGTCAACAATGTTCATTTCTCAAAAGCCATAACATTTTCCTAATGGCATTTCGTTATGATTAATGATTGCAAAAAAAAAAAAAAAACATAAAAATAATTTTAATTCCAGGATTGCTTCCACTTTTTAGTCATTAACCTTATACGCGTCAGCGGTAGTTTAAGTTATTTTTAATGGTCTAGTTTTTCAAGAAGAAGTTTCTGTGTTTTTCTTTTTCTTCTTCATTTTTAAAATGTTTAGATTTAGAATTAACATGCAAATGCTATTAAATGTAAATACTTTTGTAATACGAGTATTTGTTGTGACTTACCTTGCCGATGCCATAATTCTCTTTGTTGGCTAAACGTCGTGCTAAGCCGGGTGGCATAGGCGGAGGAGCCCTCTGTAGGGCACCACAAAAACCACCATTGCGTGAGGATGTGTTTGGCATGTCGTTGGTGCGTGTTGATGACTTTGTAGCTGTAGTTTGTGCAAGTTTTTGTGCCGCTCTGCAATCGTAAAAGAAATAAAATATTAAAAAAGAATTTATTATACAACAAATAAAAGTTAATTTTATTTAAGTGCTGAAATTTTAAAATGAAAGCGATACGCTATTAAATTTTCACTAAAGTTTGCAAAATACGTTTTAATTGAAACAACAAAAATTGCGGTAGAAAATGTTGAAGCAGGGTGCATAAAGTTGATTGAGGTTAACTGCACTGTGCTCAACAGATGTGAGAATCTGAAAATCAAATTCTGTTGCAGAGTTCTTAGTCACGGCTCAGAAACTGCACTTTCCGGGCTCGAAACTGATTGTAAAATTATAGTTCTATACAAGTGATTACATTCTACTAAGGTTAATTTTTAATAACATAGAGTACGGAAGGATAGTATGGATTGCATTTGCACGTATGCTTCAAAAATGGGTTACTAAACTAAGTCACACATAAGGGGGTTTTTCAATAAGAGCGCTACGAAAAAGGTTTTGGATATCAATGAAATTCTTTATTCCTGTGAATGTACGTTCGATGCGATTATGTATGGAAATAGATCTCTTTTGCATGGCCACCACGGGCACGCTTGCAGAAGTCCAGTCGCTTAACCCAATTTTCGACGGTTTTCAAGCATAAATCGGCCGATACTGCTGCAATTTCACGTTCGATATTCGTACGAAGTTCATCAATCGTCCCTGGCTTGTTGGCATAGACCATAGACTTGACGTAGCCCCACAGGATATAGTTCAACGGCGTCAAATCGCACGACCGAGGCGGCCAATCGACTGGACCATTTCGTGAGATACCACGTTCTCCAAACTTTGTTTCCAATAAATTGATTGTGACATTCGCTGTGTGGCTTGTGGCGCCGTCCTATTGGAACCACATGTCCTCGAAGTCCATATCATCCAATTGGGGCCAAAAATTCGGTTATCATTGAACGGTAGCGATTCCCATTCACAGTAACGTACCGGTCTTGATCATCACGGAAGAAGTACGGCCCAATGACACCGCCGGCCCATAAACCGCACCAAACCCTAATTTTTTCGGGACGCAATGATGACTCATGGAGTACGTCTGACCAATAACGCATATTTTGTTTATTGACGAAGCCATTCAGCCAGAAATGAGCCTCATCGCTGAAGATGATTTTTCGATGAAAATCCGAATCATTTTCAAGTTGTTGCTCAGCCCAATTCACAAACATACGACGCTTCTGGTGGTCAAGTGGCTTCAGTTCTTGCGTCAGTTTGATCGTGTAAGGATGTAGGCCAAGATCTTTTCGCAAAATTCGCCACAACAACGTCACAGAGATGCTCAACGCTTGAGAACGACGTGTGAGAGACACATTTGGGCTTTCTTCAACTGAAGCCTCAGCGGCAGCAATATTCTCGACACTACGGTCACGTCTTTGTCTCACTGGCACGGGAACATTTTCTACTGTGCCTGTGGACTCAAATTTTTCCACTAGACGCTCAATTGTTGATCTACTAGGACGATTATGACGACCATAAATTGGACGTAGCGCTCTTAACGTTGAGGCCACTGACTCTGAATTTCTGTAGTAAATTTTAATAATTTCGACTCGTTGTTGGCTCGTACATCTTTCCATCGTGACATGGCAAACCTTACTGAAGAGAAATGTCAAAAGAGCGGCAAGAAATATGACGTCGTTTGCCGTCCCTGTCTTTCTACTTTTGTAGCGTCCCTGTTGAAAAACCCTTTACATCTAATATTTGAAATAAACTCTGGTTCCTTTATCTACAACTTATGCACCGGACTTCTAGTTGAAATATGTTAAATCCAGAAAACTTTATGAAATTCTAGAACTAGGATATATAGCCTTGTTGCCTTAAATGGCCTCGAATCTAAAATAAACGAAATCCGAAAGTAAAATACAAAATATTAGAAAAAAAAATTAACAAAACAATATTAAGACCAGTAGGGTTCTAGGCTGTAGTATCTCGAAAGCTATGTGGAAATCAGTAGATATGAAAGGGCTTACAAACCTACTTGGCTTCAAGAGAGAAAAGTTACATCAAGTAGCAGTAGTGATATGAGTCTTGACATTTTGAGGCAGAACAATGGTATAGAAGAAGCAGAATAAATAATTCTCCTGCTCAGTAAATATTCAGAGCAGCAAGAAAGATGATATCTTTAATTTGTAAAGACATTTTCTGGCAATCTAGAATACGTAAAGCCAAAAGATATTTTGAAATGAAAGAAATCGTGCCGATGGCCTTTAAGATGTCAGGCTTAGAGTATTTCCATTGGTGTTTGGCCCCCGAGCAATCTTACTAGTAATGTGTTGCCCTTTCATTGACTGTTGTTCTTATTGGCCCATAAATCGAGGAAATTATTCACTATAGAGATTGGAAGTTTTATTTCTTTACTCAAAAGCATCTTGGGGTACAAGAGGATTGGTTTCTGTGTGAAGTAGTGAATAAATTCCTAACAACTCTTAATCTATTTAAATAAATTTTGCTGTACATCCGATATACTTGAAAGAAATGTTGAACATAAATGTCATCAAAGAAGAAAACTATACAAACAAAAAAGAAAAGAAAATTTGAAATATTCTGAATAAAAGATCCAAAAGGTTTCGTTTATGCACATAACACTATATAGAGGCTGGACCATATAAATTTTACATTTTGATTTTTCTATAAATAAAAAACTGTATGCCCTTAATTCTTGCACATAGTGAAAATTAAAATTTCAAAAAGTAATATCCTTTCGTAAAATCTCCCATAAAGTTGTTGGACACATCCCCATTTGCTGAGAAGGGTGCCAAATTTATTGATGCCTGTCTGTCCATGATGAAATGGTAAACTAAGCTAAACAAAAACCAACTATCTGCTGTTAAGTCGGTTGTCAACGAAAGCAGTGTTACCAACTCAAACTTGTATACCTCTTAAAAACACCCTTAGCAACTTAACTTAAAACAAATTTTAAACAAAAATCGTTGTTTGACCACAATTAAAGGTTTTTTTTTATTTAGTTAGTGTGTTTTAATCAACCATTTTAATTAGTTTAACCCTAAATAACCGTTAAATTTTGTTTAATGCAAATAAAAATTTCAAGACTTTCAAGCACGGTTTTATGATTTCCTCAACCACATTTAGAATAGGAGATGCCAAATAAGCGCTATATTTAGCACCTTTTAAAAAGCGCTAAATTGTCCCTTCTCGTTTTTCCGTTTAAGTGCCTTTAGCGCCTTTTAAATACAACAGTTTACATGATCAAGCCAGTACGGCCATGGCTCGGTACGACTGGCAGATTGGGGAGCCGTATATAAAAAAAATTTAAACTAATCATTCACAAGATATTATAGTATATAATAAGAAAAATATACCAAAATGTATATGTAAAAAAATTTAAATAATGATGAAATATCTAAATAAATTTTTCTTTTTTTTTCGTTATTTAAAAGATATTCATATATATCTTTGTATTTTTTTTATATATTTTTTTTTTAATTAAGAGAATGATAACTAAACAAACAATGACTGTGACGTACATGTGAGAGCTAGTTTTTCAAACAATGGGTACATCATTTATTCAGAGTGTATCATTTAGTCAGCGGTTAATTTCCCTATACATTATTTTGATATAAAAATTGTTTTACAGTATTAAATTTTATATATGTGGGAATTCGGTTGTTCCCCGCCTACCTCAAATAAAGCAATAATTTGATCTATGAATATAAATTTTCTGATCAAAGAATCCAAAAAATACAAAAAATTATAAAAATAATTTTTTCATTTAAAAAATTATTTTATAAGACCCTTAAGGTATGCTAATCAATTTTAAACCATTAACAATTCAATACTTTTTTGTTGTCATTATTGTCATTTTTGTCGTTATTGG
Source organism: Cordilura impudica (assembly GCA_963682025.1). Classification (NCBI taxonomy): domain Eukaryota; kingdom Metazoa; phylum Arthropoda; class Insecta; order Diptera; family Scathophagidae; genus Cordilura; species Cordilura impudica. The sequence goes on from OY821518.1 coordinate 11,450,309, forward strand.
TTTATGTCCAAAATTATTTTTGCCGTTATTTTTCAATTCAACACGGTGTTTCTACAAACATATTAACAAATCTAATAAATATACACACAGAATTGTATAATTTTATGTTTGTGTTAGCACCAACTTTAAATGCGTTTTACTAAAAAAAAAGGTAAAAATTTACAAATCTGTAATTCTGGTGGACAGTTAAAAAGAATTACCTTTCAAATGAGAGATGTTTGGCCAAAATAGGACTAAAACTGACAATCTTACATCGGTCGCAAGAAATGGCCTATTAATATTGTACATAAAAAGGAAAAATAAGTATGTTGCAAAAATCTAAAGCATTACAATAAATGTTTGAAAAGGAAAAATAACGATCAAATACTTGCAAGATGAAAATTTTCTACCGCATAAGAAACGTAAGTCGCCGATGCACTTTAAAACGACAATACACTGCGATGTAATAGACTTTGTGACAAAGTTCAGAGTGTTTTTGAAGGAATAGTTTTTCGTTCGATATGAAATTAATAAAAACGTAGTGCTTCGTGCAGCATATTTGTTTCTGAGTCGACCATTTAATGGATGTTACACTGCGCATTCCTGATTTGGGTCTGGGGCAGTTACACGATAAACTGTTTAGTGATTGAATATAAAAACTGTATTCAGTATGTTGTAAAACTTTACTCCTTTTCGAAAAGTCTGTGAACATAAAGTAAAAATATGTTTCTCTATCAGCTCCGTAGCTTAGACGTTAGTGTGTTGGCTTCTATTACAGAAGGCTACAGGTTCAAAACCCAGCTGGATTACATAATTCTTGCATGTTCTAATCACGCTCTAATTAATTTTTTATTACATGTGTTTTTTTGCGTTTAATAATTTTGAAAAAAAAAATTCCAAATTTTTAGTATTACTTAAAATTTAAAAATTTTGAAAGTTATTTATTTGTATTGTTCAACAACGTTTTTAAATAACTTAAAAAAACATATGTTACTAAATAATTTTTATTGACATAAAAAAAAAATAATTAAATGTAAGTGTTAAAAAACAACGAAAAATGTATGTATAAATAGAATTTTATTAGTTATGAACAACGATTTTTTATACTCTCCACCCCAGTGTGCAGAGGGTATATATAAGTTTGTCATTCCGTTTGTAATAATTAGAAAAAAAATTTTGGAACCCATAAAACATATATATATAATTGTGATCGTTATAACAAGAGGAGTTGATATAGCGATGTCCGTCTGTCCGTCTGTTCGTATGTGGAAATCAAGATGACAACTTCAATCGGGCAGCTAGGGTACTCGTTGGCATAAAAAATGATTTATTAACATCCTGAAAAGTTTGCCATTTAAAATCGTCAAATGGGTTGATTAGGTCCCGAGAATTCAATGAAGAAGTAAAAAAGTCTCGAAAAATATGATTTTTCTATGTTGTTCTTTTCACGATCACGCCCTCAATAGGATAACTGTGACCCTCGTTTTTAGTGCGAATGATTGACTAACATCATGAGGCGGTTTCTGTTTGAAAAATCATGAAAATCGGTTTAACAGGTCCCGAGAAATCACTGAAGAAGTAAAAAGTATTGTTCTTGTTGTTGTTCTAAATGTTGTATTGTTGCCATAGTTGGACTTGTTGTTTTTGTGGTCGTTGTGGTAATAATATAATAAAAACTAACCCTAACCTAATTTTAAAGTTTCCATTGTTTTGGCACCACTAAAAAAATTTGTTAGATAATTTTTGTCAATGCCACGAGCCCGCCTGCAAAGTTTCAGATCGATTGGGTAATGGGAAAGGCTCTAAAAATCGATCCAAAATTTTGTCGACAAGCAGGCACAACGAGTTAATACAGAGGGAGGAAAAATTCACCAATATTTAAAGCAAATAAAGCTAAACTACCTAGTTGTAAAAAAAACAATGTAAATTTACGAAAAAAAAAAAAAAATTTTATAATTTATTTAAAGAAAAACAACTATAACCTCTGATGTTGTATTTTTGGTGTGTAATATTTACATATACATACATACATATATTAAATAATAAAATAATATACATATATTCTATATATGTACATGTATACATACTTATATTCTATATATTTATGTATGTATATTCATAATAAACGCATGTTAGAAATAAACGTTATATTATTTTACTTATATAAAATTCTCCAATACGTATTTTGTTTTAGGGAAAATACTTTTCTTTTGTATTAACAAATAGAGTGTCACTTCATTTTGCTCAGTGTTGCTATGCCACAATAGATGGCGCCGCAATTTTTGTTCTAATTAGCTGAATGTCAACATTTTCAATTAGATATCAAACACAACAATGTTAAGAGTATACACAGGGCTAGTCTTTTATTTTATACGTTTTTCCATTATTATTTTACAAATATGACCATAAGTTTGGCATATTAACTTTTTTTCTTTGTTTACAAAATAAGGTTACCGAGTTCATCAATAAGTTTTTGACTTTCAAAACAGTTCTACATAGTTATATTAAATTATTATTCTGCTTTACCTAAAAAATATCTGATTGCGATTACATATAATTTTTAAAAATTTCTTATAATTACTAAAGCATTACTATTGCCATAAACAAAAAAAAAATCACCTTTTACATTTTCCATTCAAATTTAAGAAAATATCAATTCTAAAAATTGGAATTCAGATTTTCAATTACAAATTAGGAAATATCAATGGAATTTCAGAAAATCATATACAAATTAAAAAAAAAAAAATTTTTCGTAACAAATAAGCATTAAAAAAAATCTTTTCTTAAACAAATGTCTACCCTTTTTTAAAAAGAACATTTTCTTAAAAAGTATTTTTTTTAAAGTACTCCTTTTTAAAACAGTTACCTTTTTAAAATGATAACTTTCTTCTTAAAATAAATTTTCTTAGAAAGTTACCTTTTCTCAAACAAGGATCTTTTATACAAAATAATTTTTTTTAAATAAATTTTTTTTATAGTAAAATCTTTTAAAGTACTTTTTTTTAAAAAAAGCACATTTTCATGGTATATGGCTAACCAAAAATCATCAATATTTTTAGAAACTCTTATTTTAAAATACCGCATAATTTTTAGCTCTCAAAACATTGAAAAGTATTATTCCTTATTGTGACTATTGGTATTCTGTTGTAACGCATTAAACAATGAATTGCGACCCCATAAGTTATTTGTACTCTTAATCCCTATAACAACTCGAGTCCATATAATGTCCGCACATGCGTCGGTCTATCTGTCTTTTTAAATTACGGTCATTTAACAAAATAAACCATTTACCTGGATAAAGTTAAAATAATATCGTTTGTCGTTACTATGAGCAGGTTGGTATTGGAAATGGGTTAAATCGGGTATCACTGTATCAAGATATGATCGGTCTAGAATATGGAGATACCTCCAAAAATGCTAAAAAAAAATCTGTGTATTTGCTGAAATAATTTGGTAGTAACTTTAATAAGTTGTTTACTTTTTCAAATATTTTGTTTATATTTATTATTAATACTCAAACCGAGGTGGAGGGTATCAAAGATTCGGCACAGCCGAATTTAACAGTCTTGGTTGCTTATATTGCTAATAACGGGTACTGTGCAACTTTTTAAAATATTTCTTAAAAAAGGGCAACTTTTTCGATTCCTAAAATTTTGATAGCAGTTATTTGAATACAATTCGTTACAAGAGTTAGCGGTCTAAACGTAATTAACAGCAGATAATTTTTTTAACAATCTAAAACCGCCTAGTAATCCACAATACTTCATAAATTTTATTAATAAAAAACAATTTTACAGTCAAATCAATAGAAGTTAATTAATTTTTCTATAGATTGTCTTCTTTAATATGTTTTTTGTTCCATTTTATAAGCAATTTTACAACCACCACCACCACCACTCGAAACAGAAGCATTCACAGACAATAACAAGCAGTATTTATCGCTAACCTACTACGAGTATTTTTAATGGTATTTGGTTGATTTCTATGTTTCTTTAACTTAAAATTAAAAACACTTGCACTTGATAACTTGACGTTTAATGACATTTATTAAAAAGTAAAATTTCATTAAGAAAAAGCTTTTTACAAGTTTTAACGCAGAACAACAAACCTACCCAACACATACACTGTCACATAATATTAGTTAAAAAAAAGACAATCCTACTCCAAAAGATTGACACTCAACCACCAGACCAAGTGTCACACAAAACTGAGGCAAACTAAATAATCTAAATGATTGTCTGGTAGGAGGATGAGTGAGAGATGGATGGGGTGGGGATGTTTGCATGGCGATAGGAAGTTCTGCTTGTTCTTAGCGAATGCATAATACAACAACCAGGGAAATTTATCTTAAATGCTAAAAACATTAAGAAAATGCATATTAAAACCAAAAAATTTATTTTACGAGGTGATAAATTTTCTTCGTATTTAATCTATTTTCTTTTCATTTACTTTTTTTTTGCTCCATGAGCAAACATTACGATGATGAAATGCTGTTTTCATTTTATATAGATGATTCTTAAATTTCATGATCATAAATAAATTTATGGCATTTTTTGATGATTTTGTAAAATTTTCATTCATTATTACCAAAAAAAAAAAATTAATAAATATTTTGTAATAAACATAAAAATTTTATAAGCATTGAGATGTTTAAAAAAATAAGTTGATTTATTAATATTTTATTACGTATTTTTTATCAATAACTTATTTTTTATATACATAGTATTTTACTTTTTTTTTATTTTCTCTTTCTTTAGTTGTGACACTGACAAGGGCTCTTGTTTTTTGTTGCTGTTGCCAAAACAATTTCACTTTTCATTAAATATTTACAAAGTTTCAAAGTGCAAAATCATTTCCAAAGATTAAAGGTTGTTTTGATAGAACAACTCGTACCTTTATTTTTGTTGTTGTTGTTGTTGTTTTTGTTGTTGTAGTTGCTCTTTTTGTACCGAGCATTTTTGTATGTGGTTCCTGATGTGTCAAGTCTATGTTAAATTTAGTTTGTGTGTTTTGTCGTGTGATATATAAGACAGCTGTCAGGTCTTTTCGTTTCGTCTGTCATGTCTGTGTGGCTTTCAGATTAAAATTAAAGCAAAATTATTGTTTTGAAATAACTGTTTATTCCATATATAAATTGTATATACTTTCTATGAAAGCGAGTTGCAAGTTATATATAAATGAAATTGGAAATGTTGGAAATAGTTGCCACTCATGCTGAAGATGCCAGTCGTAGAAAATTATGATTTGTGATATACCAAACTTTTGGCAAAAATAATTTTAAATTGAGTAAATAACAAAAATAAATTTAAGAAAAAATTTTAATGTGTATAATAATTTTTAAAGAAATTTTTATAAAAAAAATTTTTTTTAATTAAAAAAAAAAAAACCGTTGGCATATTTTGAAACTGTTTTTATGAAAAACTTTTTGGGTAATAAAATATTAAAAATTACAAAAAACTTCCTTAAAAAAATATTGAAAGTATTTTTGTTCTCATTTATTTATTGCAATTTTATTCATCTGTTTAACGCACATTGAAGCAGCAGCATTGACATTATTTGAAGATGTTGTTCACAAATATCTCTGTAATTGCAAATCTCCAGATTTCAAGCAAATAAGCGAAAAATTCTTGCAAAATTATCCCAGTATTGGAGCTGGTGTATCTTTCAAAAACACATACGAGCGACGAGCAAGGTGAGCGACTACACCAAGATTTGGCGAAAATCGCAAGATGTTATCAAGATTTTGGGACGAAGGCATGATAAGCGACTACTGTTTCTTGAAACAGATACCAAACAATACAAGCGACTCAGTTTGGCTGCTCTTCATTTCTAAATTATCACTTTTTATTCAATAAAATTAACATTAATTGTCAAAAATTTAAAAAAAAATATTTTCTTCAATAGCTCGAAAACTATATTCAATCTTAAAAAGAAGGAGTGCATATATGAATTCTGAGCCCCAAATAGCCTTATGCCTGGTTTTCACTATGTCATATAAGCTGACAACAAACAATTGCCTCAACTGATATCTCGTAATTCTCTATTCATTACGTATTCATTACATCTTATAAACGAACAAAAAATCCGGCTGTCAAACACAAACAAATTGCAAAATGTTGGCAATTTCATTTCAGTTGTCAAATGTTACCAGTGGTTGTAAATGACAAGACATTAAAACCCGTTTTCATACAACTGACAATAATTGACAACAATTGCCATTGAAAATGACATAATTAGGCATTAGAAATAACTTTTAGTTGCTCTGATCCAAAACCGTGAATACTTGTGTTATCGTTTAAAAAAATTGTAATT